>OY740785.1:112572863-112683934 GCA_963514005.1 Raja brachyura
ATGCCTCACAAAAATAAGGCGCGAAACACTGCAAAAGTTAAAAAGGATATCTCAATTTCTAGAATTATTTCTGCAATATTTTTTAAAAAAGTTAAGCATCAGAGTAATGGCAAATTTCCAACTTGTCCAGCGTGCTCTTTTCAAAGTTGCCATTACTACACAGGTAAGTGGGAGTGATCTTACGCAGACCTAATAGACCAGATCTTTCAGTCATTATTTCCAGTCTATTAGGTCTGCGTAAGATTGGTTACTCTATTGGTTGTTTATTGAAGTAGTTGTACAAACAAAGAGATGAACGTACCAGGTTCTCCTTCTTCTGCGTGCAAGTTGTAGCTGGCTGTTCTGTCCCTGGTCTGGTGAGAACTGTATGCTCTCCCTCCCTGTGCCTGCCACTTCCTGTCCCTTATGCCCTTACATATACACCACCCCGTGTATCTAATGACTGCCTCCCAAGTGTCCAAAATAATATGTCAAGATATAGCTGGACAAAATAATATTACATGCCAACAGTAGCTATCCTAAATATAAATGGCTCCTACAATCAGTTTCCTTTCTAGATGTTTAATATAAAATAGACTCCAACAAGCCTTAAGTGTGGGCAACTCTAATCCTCGTATATGTGTAGGAAAGAACTACGGATGCTGATTTATACCGAAGATAGACACAAAAGGCTGGAGTAGCTCAGCGGGTCAGACAGCATCTCTGGAGAAATAGGAATAGGTGACGTTTCGGATCTCGACCCAAAGAACGGTTTCAACCCAAAATGTCACCTACTCCATTTCTCCAAATATGCTGCCTGACCCACTGAGCTACTCCAGTATCTTATAGTTTGGGTAATCAAACGGAAAAATATAGTCTTAAGAGTGCAAGCCTATGGAATTCAAGGCACAATGTGGGACCAAGCAAAAGATGGCTATCCTAGATAACCCCTGCAATGGGATTATGATGGAGACTTCATAGCGAAGTTTTTTTTGGGGAAGAGTAATCATAATATGATAACATTATAGAATTATATTTGGTTTACAAGAAACTGGATTTAAAACTGTGGTGGGAAATGTAAATAAAGGCAATTACATAGAAAAGAAGAAATTGCCTTGAGGATGGGAAGATTAATTTTAGTGAGTTTAAAATGTGCAGGTAAGGAAGTTATTTCCAGTCACAACAGTCTTACCAACAAGTAAAAAGGAACAAGGCTTCAGTGGAGTACTTAGGAATCAGTAAATCATAAATCTTAAGTTTTAAGATAGTTATGAATAAGGATCACCCTGGACCTTGTGGGGAAAGTACAAAGTTGAGGGAGGGCATATTGCAACATTATGCATTTGGGCAGCACAGTGGTAGAGCTGCTGCCTGACAGAGCCAGAGAACCGAGTTCGATCCTGACCATGGGCGATGTGTGTGCGTGGAGTTTGCACGTTCTCCCTGTGACCACATGGGTTTTCTCCGGGTGCTCCAGTTTCCTCATACATCCCAAAAATGTACAGGTTTGTAGCTAATTCCTGGGATGGCGGGACTGACATATGATGAAAGAATGGGCCGACTGGGCTTGTATTCACTGGAATTTAGAAGGATGAGTGGGATGATCTTATAGAAACATTTAACATTCTTAAAGGATTGGACAGGGTAGATGCAGTAAAAATGTTCCCGAAGTTGGGAGAGTTTCATAATAAGGAGTAGGCCATTTTGGACTGAGATGAGGAAACACTTCTTCACCCGGAGAGTTGCGAATCTGTGGAATTCTCTGCCACAGAAGGCAGTGGAGGCCAATTCACTCGATGTTTTCAAAAGAGTTAGATTTAGCTCTTTAGGGCTAGGGGAATTAAGGGATATGGGGAAAAAGTAGGAACGGGGTACTGATTTTAGATGATCAGCATTATCATACTGAATGGCGATGCTGGCTCGAAGGGTCAAATGGCCTATTATTTCACATATTTTTCTATGTTTCTATATAATTGGCATCTGCAAATTCCCCCTAGTGTGTAGGACAACACCAAAGAAGATGGTACTGGCTACCACCAATTGGTAGAACATCTGCAGCATCTTACTGCAGACGTTGAAAAAGCAGAGCCTCCTCAGAAAGTACAGATGACTCTGCCCCTTCTTATACAGTGCCTCAGCATTCCTGTACCAGTCCAGTTAACTGTCTAGGTAAACTCCAAGGTACTTGGTAAGCTGCACATAGCAAGTCATAGACTGATACAGCGTGGAAACAGACCCTTCGGCCCAACACCGGCCTGCATATCCCAGCTGTACTAGTCCCACCTGCCCGAGTTTGGTCCATATCCGCCCCATATCCGCCCCATGTACCTATCTAACTGTTACTTAAATGTTGGGATAGTCCCTGCCTCATCTACCTCCTCTGGCAGTTTATTCCATACACCCACCAGCCTTTGTATGAAAACGTTACCCCTCAGATTCCTATTAAATCTTTTCTCTTCACCTTAAACCTATGTCCTCGGGTCCTCGATTCACCTACATCAGAGGCAAAAAACTGTGCATCTCCCGATCTATTCCTCTCATGATTTTATACACCCCTATAAGATCACCCCTCATCCACCTGCGCTCCAAGGAATAGAGTCCTACCCTACTCAACCTCCTCCTATGGCTCCCTATACCTCCCCCCCTATGGCTCCTCTATATTGAGGGACAAGGATGGCAAGATAGGTCGTAAATCCGGTCAAAATGAAAAGGGTAGCATGTGTGAACTTTCAGAAAGCGTGATCAGATATGGATTATAAAGAACATAAAGAAACCAGGGAAGATCTCAAGCAAGGGGCGGCACAGAGCTGCTGCCTTGCAGCACCGGAGACCCGGGTTCAATCTCAACTACGGGTGCTGTCTGTTTGTATGTTCTCCCCGTAACTTTTCTCTGAGATATTTGGTTTCCTCACACACTGCAAAGACATACAGGTTAATTGACTTGATGTGTAAATTGTCCCTAGTATGTTGGATAGTGTTAATGTGTGGGGATCGCTGGTCTGTGCGGACTCGGTTGGCTGAAGGGCCTGTTTCCGCGCTGTATGTCTAAACTAAACTAAACAAAGAATTAGGAAGACTAAAATGGGTCATAAAGTAGGGTTAAGAGAATCCCCAGGCACCTACATGGGCAGTTTAGTTTAGTTTATGGTCACGTGTACCAAGGTACAGTGAAAAACTTTTGTTGCGTGCTAACCAGCCAGTGGAAGCACAATACATGATTACAGTCGAGCCATTCACAATGTACAGATAAATGACAAGGGGAATAACGTGAATAACATTTAGTGCAAGATAAAGCCAGAAAAGTCCAATCAAAGACAGTCTGAGGGTCTTCAATGAGGTAGGTCAGGACTGCCCTCTTGTTGTGATAGGATGGTTCAGTTGCCCGATAACAGCTGGGAAGAAACTGTCCCTGTATCTGGAGGTGTGCAGATAGGATAGCGTTGTAGGATCTACTGAACCCCACAACAGAAGGCAAAGAACAAACGACACTTAGCTGAGCCAGACACCTTGTATTAAGTGTATTCCAGAAGCCCCTTTACCTACATTCTCACCATTCATAACCCGTGTGCAGATAAGGCCAATTGGTGCGCATGACCTTGGAGTTGTTATTGAGATCTTGTGGCTGGATGGACCCTCTTGTGGGACTGCTGGTGGGTCACCAGCGATGACAGGCTGTATGCAAAACCAACGTGGGTGTGAAGATGCCACCGCACCACTCGAGGATGAAGGAAGGAATTTAGACTTGGAATGAATGGATCGAGGTTAAGCATCAATCTTCCCCAAGGAGGATATGTAGGATAGTGATATCAACCTGGGGTATACTGATATTTGCTAGACGTTTTTCTATGGAGCATCGGAGCCTAAGGAGAGACTTGATCGATTTAAACAAAATGATGGGAGGTACAGATAGAGTAGTCAGTCAAAACCCTTTTCACCAGCGTGGAAATTTCAAATACTAAAGGACAGAGGGCAAAAGCTTTTTATTTAAAACATTTGAATTGGTAGATGCCTAGAATTTGCTGCCCAGGGTTGGTGGTGGACACAGAATAGTGAAAGGCCGGGATTGAGTGGACAAAGAGAGTACGTTTCCACTAGTGGGAGAGTCTAGGACCAGAGGCCACAGCCTCAGAACAAAAGAACGTACCTTTAGAAAGGAGATGAAGAGGAATTTCTTTAGTCAGAGGATGGTGAATCTGTGAAACTCATTGCCACAGAAGGATGTGAAGCCCACGTCAATGGATATTTTTAAGGTGGAGATTGAGATTCTTGATTAGTACGGGTGACAGGGGTTATGGGGATAAGGCAGGAAAATGGGGTTGGAAGGGAAAGATAGAACAGCCATGATTGGATGGCGGAGTAGACCTGAATGGCCCAATTCTGCTCCTACAAAAGCAATGGCAGGGATTTCTGGGAATAATCCGGATGATGCAAGATCTTTTCATTCCAAAGGGGAAGAAAAATTCTAGGGGGAGAAAGAGGTGACCGTGGCTGACAAGGGATGTCAAGGACAGTATAAAACTAAAAGAGAAGGCGCATAACATAGCAATGATTAGTGGGAAGCCAGAGGATTGGGAAGCTTTTAAAGAACAGAAGATAACTAAAATAGCAATACGGCGAGAAAAGATGAAATACAAAGGAAAGCTAGCTAATAATAATATAAAATATATAGCAAGAGTTTGTTCATTATATAACGAGTAAGAAAGAGGCATGAGTGGACGTTGGACTGCTGGAGAATGATGCAGGAGAAATGATAATGGGGAATAAAGAAATGGCAGAGGAATTGAATAACTTTTTTACATCAGTCTTCACATGGGAAGACACCTGCATCGTGCCTGAAGTTCAAGTCAGGGGGTGGAAGTTATTGGAGTGGCTATTACTAGGAAGAAGGTGCTTGGGAAGCTGAAAGGGCTGAAGGTGGATAAGTCACCTGGACCGGATGGACTGCACCCTAGGGTTCTGAAAGAGGTGGCTTTAGAGAGACAATGTGGAGGCATTGACCGTGATATTTCAAGGATCACTAGAGACAGGTTTCTGCGGCCGTGTTGGCGGATGATATACGAAAATAGGTGGAAGGGCAGGTAGTGTAGAGGAAGCAGGGACTCTGCAGAAAGACTTGGACAGGATGGGAGAATGGGCAGAGAAATGGCAGATGGAATATAGTGCACCAAAGTGTGGAGTCATGCATTTTGGTAGTAGGAATAAAGACAGAAGGGATTAGTTCAACTTAGCATCATGTTTGGCACAGACATCATAGGCCGAAGGCCGTTCCTGTGCCGTACAGTTCTATATTGATCCAGGTAATGTTGCATATTGAGCGAGGCTGGAATCAATAGTTCATGTCAAAACGGCAGATTTCTAGGCTAATTTAAATAGGTAATGGCTGTGACATTTTAAAGTGTATTATTTTTTTCTTTTAGTACTTTTCATTATTCACTAAGAGGGTCATTGTTTCTAGGTACGGGACAGGTTGGATTTTATATTATTATGGGCACACTTACTGTCAGATTCAAACTCAATATGAATTCTCTTTTATGAGCTATTAATGCGACATGAAGAATGCTCGGGAATATTTTTGCAGACGGTCTTCATACATTTCGTTAAGATAAACACTGGCATTAATCTTGAAAGATGCGAATTGTTTGAAGATTGCATGACCTTTTGAGCAAAGTATTAAAAGTTTCATGTGGCATTTCCATTGGTAATAGGTTCCAACTGTCAATTATATCTCCGAGGAACATCAGCAAAAGACTCCACAGCATTCCTTTGTGCAGGTCTTTCACAGATCTTATCAGTTGATGCCAGTGAAATGCCATTTCATTTGGATGCACAGAATTCATTTGCTGTGAACTAAATAACTGCGGTACGGGTTATTTAATGGAATAATTAAAATGCATACTTTGTTCTGGCAGAAGTACAATTCAATATTTGCTTAATATTCCAGTTAAAGGTCAGCATCATTTTCACGAATTGCGTCACGTTAAAAAAAGTAACGTTTTGGAGGATTATTCACATGTGACAGGAGCAGAATTATCACGTCTACTCCGCCATTCAATCACAGCTGACCTATCTTTCCCTCTTAACCGCATTCTCCTGCCTTCTCCCCACAACCCCCGACACCCTGTGCAGGAAACAATTGCAGATGCTGGTTTAAATGGAAAGTAGATACAAAAATGCTGGGTTAACGCAGCGGGACAGGCAGCATCTCTGGAGAGAAGGAATGGGCGACGGTCTCGACCCGAACAGTCATCCATTCCTTCTCTCCGGATATGCTGCTTGCCGCTAAGTTACTCCAGCATTTTGTGTCTGCCCCTGACACCCTATTCTATTCGCTGGCAGCAGCACGATGCTTTGCACATTCAAAAAAAGATATCGTAATGACGGTGAATGGCGGTGCTGGCACGAAGGGCCGAATGGCCTACTTCAAAGATCATTCAAAGTGTGTATTATTCTATGTAAAGTAGCCCTTTGTGGAATTTGATTTAAATTCTAATTTCATGATTTGTACACATATGCCTCCATGCCTCCAATTTTGTAGTACATGAATACACCTGGAAGTACTGGTCTAAATTTCCATTATTTCTGCACACTTTAATGGTTTCTGTTACATTGTAAGGTCTCTTTTCAGCTGCTGCCTTTCACGGTCCAAATATCTTAAATTCCCCAGTCTCTTTTCATAAATTAATTCCAAATATGAGTACATGGTTATATATGCTGCTTTCATATTGAAATATTGAGTAGAAAAGTTCGGAGGTCACGTTGCAGTTTTACAAGGTTAATTCCCGGGATGGCGGGACTGTCATATGCTGAGAGAATGGAGCAGCTGGGCGTGTACACTCTGGAGTTTAGAAGGATGCGAGGGGATCTCATTGAAACATATAAAATTGTTAAGGGCTTGGACACGCTAGAGGCAGGAAACATGTTCCCGATGTTGGGGGAAGTCCAGAACCAGGGGCCACAGTTTAAAAATAAGGAGTAAGCCATTTAGAACGGAGACGAGGAAACACTCTACCCCCTTAGATCCTCTGTCCTCCAGTACATCTGGGAGATTGTAGGTGTCTTCCTTAGTGAAGACAAATCCGAAGTGCCTATTCAACTCTTCTGCCATTTCCTTGTTGCCCATAATAATAGGAGCAGAATTAGGACATTTGGCACATCAAGTCTACTCCGCCATTTAATATTGGCGCATCTATCTCTTCCTCCGAACCCCGTTCTCCTGCCTTCTCACCATAACCCCTGACACCTGCACTAATCCAGAATCTATATTTCTCTGCCATAAAAATATCCATTGACTTGGCCTCCACAGCGGTCTGTGGCAATTAATTCCTCAGATTCACCACCCTGACAAATAAATTCCTCCTCATCTCTTTCGTAAAGGATCATCCTTTAATTCTGCGGCTATGACCTCTGGCCTTAGACTCTCACTTCAATTCTACCCAGGCCTTTCGGCAAGTTTCTAAGAGGTCCTCTTCCTTCTTAACTCCGGTGAGTAGAGGCCCAGTGCCGTCAAACGCTCATCATATGTTAACCCAGAAAGTTTTGCCGCAAAGATTTTTTCAGATATGCTTTATTAATATTCAAGGTCAACTTCACTTTCCTTGGCACAGATTTGAGCATGACCAATTATGTGCCTTAAATGCCGGAACAAAAACAGATTTCACAAATCTAAATTTAATTAATTATGCTTGTCCTGCAGTTATTACTTTACTTAGAACTTTGTGTTATTTTCTTGGTCACATGCTGAGTTATTAAAATAGCGACCCTAGAGAATTCCTTTGTTTTTAGAAACTAACTAAATATGACATTGGTTCTCATAGCAAACTATACTCTTTGCAAGTCAACCAAACAAAAAGCTCAAGGACAAAATACAACCTCGCGTTTCCTCTTTTTGCCACGCCAATTTATCATACGGCATATTTTATCAATCATGCTCAGTCTCTGTGGGACTAGATCTAAATTTTGACTTTTTTCATTTGCCTTCCCACAATCCATTTTTCTTTCAACGATGAATCCAAGAAAGGGATTTTTAACACATGCCAATTAAAAAAATCTGAAGACCCTTCAGGTTATTTCTAAAAATATCCAGTGACGTTTACATTGGAGGCAGTTAACATTTATACAAGACCCAGCTCTGTTGGTCCAACCACCCCTTATAGCAACTACCCTCTAATCCAGGCAGCATTCTGGCAAATCTATTTTGCACTCGTCCCAAAGCCCCCACATCCTCCCTGCAATGGAGGTGACCAGAACCGCATGCAATAGTCCAAATGCGACCCAACCAAAGATTTATAAAGCTGCAAAAAGACTTCCTAGACAGTGTGCCCAAACTGAGAACATAACCATGCCATAAGCTTTCTTTACTGGTGCTGTTACCTTAAGGGGGATACAGACCATAACCGCTTGATCTCTCTGTATACTAATGCTGTTAGGTCCTGCCATTAATGGTATACTTTAACTTTACATTTGACCTCAGAAAGTGCAATACCTTACCCGTGCCTGGATGAAATTCCATCTGCTAGTTCTCCCCCAATATCTCCAACTGATATACATCCTGCGGCATTTTTTGACAGCCTTCTTTACTTTAACCATATAACCATATAACAATTACAGCACGGAAACAGGCCATCTTGGCCCTTCAAGTCCGTGCCGAACAACTTTTTTCCCTTAGTCCCACCTGCCTGCACTCATACCATAACCCTCTATACCCTTCTCATCCATATGCCTATCCAATTTATTTTTAAATGATACCAACGAACCTGCCGCCACCACTTCCACTGGAAGCTCATTCCACACCGCTACCACTCTCTGAGTAAAGAAGTTCCCCCTCATGTTACCCCTAAACCTCTGTCCCTTAATTCTAAAGTCATGTCCTCTTGTTTGAATCTTCCCTATTCTCATAGGGAAAAGCTTGTCCGCATCAACTCTGTCTATCCCTCTCATCATTTTAAAGACCTCTATCAAGTCCCCCCTTAACCTTCTGCACTCCAGAGAATAAAGACCTAACTTATTCAAACTATCGCTGTAACTTAGCTGTTGAAACCCAGGCAACATTCTAGTAAATCTCCTCTGTACCCTCTCTATTTTGTTGACATCCTTCCTATAATTGGGCGACCGAAATTGTACACCATACTCCAGATTTGGTCTCACCAATGCCTTGTACAATTTTAACATTACATCCCAGCTTCTATACTCAATGCTCTGATTTATAAAGGCTAGCATACCAAAAGCTTTCTTTAACATAGAAACATAGAAATTAGGTGGAGGAATAGGCCATTCGGCCCTTCGAGCCTGCACCGCCATTCAATATGATCATGGCTGATCATCCAACTCAGTATCCCGTACCTGCCTTCTCTCCATACCCTCTGATCCCCTTAGCCACAAGGGCCACATCTAACTCCCTCTTAAATATATCCAATGAACTGGCCTCAACTACCCTCTGTGGCAGAGAATTCCAGAGACCCACCACTCTCTGTGTGAAAAAATTCCTTCTCATCTCGGTCCTAAAGGATTTCCCCCTTATCCTTAAGCTGTGACCCCTTGTCCTGGACCTCCCCAACATCGGGAACAATCTTCCTGCATCTGGCCTGTCCAACCCCTTAAGAATCTTGTAAGTTTCTATAAGATCCCCTCTCAATCTCCTAAATTCTAGAGAGTATAAACCGAGTCTATGCAGTCTTTGTTCATAGACAGTCCTGACATCCCAGGAATCAGTCTGGTGAACCTTCGCTGCACTCCCTCTATGGGAATAATGTCCTTCCTCAGATTTGGAGACCAGAACTGTATGCAATACTCCAGGTGTGGCCTCACCAAGACCCTATACAACTGAAGTAGAACCTCCCTGCTCCTATACTCAAATCCTTTTGCTATGAAAGCTAACATACCATTGGCTTTCTTCACTGCCTGCTGTACCTGCATGAGTCTGAAGAAGGGTCTCGACCCGAAACGTCGCCTATCTCCTTCACTCCTTAGATGCTGCTGCACCCGCTGAGTTTCTCCAGCTTTTTGTGTAACCCTGCCTACTTTCAATGACTGGTGTACCATGACACCCAGGTCGCGCTGCATCTCCCCTTTTCCTAATCGGCCACCATTTAGATAGTAGTCGGTTTTCCTATTTTTGCCACCAAAGTGGATAACCTCACATTTATCCACATTATACTGCATCTGCCAAACATTTGCCCACTCACCCAGCCTATCCAAGTCACCTTGCATTCTCCTAGCATCCTCCTCACAGCTGACACTGCCCCCCAGCTTAGCGTCATCTGCAAACTTGGAGATATTGCCTTCAATTCCCTCATCCAGATCATTTATGTATATTGTAAATAGCTGGGGTCCCAGCACTGAGCCTTGCGGTACCCCACTAGTCACTGCCTGCCATTGTGAAAACGACCCGTTAACTCCTATTCTTTGCTTCCTGTTTGCCAGCCAGTTCTCTATCCACATCAATACTGAACCCCCAATGCCATATGCTTTAAGTTTATATACTAATTGCTTATGTGGGACCTTGTCGAAAGCCTTCTGGAAGTCCAGATACAGCACATCCACTGGTTCTCCCCCATCCACGCTACTAGTTACATCCTCGAAAAATTCCACAAGATTCGTCAGACATGATTTACCTTTCGTAAATCCATGCTGACTTTGTCCAATGATTTCACCACTTTCCAAATGTGCTGCTATCCCATCTTTAATAACTGACTCTAGCAGTTTCCCCACTACCGATGTTAGACTAACTGGTCTGTAATTCCCCGTTTTCTCTCTCCCCCCCTTCTTAAAAAGAGGGGTTACGTTTGCTACCCGCCAATCCTCAGGAACTACTCCAGAATCTAAAGAGTTTTGAAAGATTATCACTAATGCATCCACTATTTCCAGAGCTACTTCCATAAGTACTCTGGGATGCAGCCTATCTGGCCCTGGGGATTTATCGGCCTTTAATCCATTCAATTTACCCAACACCACTTCCTGACTAACCTGGATTTCACTCAAGTACTCCTTTGACCTGCGGTCCCCTGCTATTTCCGGCAGATTATTTATGTCTTCCTTGGTGAACACGGAACCAAAGTAGTTATTCAATTGGTCCGCCATATCCTTGTTCCCCATGATCAACTCACCTGTTTCTGACTGCAAGGGACCTACATTTGTTTTAACTAATCTCTTTCTCTTCACATATCTATAAAAAACTTTTGCAGTCAGTTTTTATGTTCCCTGCCAGTATTCTTTCATAATCTATTTTTCCTTTCCTAATCAAGCCCTTTGTCCTTCTCTGCTGGTCTCTGAATTTCTCCCAGTCCTCTGGTATGCTGCTTTTTCTGGCTACTTTGTACGCATCATCCTTTGCTTTGATACTATCCCTGATTTCCCTTGTTATCCACGGATGCACTACCTTCCCTGATCTATTCTTTTGCCAAATTGGGATGAACAATTTTTGTAGTTCATCCATGCAGTCTTTAAATGTCTTCCATTGCGTATCCACCGTCAACCCTTTTAGAATTGATTGCCAGTCAATCTTGGCCAATTCACGTCTCATACCCTCAAAGTTACCTTTCCTTAAGTTCAGAACCATTGTTTCTGAATTAACAATGTCACTCTCCATCCTAATGAAGAACTCGACCATATTATGGTCACTCTTGCCCAAGGGGGCACACACAATAAGACTGCTAACTAACCCTTCCTCATTACTCAATACCCAGTCTAAAATAGCCTGCTCTCTCGTTGGTTCCTCTACATGTTGATTTAGATAACTATCCCTCATACTTTCCAAAAAATCCTCTTCCTCAGCACCCCTGCCAATTTGATTCACCCAATCTATATGTAGATTGAAGTCACCCATTATAACTGTTTTGCCTTTGTCGCACGAATTTCTAATTTCCTGTTTTATACCATCCCCAACTTCACTACTACTGTTAGGTGGCCTGTACACAACTCCCACTAGCGTTTTGTGCCCCTTAGTGTTTCGCAGCTCTACCCATACCGATTCCACATGCTCCAAGCTAATGTCCTTCCTTTCCATTGCGTTAATCTCCTCTCTAACCAGCAACGCTACCCCACCTCCTTTTCCTTTCTCTCTATCCCTCCTGAATATTGAATACCCCTGGATGTTCAGCTCCCAGCCTTGGTCACCCTGGAGCCATGTCTCCGTGATCCCAACTATATCATACTCATTAATAGCTATCTGCACGTTCAACTCATCCACCTTATTACGAATACTCCTTGCATTGAGACACAAGGCCTTCAGGCTTGTTTTTACAACGCTCTTACCCCTTCTACTTTTCACCTTGCTCCCTATTGCTTCCACCCTCGTTTTACACCCACCTGCCTCTCTGCTCTTGTACCCATCCCCCTGCCACATTAGTTTAAATCCTCCCCGACAGCACTAGCAAACACTCCCCCAAGGACATTGGTTCCATTCCAGCCCAGGTGCAGACCGTCCTGTTTGTACTGGTCCCACCTCCCCCAGAAATGGTTCCAGTGCCCTAAAAATTTGAATCCCTCCCCCTTGCACCATTTTTCAAGCCACGTATTCATCTGCAATATCCTCCTATTTCTACTCTGACTGGCCCGTGGTACTGGTAATAATCCAGAGATTATTACCTTTGAGGTCCTACTTTTGAGTTTATCTCCTAGCTCCCTAAATTCACCTTGTAGGACCTCATCCCTTTTTTTCCCTATATCGTTGGTGCCAATATGCACCACGACAACTGGCTGTTCACCCTCCCCCTCCAGAATGTTCTGCAGCCGTTCAGTAACATCCCTGACCTTTGCACCAGGGAGGCAACATACCATCCTGGAGTCTCTTTTGCGGCCGCAGAAACGCCTATCTATTCCCCTGACAATTGAATCCCCTATTACAATAGCCCTTCCCCTCTTTTTTCCCCCATCATGTGTTGCAGAGCCACCAATGGTGCCATGAACTTGGCTGCTGCTGCATTCCCCTGATGAGCCATCTCCCTCAACAGTATCCAAAATGGTAAACCTGTTTAGTAGGGAGATGACCGCAGGGGACTCCTGCACTATCAGCCTACTGCTTTGCTGGCTAATGGCCACCCGTTCCCTTTCTGTCCTCTTACCTTTTACCGGTGGTGTGACCAACTCGCTGTATGTGCTGTCCACGACTTTCTCTGCATCGTGGATGCTCCAGTATGAATCCAGCCGCAGCTCCAATCGTTCAATGCGGTCTGCCAGGAGCTGCAGCTGGACACACTTCCTGCAAATGTAGTCATCAGGGACACCGACCATATCCCTGATCTCCCACATGTTGCAGGCTGAGCAAACCACGGGACCAATCTCCACTGACATCTTACTCCCAAATTACTCTATTAAATATATATATATTTTTTTAATTTTATTTTATTTTATTTTTTTTTAAATTTTTATTAAACACAAAACTTTATTCTTTAAACTTTACTAATAAATAACGAATCCCTAACACCCAGAGTCCTTAGCTCCCAGAATCCTTATCCACCCTATCTGTATGAGATTCCACCTTCAAGGAACTATGCACGGTTAATCCCAGATCCCTCTGTTCAACTGTATTCTTCAATTCCCTACCATTTACCATGTCCCTTTCCACAACTCTTAAAAATGTTTTGCTGTCCACAAACTTAACGACCAATCCATCTACATTTTGATCTATATCACAAACTTGAGACTTTTAGACGAGATAGAGCGTGGAAACAGACCTGCCAGCCCACTGAGTCTGCGCCGACCAGCAATCCCCGTACACTAACACTATCCTACACACTAGGGACAACTTACAATTTCACCGAAGCCAATTAACTTACAAAGCTGTACGTCTTTGGAGTGTGTGAGGAAACCAGAGCTCCCGGACAAAACCCAACGCAGTCACAGGGAGTATGTACAAACCAGGCACGTGCCATGAGTGATCAGCCAGGGTAGGCAGTGGCTTTTAAAAATCTTGAAAACCGCGCATGTGCAGATTATTCTCTCCCCGGTGAGCTGTCAGCCGGCTTTTTTCTAATCTTGTAACTGCGCATGCGCACATTGTTACCTCCCCATAAACTGCCAGTCGGCATTTTTTTATCTTGAAAACCGCGCATGCGCACATTGTTCCCTCCCCAGTGTACTGTCATTCGGCTATTTTTAAATCGTGGAAACCGCGCATGCGCAGATTGTTCTCTCGACTTTTATCATGTAATTCATTTTCATTAGGTCCTATCTCTTAATAAAGTATTTAAAAACATATAGCTCCAAAAAATTTACTTACCATATTATTTGTGCACAAAATCCATTCTTCTCTCTTTGTTTGCAGCAAAAATATCCATGGGTTTGCTTCGTGAAACTCTTCAGGTAATCACTATCCACCCTTGAAAATCCCGCTAAGAAACTTGCGCATGCGCAGTAGGCTGGTGCGCATGTGCAGTGCTCAACGCAGCACATGCACGCAGTTCACAGTGTAAAGGCAGAATTTCAGCTGCCTTTACGGACCATTCCCACTGATGGCTTGAAGCAGCGTCGACGGCACGTGAGTTTAAAACGTACTGCTGCTGAAAGGCACGGGAGAATTATGCCTCCCTCAGAGATTGATCTCTTAGGGAGGCATAATTCTCCCGTGCCTTTATTATTTATGGTCATTTTATGTATGTTTTATATTCCTTATTTATATTTATATATAAAATAATTACTATTTTATAATTTTAGTCAGGGTAGGCACTGCCTACCTTGCCTACCCTGACGGCACGTGCCTGGCACAAACTCCATACAGTCAGCACCTAATAATAATAATAATAATAACCTGCAGTTACATCAAACCTGGTTCTTTGGCGCTGTAAATCAGTAACTCAACTGCTGCGCCACTGTGCTGTAATGGAGGACCCAGCACAGATCCAAGTGGAACACAGAGCTGCAACAAGAATAACAACCTTCCACTTCTACCCTCTGTCTCTCTCACTGGCAAGCTAATTCCAAATTCAAACTACCAAGGCAAGGCGGATCCCATTCATCCTAGTCTTCTGGATCAGGCACCACGAGGGATCTTTTCAAATGCCTTACTAAAGTCAATGTAGTCAACATCAACGTTGGAGGAATGTGTGTCAGAGGTTATGGGGAGAAGGCAGGAGAATAGAGTTTGGAGGGAGAGATAGATCAGTCATGATTGAATGGCAGAGTAGACTTGATGGACCAAATGGCCTAATTCTGTTCCTATCACATCTGACATGAAGATACGATAGTGTTGTTTAAGGTAGACAATAGGTGCAGGAGTAGACCATTCGGCCCTTCGAGCCAGCACTGCCATTCACCATGATCATGGCTTACCATCCACAATCAGTACCCCGTTCCTGCCTTCTCCCCATATCCCTTGACTCCGCTATCTTTACGAGCTCTATCTAACTGACTCTTGAAAGCATCCAGAGAATCGGCCTCCACTGCCTTCCGAGGCAGAGAATTCCACAGATTCACAACTCTCTGGGTAAAAAGGTTTCTCCTAATCTCAGTCCTAAATGGCCTACCACTTATTCTTAAATTATGACCCCTGGTTCTGGACTCCCCCAACATCAGGAACATTTTTCCTGCATCTAGCCTGTCCAATCCTTTAAGAATTTTATATGTTTCTACTATAAGACTCCCTCTTATCCTTCTAAATTCTAGTGAATTGGTCGCCCAATTATAGGAAGGATGTCAACAAAATAGAGAGGGTACAGAGAAGATTTACTAGAATGTTGCCTGGGTTTCAACAGCTAAGTTACAGAGATAGGTTGAATAAGTTAGGTCTTTATTCTCTGGAGCGCAGAAGGTTAAGGGGGGACTTGATAGAGGTCTTTAAAATGATGAGAGGGATAGACAGAGTTGATGTGGACAAGCTTTTCCCTTTGAGATTAGGGAAGATTCAAACAAGAGGACATGACTTTAGAATTAAGGGACAGAGGTTTAGGGGTAACATGAGGGGGAACTTCTTTACTCAGAGAGTGGTAGCGGTGTGGAATGAGCTTCCAGTGGAAGTGGTGGCGGCAGGTTCGTTGGTATCATTTAAAAATAAATTGGATAGGCATATGGATGAGAAGGGTATGGAGGGTTATGGTATGAGTGCAGGCAGGTGGGACTAAGGGAAAAAAGTTGTTCGGCACGGACTTGAAGGGCCGAGATGTCCTGTTTCCGTGCTGTAATTGTTATATGGTTATATGAATACAAGCCCAGTCGACCCATTCTTTCATCATATGCCAACTTGAAGTACTCCCTCAATAGCAACAACGCCTTCCTCTGATTAGGAGACCAAAATTGCACACAATACTCCAGGGTGCGGTCACACAAGGGCCCTGTACGACTGCAGTGGGACCTCCTCGCTCCTAAACTCAAATCCTCATATACTATTCATCCCCTCAAATGCGCAATCACCCACACTGCAAATTTATTTAAGGTAGACACAAAATGCTGGAGAAACTCAGCGGGTGAGTCTGGAGAGAAGGAATTGGCGACATTTCAGGTCGAGACACTTCTTCAGACTGATGTTAGGGGAGGGGGTAATCAAAGAAAGAATGTAGTCGGAGACAGTGGGATTAGTGGGAGATCTGGGAAGGGGGGAAAATGAAGAGAGAGAGGGCAAGGTCTACCTGAAGTTAGAGAAGTCAATGTTCATACCGCTGGGGTGTGAACTACCCAAGCAAAATATGAGGTGCTGTTCCCCCAGTTTGCGCTAGGCCTCACTCTGACAATGGAGGAGGCCCAGGACAGAAAGGTCAGATTGGGAATGGGAGGGGGGAGTTGGTGCTGGGCCACCAGGATTTACCTGCTCTGACTCCTTCAACCATTGCTAACAAAAATCGAAGCTCAATTTTGAAATTGCTCTAACTTCAATATTTTCTGAGAAAGTGCTCCAGAATTTTTGATTGATAGAATTGATTAAAAAATACAGCATGGAAACCGGTCGCTCGGCCACCGAGTCCACGCCGACCATTGATCACCCGTTCAGACTAACATATAACATATAACAATTACAGCACGGAAACAGGCCTTCTCGGCCCTTCCAGTCCGTGCCGACCATTCATTTTCCCCTAGCCCAATCTACCTGCACTCAGACCATACCCCTCCATTCCCTTCCATATACCTATCCACTTTACTTTTAAATGTTAAAATCGATCCTGCCTCCACCACTTCTGCTGGAAGATCATTCCACACAGCCACCACTCTCTGAGTAAAGAAGTTCCCCCTCATGTTACCCCTAAACTTCTGTCCCTTAATTCTCACTAGTTCCATGTTATCCCACTTATGCATCCGCTGCCCAGAATATAGAGGCAATTCACACAGTCCCAATTAGCTCACAAATCAGCACATCTGTGATATGTGGGAGAAAACACGTGCACCCGAATGAAACCCGCACGGTCACAGGGAGAAGGCGCGAACTCCACATAGACAGCACCCAAGGTCAGAATCAAACCAGTCTCTGGCACCACGAGGCAGCAGCTCTATCAGATGCACCACTGTGACTCCCTAATAAAAATGTTCAGCAACTCAAATTTGTGTGTGTAGAATGACACTTTGACATTATCCCTGAATTGACTAGATTTATGGAGACACAAGAGATTCCAAGTTCACATTCGATAGGAGCAGAATTAGGCCATTCACCCCATCAAGTCGACTCCGCAATTCAATCATGGCTGATCTATCTCTCCCTCCTAACCCCATTCCCCTGCCTGATTGTACTGATTGGGGATGATCAGCCACGATCACAGTGAATGGCGGTGCTGGCTCGGAGGGCCGAATGGCCTACTCCTGCGTCTATTGTCCATTCTCCCATCAGGTCTCCTCCGCCATTCAATTATGGCTGATCTATCTCTCCCCATTCTCGCTCGTTCTCCCCATAACCCCTGACACTTGTACTAATCAACAATCCATTTATCTCTGCCTTAAAAATATCCATTGACTTGGCTCCACAGCCTTCTGTGGCAATGAATTCTACAGAATCACCACCCAGATTGCCGATGAAGGAACCTTGTGTAAAAACCGAATTGCTGGAGGAACTTGGCAGGCCGCATCTGCGGAGGAAGATGGACAGACGACATTTTGGGTTTGGACTGAAGGCCTGAAATATCCTCTGTCAATTTCCCTCCAGAGATACTGCCTGACCTGCTGAGTTCCTCCAGCACTTTGTGTTTTGCCTAGATTCATATTCATTTGTGCTGAGCAGAAAGGTTTGATTCCATCGGTCTTATCAAACACTGCTCATATAATCAAATGCATTGTGAAACCACTATAGCATATTCCAAGACTTGCATATCATATGTACTTCATATATTAGGATTTTTTTAGGTCAAGGTTTTGGAAGCCAATCGATGACCGTCAATTTCTTAACTTTCCTTTGTAACTTTGATGGTTGGTTTAAAGTGAAGGCCCAAATTAAAAAGGAACTGATGGATAAAGATCAAAATGGAAAATAAGATGCCATAGAAGCTAATACAAAATTACAAAAGTCCTTTAAAAACAAAGTGTTAGTCATCATCAGCATGGATTTTGATTTTAATAAGCATATAACACTTCCAGAAATGGCCATCAATTATCTTTACCTCTCGAATCGTAATTTAATGGCTGAGATGGCCCTATAATGTAGAAATATAATCAAGGACAAGTCTTAGCCGGCCACTCCCTCTCTCCTCTCTACCATCAGGCAAGAGGTACAGAAGTGGGAAAACGCACACCTCCAAATTCAGGGGCAGTTTCTTCCCAGCTGGTATCAGGCAACTGAACCATCCTCTTATAAGCTAGAGTGAGGTCCTGGCTTCCCATCCACTTGATTGAAGACCTTTGAATCACCCTAATCAAACTTTATTGGACTCCGATATTATATCGAGCATCACGTGTTGTACCTTTATCTGTGCACGGCTTGATTGTACTCATGCTTAATCTTTTCTTCGACTTGATAGCTTGCAAACAAAAACTTTCCACAGTAGCTATGTACACGTAACAATAATAAACTAAACTAAATATAAAAATGGAAATAAAATTCATAATATTGCAATAAAACATAACAAGTCATTCATTCTTTAATGGCTTCATTTAGTTTTTTTTACTTGAAGGCCTACTCCTCTTCACTCCGTCCACAGTCCTGCCAAACCGTATGTGCATCCACTATAATAGCGGCACATTATAAAGTGCAGCTTTTAGACTTCAGCAATACAGCACACAAACAGGTTCTTCGGCCCACCGAGTCTGCGATGACCAGCGGCCAACCCCATATACGCTAGAACTATCCTACACACAAAGGACAATTTAACCAATTTTTTTATTTACCCACATGCATGTACGTCTTTGGAATGTGGGAGTTAACCGGAGCACCCGGAGAATACCCACACTCCCCCCCATCGCCATCAAACCATATGGAAGCACTTTTATGGACTCAATGATTAACACATGCTTGTATCTAGATAAAGATCAATTACCAACCTGTAGCTCGGAGTGAGTGATATATTGAAGCCTCCGTAACCGTAAAGAAATGCAGGGTGAGATTTGTCAAGTTTTATTCCTTTCTTGTGAACAATAAACATGGGTATTTGAGTCCCATCGTGGCTTGGATAGAAGATCTGCATAGAATCAAAAAGATATAATAGGAAACATTTTGATTAGAATTAAAATGTGAAATAAGGTCCATCTCAAAAGTAAACATATTTCTCCATTGCTACCACAAACTGTTTTATTTCTCTGTAGTATAGAGGATAAAAGTTGTTATTATAGCCACGCACATATTAACTTTGCTTGCACCTCAAGTTGGGTAGAGCTGCGAAACTCTAAGGGGCAGAAAACGCTAGTGGGAACTGTGTACAGGCCACCTAACAGTAGTATTGGAGTTGGGGATGGCATCAAACAGGAAATTAGAAATGCGTGCAACAAGGGTAACACGGTTATAATGGGTGACTTCAATCTGCATGTAGATTGGGTGAATCAAATTGGCAGGGGTGCTGAGGAAGAGGATTTCCTGGAATGTATGCGGGATAGTTTTCTCAACCAACATGTGGAGGAACCAACGAGAGAGCAGGCTATCCTAGACTGGGTATTGAGTAATGAGGAAGGGTTAGTTAGCAGTCTTGTTGTGCGTGGCCCCTTGGGCAAGAGTGACCATAATATGGTTGAGTTCTTCATTAGGATGGAGAGTGACAAAATTAAGTCAGAAACAAGGGTTCTGAACTTGAACAAAGGTAACTTTGAAGGTATGAGATGTGAATTGGCCAAGATAGACTGGCAGGTGATTCTTAAAGGGTTGACAGTGGATGTGCAATGGAAGGTATTTAAAGACTGCATGGATGAAGTACAAAAGTTGTTCATACCAGTTTGGCAAAAGAATAAATCGGGGAAGGTGGTGCATCCATGGATAACAAGGGAAATCAGGGATAGTATAAAAACAAAAGATGAGGCATACAAATTTGCCAGAAAAAGCAGCCTACCGGAGGACTGGGAGAAATTCAGAATCCAGCAGAGGAGGACAAAGGGCTTAATTAGGAAAGGGAAAATAGATTATGAAAGGAAACTGGCAGGGAACATAAAAACTGACTGCAAAAGTTTTTATAGATATGTAAAGAGAAAGAGACTAGTTAAAACAAATGTTGGTCCCTTGCAGTCAGAAACAGGTGAATTGATCATGGGGAACAAGGACATGGCAGACCAATTGAATAACTACTTTGGTTCTGTCTTCACTAAGGAAGACATAAATAATCTGCCGGAAATAGCAGTGGAACGGGGGTCAAATAAGATGGAGGAACTGAGTGAAATCCAGGTTAGCCGGGAGGTGGTGTTGGGTAAATTGAACGGATTGAAGGCCGATAAATCCCCAGGGCCAGATAGTCTGCATCCCAGAGTACTCAAGGAGGTAGCCACAGAAATAGTGGATGCATTAGTGATAATTTTTCAAAATTCCTTAGATTCTGGAGTAGTTCCTGAGGATTGGAGGGTAGCTAATGTAACCCCACTTTTTAAAAAAGGAGGGAGAGAGAAAGCGGGGAATTACAGACCAGTTAGTCTAACATCGGTAGTGGGGAAACTGCTAGAGTCAGTTATTAAAGATGGGATAGCAGCGCATTTGGAAAGTGGTGAAATCATTGGACAAAGTCAGCATGGATTTACGAAAGGTAAATCATGTCTGACAAATCTGATAGAATTTTTCGAGGATGTAACTAGTAGAGTGGATAAGGGAGAACCAGTGGATGTGTTATATCTAGACTTTCAGAAGGCTTTCGACAAGGTCCCGCATAAGAGATTAGCATACAAACTTAAAGCACACGGTATTGGGGGTTCAGTATTGATGTGGATAGAGAACTGGCTAGCAGACAGGAGGCAAAGGGTAGGAGTAAACGGGTCCTTTTCAGAATGGCAGGCAGTGACTAGTGGGGTGCCGCAAGGCTCAGTGCTGGGACCCCAGCTATTTACAATATATATTAATGATTTGGACGAGGGAATTCAATGCAACATCTCCAAATTTGCAGATGATACCAAGCTGGGGGGTATAGTTAGGTGTGAGGAGGATGCTTGGAGGCTGCAGGGTGATTTGGATAGGCTGAGTGAATGGGCAGATGCATGGCAGATGCAGTACAATGTGGATAAATGTGAGGTTATCCACTTTGGTGGCAAAAACATGAGGGTAGACTATTATCTGAATGGTGGCAGATTAGGTAAGGGGGAGATGCAACGAGACCTGGGTGTCATGGTACACCAGTCATTGAAAGTAGGCATGCAGGTGCAGCAGGCAGTGAAGAAAGCAAATGGTATGTTAGCATTCATAGCGAAAGGATTTGACTATAGGAGCAGGGAGGTTCTACTGCAGTTGTACAGGGTTTTGGTGAGGCCACACCTGGAGTACTGCGTACAGTTTTGGTCTCCAAATCTGAGGAAAGACATCCTTGCCATAGAGGGGGTACAGAGAAGATTCACCAGACTGATTCCTGGGATGTCAGGACTTTCATATGAGGAAAGATTGGATAGACTCGGTTTGTACTCGATGGAATTTAGAAGATTGAGGGGGGATCTTATAGAAACCTACAAAATTCTTAAGGGGTTGGACAAGCTAGATGCTGGAAGATTGTTCCCGATGTTGGGGGAGTCCAGAACAAGGGGTCACAGTCTAAGGATAAGGGGGAATTCCTTTAGGACCGAAATGAGGAAAACATTCTTTACACAGAGAGTGGTGAGTCTCTGGAATTCTCTGCCACAGAAGGTAGTTGAGGCCAGTTCATTGGCTATATTTAAGAGGGCGTTAGATGTGGCACTTGTGGCTAAAGGGATCAGGGGGTATGGAGAGAAGGCAGGTACGGGATACTGAGTTGGATGATCAGCCATGATCACATTGAATGGCGGTGCAGGCTCGAAGGGCCGAATGGCCTACTCCTGCACCTATTTTCTATGTTTCTATGTTTCTATGTTACTGAGCCTAATCCGTCTTACGAATTATTTTTGAGGAATAAAACGCTGCTTCAAAAGCAGGTAACTCCAAACCGCTAGGTCCTCAAAACCAAATCAAAGCCAGTCATGTAGAAATACACGTTACAGCCCTGTCCCATGGTACGAGTTCATTCCAAGAGCTCTCCCGAGTTTTTCCCGATTCGAACTCAAGAGATTTACGGTAACGGCCGCTCGTCAGTACTCGGGGCTCTTATGGACATTTTTCAACATGTTGAAAAATCTTCACGAGTCTTCCTGAGTTTACCTGCCGTTAACGAGTCTTCCCGAGTACCTGCCGTTAGCGTTACGAGCCGCTAAGAGATGTCCCCGAGCTCCGACGTACCCGCTACGTTCATTCTCCGTGATTACCACGAGTTTGATTATTTTTTTTTAAATCGGGAGAGCTCTTGAATGAACTCGCATCGCGGAACAGGGCCATTAGTATCCAAGAATGGAGCCATACGAGGACTACAGGATAATCTATGGGATAGCCGCACATTTCGATAGCAGTAACAGGATTGGTCCGAGTCAGCATGGATTTACGAAGGGGAAATCATACTTGACTAATCTAATGGAATATTTTGAAGATGTAACTAGGAAAATTGACAAGGGAGAGCCAGTGGATGTAGTGTACCTGGACTTTCAGAAAGCATTTGATAAGGTCACACATAGGAGATTAGTGGGAAAATTAGGACACATGGTATTGGGGGTAGTGCTGACATGGCTAAATAAGTGGTTGGCAAATAGGAAACAAAGAGTAGGGATTAACGGGTCCCTTTCAGAACGGCAGGCAGTGACTAGTGGGGTACCGCAAGGCTCGGTGTTGGGACCACAGCTATTTACAATGTACATCAATGATTTGGATGAAGGGATTCAAAGTAACATTAGCAAATTTGCAGATGACACAAAGCTGGGTGGCAGTGTGAACTGCGAGGAGGATGCTATGAGAATGCAGGGTGACTTGGACAGGTTGGGGGAGTGGGCAGATTCAGTTTAATGCGGATAAATGTAAGGTTATCCACTTTGGTAGCAAAAACAGGAAGGCAGATTACTATCTAAATGGTGTCAAGTTGAGAAAAGGGGAAGTACGACGGGATCTGGAGGTCCTTGTACATCAGTCTATGAAAGTAAGCATGCAGGTACAGTAGGCTGCGAAGAAAGTGAATGGCATGTTGGCCTTTATAGCAAGAGGAATCGAATATCGGAGCAAAGAGGTCCTTCTGCAGTTGTACAGAGCTCTAGTGAGACCACACCTGGACTATTGTGTGCCGTTTTGGTCCCCTAATTTGAGGAAGAACATTCTTGCTATTGAGGGAGTGCAGCGTAGGTTTACAAGGTTAATTCCCGGGATGGCGGGACTGTCATATGCTGAGAGAATGAAGCGGCTGGTCTTGTACAATCTGGAGTTTAGAAGGATGAGAGGTGATCTCATTGAAACATATAAGATTGTTAAGGGCTTGGATGCGCTAGAGGCAGGAAACATGTTCCCGATGTTGGGGGAGTCCAGAACCAGGGGCCACAGTTTATGAAAAAGGGGTATGCCATTTAGAACGGAGACGAGGAAACACTTTTTCTCACAGATAGTGGTGAGTGTGGAATTCCCTGCCTCAGAAGGCAGTGGAGGCAGGTTCTCTGGATGCTTTTAAGAGAGTGATAGAGAGGGCTCTTAAAAATAGCGGAGTCAGGGGATATGGGGAGAAGGCAGGAACGGGGTACTGATTGGGGATGATCAGCCATGATCACATTGAATGCTGGCTCGAAGGACTGAATGGCCTACTCCTGTGCCCATAGCCTATTTACTTGCTTGAGGTTAAATTCACCAGCTGCCATTAATGGAATTTGAACCCTTGTAAGGGTTCGAAAGTCTAGAATATTAGATTCTGAATATGAGAATAGCAACTAAATCACAATGTTGCTTGCCATCTAAGTAATTAACTCATAGTTTTATTTTGATAAAGATTTTCTCACAAGGTATTTCTTGTCCTTTTCCCATCCCCATTGACATAAGCAGGGCTGAAGACTGGTGTTGCTGATAGGCGATCTTGAAATGCTTCTGACTGGGGACTTCTCAAACATAGAAACATAGACATAGAAAATAGGTGCAGGAGTAGGCCATTCGGCCCTTCGAGCCTGCACCGCCATTCAATGTGATCATGGCTGATCATCCAACTCAGTATCCCGTACCTGCCTTCTCTCCATACCCCCTGATCCCTTTAGCCACAAGTGCCACATCTAACGCCCTCTTAAATATAGCCAATGAACTGGCCTCAACTACCTTCTGTGGCAGAGAATTCCAGAGACTCACCACTCTCTGTGTAAAGAATGTTTTCCTCATTTCGGTCCTAAAGGAATAAACCTTTCGCATCAGAGCGCTCAGTCATTGAATGCAGTACTTCTGTTTTGTTTAGAGGCACAGCGCGGAAACAGGCCCTTCGGCCCACCGATCAGTCAGCGAACGGGCCCTTCGCCGACATGCGACCCCCATACATTAGCACTATTCTACACTCTAGGGACAATTTATAAGATTTACCCAAGACAATAAACATACAATATTGTACATACTTAAAGAGTGTGGGAGGAAATCGGAGAACCTGGGGAAAACCCTCCCAAGGTCATGGAGAAAATGGGGACAGCACCCATGCCAGGATTAAGCCCGGGTCTCTGGCGCTGTGAGAAAGCAACTCTACCGCTGCGCCACCGTGCTGCCCTTTAGTTACGACTGGAGCAGCTTTACACAGCTGTATGTTTGGACCATGTTCGGTACTAGCTGGGCAAGTGTCATGTGAGGAAGATAAGGGGTTGAGGTGAGGGGGAATAGGTTTAAATGCCACCTATTGCATTATCACCTTTTTCATGAGGAGGGAGGAACGCATTTTCATGGGAGTCGGTAGCCAAGCTAAAATCTGGAGCACAGCAACAAATGAACGACGCTTTGAAAGCCATAGTTATACAGCGTGACAACAGGTCCTTCAGCCCAACTTGCCAACACCGACCAACATTATCTAAACTCGTCCCACCTGGCTGTGTATGGTCCATATTCCTTTGAACCTGTCCTATACATGCACTTGTCTAAATGTTTCTTAACATTGTGATAGACCCCGCATCAACAACCTCCTCTGGCAGCTTGTTCCATCCACCCTTCGTATAAAATAGTTAGCCCTCAGGTTCTAATTAGATCTTTCCCCCTTTACCTTAAATCTATCATGCCCTCTGGTTCTCAATTCCCTGACTCTGGGCAGAAGCATGCAGGTAGTGAAGAAAGCGATAAGCATGCAGGTACAGCAGGCAATGAAGAAAGCAAATGGCATGTTGGCCTTTATAACAAGAGGAATCGAATACAGGAGCAAAGAGTTCCTTCTGCAGTTGTACAGAGCCCTAGTGAGACCACACCTGGAGTATTGTGTGCAGTTTTGGTCCCCTAATTTGAGGAAGGCCATTCTTGCTATTGAGGGAGTGCAGCGTAGGTTTACAAGGTTAATTCCCAAGATGGCGGGACTGTCATATGCTGAGAGAATGGAGCAGTTGGGCTTGTACACTTGTACAAAGGGCTTAATTAGGAAAGGGAAAATAGATTATGAAAGAAAACTGGCAGAGAACATAAAAACTGACTGCAAAAGTTTTTATAGATATGTGAAGAGAAAGAGATTAGTTAAAACAAATGTAGGTCCCATGCAGTCAGAAACAGGTGAATTGATCATGGGGAACAAGGACATGGCAGACCAATTGAATAACTACTTTGGTTCCGTCTTCACTAAGGAAGACATAAATAATCTGCCGGAAATAGCAGGGGACCGGCGGTCAAATAAGGTGGAGGAACTGAGTGAAATCCAGGTTAGCCGAGAAGTGGTGTTGGGTAAATTGAATGGATTAAAGGCCGATAAATCCCCAGGGCCAGATAGTCTGCATCCCAGAATACTCAAGGAAGTAGCCACAGAAATAGTGGATGCATTATTGATAATTTTTCAAAATGCCTCAGATTCTGGAGTAGTTCCTGAGGATTGGAGGGTAGCTAATGTAACCCCACTTTTTAAAAAAGGAGGGAGAGAGAAAACGGGGAATTACAGACCAGTTAGTCTAACATCGGTAGTGGGGAAACTGCTAGAGTCAGTTATTAAAGATGGGATAGCAGCGCATTTGGAAAGTGGTGAAATCACTGGACAAAGTCAGCATGGATTTACGAAAGGTAAATCATGTCTGACAAATCATATAGAATTTTTCGAGGATGTAACTAGTAGAGTGGATAAGGGAGAACCAGTGGATGTGTTATATCTAGACTTTCATAAGGCTTTCGACAAGGTCCCACATAAGAGATTAGCATACAAACTTAAAGCACATGGTATTGGGGGTTCAGTATTGATGTGGATAGAGAACTGGCTGGCAGACAGGAAGCAAAGGGTAGGAGTAAACGGGTCCTTTTCAGAATGGCAGGTAGTGACTAGTGGGGTGCTGCAAGGCTCAGTGCTGGGACCCCAGCTATTTACAATATATATTAATGATTTGGATGAGGGAATTGAATGCAACAATGTGGATGATCCTAAGCTGGGGGGTAGAGTTAGGTGTGAGGAGGATGCTAGGAGGCTGCAAGGTGACTTGGATAGGCTGGGTGAGTGGGCAAATGCATGGCAGATGCAGTATAATGTGGATAAATGTGAGGTTATCCACTTTGGTTGCAAAAACAGGAGGGTAGAATATCATCTTAATGGTGGCAAATTAGGAAAAGGGGAGATGCAACGAGACCTGGGTGTCATGGTACACCAATCATTGAAAGTAGGCATGCAGGTGCAGCAGGCAGTGAAGAAAGCAAATGGTATGTTAGCATTCATAGCGAAAGGATTTGAGTACAAGAGCAGGGAGGTTCTACTGCAGTTGTACAGGGTTTTGGTGAGACCACACCTGGAGTATTGCGTACAGTTTTGGTCTCCAAATCTGAGAAAAGACATTCTTGCCATAGAGGGGGTACAGAGAAGGTTCACCAGACTGATTCCTGGGATGTCAGGACTTTCATATGAGGAAAGACTGGATAGACTTGGCTTGTACTTGCTAAAATTTAGAATACTGAGGGGGGATCTTATAAACACTTACAAAATTCTTAAGGGGTTAGACAGGCTAAATGCAGGAAGATTGTTCCCGATGTTGGGGAGATCCAGGACAAGGGGTCACAGTCTAAGGATAAGGGGGAATTCCTTTAGGACCGAGATGAGGAAAACATTTTGCACACAGAGAGTGGTGAGTCTCTGGAATTATCTGCCACAGAAGGTAGTTGAGGCCAGTTCATTGGCTATATTTAAGAGGGAGCTAGATGTGGCCCTTGTGGCTAGAGGGATCAGGGCGAATGGAGAGAAGGCAGGAACGGGATACTGAGTTGGATGATCAGCCATGATCATATTGAATGGTGGTGCAGGCTCGAAGGGCCGAATGGCCTACTCCTGCACCTGTTTTCTATGTTTCTGTGTTTCTATTGTCTATTGAATGTCTTGTTCACAAGGTGGAGCAGGTGCATATGTGGAGTCAGAATGGCATCTGCTTGAATTTTACAGCAAGAGCTCAGAACATTAACTCGTGCTGAGAGGGCACAGCTGCCAGGTCTCTGGATGAGTCTCATTCTTCATTTCCTGTGCAGAATTTTCCTCACCTACTGCCCATAATAAACCATGCCTGCCTTCTCCCCATACTCAGTGACTATCATTTCCTTTTTTAATCACACTCATTCACACACTTCCTTTTGCGTGCTCCCTCAAATGGAAATGTTTAGAAACACCGCTCTTCGTTGCAATCTTCCAATGCTCGAGTGGAAATGTGGGAAGATTTTGTGTTCAGAAAGGGAGAAGTCAGGCAGCAACAGCAGGAATAACGGCTCAGTGGCATAATCATCAGGTAGAAAGACTACTCGGCAAAGATTAGGACAACCCTGCTGATCACCGTGCAGCGGCAGGCAGTAGGCAGGAATGTTCTGCGAGATTTTGCAACTTTGCCAGCGGCAAAACGTGGTGACACTTGTGCACTGCCTAGGTGAGGTCTGTCGTGTAAGCAAAATAAAGCATCCCACTATAGTGCAGCGTAGGTTCACCAGATTGATCCCTGGGATGGCAGGACTGTCTATGAGGAAAGATTAAAAGGACTAGTCTTGTATTCACTGGAGTTTAGAAGGATGAGGGAGAATCTTATAGAAACATACAAAATTATAAAAGGACTGGACAAGCTAGATGCAGGAAAAATGTTCCCAATGTTGGGCGAGTCCAGAACCAGGGGCCACAGTCTTAGAATAAAGGGGAGGCATAAAGGGAGGAATAAATTGAAGACTGAGGTGAGAAAAAACTTTTTCACCCGGAGAGTTGTGAATTTGTGGAATTCCCTGCCACAGAGGGCAGTGGAGGCCAAATCACTGGATGGATTTAAGAGAGAGTTAGATAGAGCTCTAGGGGTTAGTGGAATCAAGGGGTATGGGGGGGAAGGCAGGCACGGGTAAGCCATTTAGAACGGTGATGAGGAAACACTTTTTCTCACAGATAGTGGTGAGTCTGTGGAATTCTCTGCCTCAGAGGGCGGTGGAGGCCGGTTCTCTGGATGCTTTCAAGAGAGAGCTAGATATGGCTCTTAAAAATAGCAGAGTCAGGGGATATGGGGAGAAGGCAGGAACAGGGTACTGATTGGGGATGATCAGCCATGATCACAATGAATGGTGGTGCTGGCTCGAAGGGCCTCCTCCTGCACCTATTTTCTATGTTTCTATACTTAGGTACATGTGACAATAAAGACAAAGTATCATTGAATGGAATCACTAAATGTCAAGGATAGTTGGTCAGCCTCTGATGTTGCTGTAGGCAATTACCTGGATGTGTGCATAAGACAATAAAGTCAACTTGACTTGTTTGAGATGATTATTGCGGCATGAATATTATTTGTCAATTATGAGCCCCTGTCTGTTTGTTATGCCTTGTCTTGCTGCATGGAAGTAAAAGCTGCTTCGCTGAGCTGCAAATGGAATTGCACACCGTGCAATTGTCAGCGATATCCCCAGTTCTGACCCGACGATGCTATTGTGAGCGAGTGCTGCTGCAAGCACTGTTGATGACAGCTTCTGTCACTTTGCTGGCAATAGATTGATTACACAGCAGTCAGACTGATGGGACAACTCGTCCCTTCCCACCCAAACCATCCCCTCCCTGGGTACCAGACTGATTCCTGGGATGTCAGGACTGTCTTATGAACAAAGACTGCATAGACTCGGTTTATACTATCTAGAATTTAGGAGATTGAGAGGGGATCTTATAGAAACTTACAAGATTCTTAAGGGGTTGGACAGGCTAGATGCAGGAAGATTGTTCCCGATGTTAGGGAGGTCCAGGACAAGGGGTCACAGCTTAAGGATAAGGGGGAAATCCTTTAGGACCGAGATGAGAATCGAAGGGCCGAATGGCCTACTCCTGCACCTAATTTCTATGTTTCTATGTTTACTTTCCCCGGCAATTGCAGGAGATGCCACACCTGCCCCTACACCTCCCCCCTCGGCTCCGTCCAAGGACCCCGGCAGTCTTTCCAGGTGAGGCAGAGGTTCACTTGCACCTGCTCCACCTCATCTACTGTACCCGCTGTTCCAGGTGTGGACTCCTGTATATCAGCGAGACTAGGCGCAGGGCTGGCGTTTGTTTCGCTGAACACCTCCACTCAGTCCGCCTGGGCCCACCTGATCTCCCCGTTGCGAAATACTCTTAACTCCCCCTCCCATTCTCACACTGACCTTGCTCTCCTGAGCCTCCTCCATTGTCAGAGTGAGGCCCAACGCAAATTGGAGGAACAGCGCCTCATATTTCACTTGGGCAACTTACAGCCTAGAGGCATGAATGTTGATTTCTCCAAGGGTTACACAAAAAGCTGGAGAAACTCAGCGGGCGCAGCAGCATCTAAGGAGCGAAGGAGATAGGCGACGTTTCGGGTCCAGACCCTTCTTCAGACTGATTTCTCCAACCTTGTTTTCCCTCTCTCACCTGATTGTATTCCTTGCTGTCACCTTCCCCTCAGCTGACAATGTGCTACATTTCCGTGGTCATAGTCCCCTTTGATCTGTGTTTTCATACCTTACCCTTCCATTTCTGTATGTCTCCCTTCCCCGACAAGCATGTTGTGTCTATTTTTGGTGTAAACCAGCAGCAGCTGTTCCTTCCTACTGATTAGATTTGTTCTGTTTTGTGCACTATATCTAAGGGGGGGGGGGGGTTTCTGGTGAGGGAATATTTACATAGAAACACAGAAATTAGGTGCAGGAGTAGGCCATTCGGCCCTTCGAGCCATTCAATATGATCATGGCTGATCATCCAACTAGTATCCCGTACCTGCCTTCTCTCCATACCCTCTGATCCCCTTAGCCACAAGGGCCACATCTAACTCCCTCTTAAATATAGCCAATGAACTGGCCTCAACTACCCTCTGTGGCAGAGAGTTCCAGAGACCCACCACTCTCGGTGTGAAAAAATTCCTTCTCATCTCGGTCCTAAAGGATTTCCCCCTTATCCTTAAGCTGTGACCCCTTGTCCTGGACCTCCCCAACATCGGGAACAATCTTCCTGCATCTAGCCTGTCCAACCCCTTAAGAATTTTGTACGTTTCTATAAGATCCCCTCTCAATCTCCTAAATTCTAGAGAGTATAAACCGAGTCTATGCAGTCTTTGTTCATAAGACAGTCCTGACATCCCAGGAATCAGTCTGGTGAACCTTCTCTGCACTCCGCATTTAGAAAGTTAAATGTAAAGGACTCAGCAATAGTTCAGGATAACTACATGCTAACCAAAGTCCACTGGGCAGGGGTTATGCACACAAACAGAATATCCTTCCAATTAATCAGGGAAAAATCTGGAAGCTGTTCGCCCGACTGGAGATATAATTTGTAACAAGATGGTTAATTTAACACAGCAAACAGGAATTAATTGATTGGAGTCTTGCAGCTTGGAAGCGGGACCTTTCGCTCAACTTGCCCATGCTAACAAAGATGCCCCATCTTCACTAGTCCCACCAGCCTGCATTTAGCCTACATCCTTCAAAACCTTTCCTATCCATGAACCTGTCCAAATGTCATAAGGTCATATGTGATTGGAGCAGAATTAGGCCATTCAACCCATCAAGTCTACTCCACCATTCAATCATGGCTGATCTATCACTCCCTCCTAACCACATTCTTCTGCCCTCTCCCCATAGCCCCTGACATATGGTTATAGGTACTAATCAAGAGCGTGTCTTTTAAATGTTGTTCTAGTACGTGCCTCAACTTCCTCCTCCGGCAGCTCGTTCAATACATCCACCAGCCTTTGCGTGAAAAGTTCTCCTCGAGTTCCTATTAAATCTTTTCATCTTAAGCCTATGTCCTCTGGTTGATGAGGCCTCTACTCTGGGTAAAAGGCTCTGCGCACTGTGCAATTCCCCGCATGACCTTATACACGTCTCCAAGATCATCCTTCTGCACTCCAAGGAGTAAAGTCCTAGCCTGCCCAACCACTCCCTACAGGCCCTTGAGTCCAAGCAACCTCCATATCAGGGGACATGGGGAGAAGGCAGGAATGATCAGCCATGATCACATTTAATGGCGGTGCTGGCTCGAAGAGCCGAATGGCCTATTTCTGCACCTATTGTCTATTGTCTTAAATATTCTTTGCACCTTTTCCAGCTTAACAACATATTTCCTGTGACAGGGTGACCAAAATGGAACACCATAGTCCAATTGTTGCCTCATCAATGTCTTGTCCAACAGTAACATAACATTCCAATGTCTACACTGACTGAGAGCCAGTATGCCAAAAGTCTCCTTAACCACCTTATCTGCTTTGACATCACACTCAAGGTGTGTACCTGCACTCCTAGATCCCTCTGCTCTACAACACTACCCAGGCCCATGTGTGTCACAGTGAAGGTCGTGCCCTGGTTTGACTTCCCCAAATGCAACACCTCGCACTTATCTGCATTAAACTCCATCGACCATTCCTCAGCACACTTGCCCAACTGATCAAGATGTTGTTGAATTTTTAATAACCATCTTCGCTCTCTACTGTACCAGTCCACTTTAGCATCCTAGAAACATAGAAAATAGGTGCAGGAGGCCATTCGGCCCTTTGTGCCAATCAATATGATCATGGCTGATCATCCTAAATCAGGACCCCGGCTTTTCCCCATATCTCTCGATTCCCTTAACCATAAGAGCCCTAGTGTCACCATCAAAAAAAAAATTGAGGTTTTCTTTAGGTGATGCTAAAGAACACCAAGGGGCAATTAGGTGGATGGGAGGCCAGGACCCTTCTCTAGTTGGTGAGCAGACAATTCTGTTGCCTGATAACAGCTGGGAAGATGCTGGGCAGCAGATGAGGAAACACTTTTTCACACAGAGGTGTGAGTGCGGAATTCCCTGCCTCAGAGGGCGGTGGAGGTCGGTTCTCTGGATACTTTCAAGAGAGAGCTAGATAGGGCTCTTAAGGATAGCAGAGTCAGGGGATATGGGGAGAAGGCAGGAACGGGGTACTGATTGTGGATGATCAGCCATGATCACATTGAATGGCGGTGCTGGCTCAAAGGGTCGAATGGCCTACTCCTGCACCTATTGTCTATTGAACATTGATAAGGAAGGGTTGAGGAGAATAAAGAATGATCTGGCAAGAAGCATACGAGTGAACTGCAAACGCTTTTATGGATATGTAATTAGAGAAGGGTTAGCAAAAAGTTATTACAGATTGAGAGGAGTAATTGCATTGGGGAATATCGAGATGAACAGAAATTAAACAAACATTTTGCATCCGGCATTATTAATGACATGATAAATCACCTAGAAACAGTGCAGATAACAGGTCAGCAGTGAATTAGTTAATCAAAATTAGCATTAAGGTCAGAAGTGATAGGAGTAGAATTAGGCTATTCGGACCATCAAGTCTACTCCGCCATTCAATTATGGCTGATCTATCTCTCCCCATTCTCGCTCCTTCTCCCCATAACTGCTGACACCTGTACTAATCAAGAATATATCTATCTCTACCTTAAAAATATCCACTGACAGCGCCTCCACAGCCTTCTGTGGCAAATAATTTCACAGATTGACTAAGAAATCTCTTACCCCCTTCCTAAAAGAATGTACTTTAATTCTGAGGCTATGACCTCTAGTCCGTAGACTCTCCCACTAGTGGAAACATCCTCTCCACATCTACTCTATTCAAGCCTTTCACTATTCTGTACGTTTCAATGAGGGTGTCCCCCCCCCCCCCCCCCCATTCTTCTAAAAGTCAGTGAGTACAGGCCCAGTGCCGACAAACGCTCATCATAGGATAACCTACTCATTCCTGGGATAATTCTTGTCAACCTCCTCTGGACCCTCTCCAGAGCCAGCACATCCTACCTCGGATATGGTGCCCAATTAATGTATGGAGAAAAAAAACATGTCCAAAATTAAGGACTGAAAGCCAATATATTCGAAGGTCGCCCAATTATAGGAAGGATGTCAACAAAATAGAGAGGGTAGAGAGGAGATTTACTAGAATGTTGCCTGGGTTTCAACAGCTAAGTTACAGAGATAGGTTGAATAAGTTAGGTCTTTATTCTCTGGAGCGCAGAAGGTTAAGGGGGGACTTGATAGAGGTCTTTAAAATGATGAGAGGGATAGACAGAGTTGATGTGGACAAGCTTTTCCCTTTGAGAATAGGGAAGATTCAAACAAGAGGACATGACTTTAGAATTAAGGGACAGAAGTTTAGTGGTAACATGAGGGGGAACTTCTTTACTCAGAGAGTGGTAGCGGTGTGGAATGAGCTTCCAGTGGAAGTGATGGTGGCAGGTTCGTTGGCATCATTTAAAAATAAACTGGATAGGCATATGGATGAGAAGGGTATGGAGGGTTAGGGTATGAGTGCAGGCAGGTGGGACTAAGGGAAAAAAGTTGTTCGGCACGGACTTGAAGGGCAGAGATGGCCTGTTTCCGTGCTGTAATTGTTATATGGTTATGATCATCTTCACCCCAAAATTTTGAAAGTGATGGCTTGGAAGACGGGTGATACATTGGTGGTCATCCGCCAAAATTGGGGAACATGGAAAATAAGGGAAGTGGGTAGTGTTAAGATGGATTAGTAAATTGAAAATTATGTTTTCTGATGTTTTAACTGGCAAAATAGTTGAGAAGCAAAGAATGTGGTGTATTTTGTCTATCAAATGGCCTTCTGTAGGGTGCAATTAAAAGGTTATTAAGTAAAATCACTTTTCATGGGACTATTCATGAGATTATTTGCTGGTGGGGTTGAGAATTACATATCCATAAAAGCGTTTGCAGTTCACTCATATGCTTCTTGCCAGATCATTCTTTATTCTCCTCAGCCCTGCCTTGTCAATGTTCAATAGACAATAGGTGCAGGAGTAGGCCATTCGACCCTTTGAGCCAGCACCGCCATTCAATGTGATCATGGCTGATCACAATCAGTACCCGTTCCTGCCTGTCCCCATATCCCCTGCTATCCTTAAGAGCCCTATCTAGCCTTATTCTGGTCGCCGCTGGAATTTCAACATGTTGAAAATATCCGGAGATCTCCTGCTACGATGACGGGTGCCGGCAAGTCACCGAAAAATCGTGCACGTGGGACAGGCCCTTTAATTTCCTGCATTCACATCTATTTCTTTGGATTTACTGATTGTCTTAATATCTATCCATATTTTTTGCTAAATATACTCATTTTGAGCAAGGCTAGTTGATTCCATGAGGACATGAACACACTCCAATAATTAATGAAAAATTAATCAACTACTTACCTGAACAGTCTTATAATCAGATGGATTAAATCCTTTCACTGTTACTTCTTTAAAAATTCTTGGCTCTAATCCATCTGTGGTCAGATCACAGTGATAAATGATGCCTAGAACAGATTTTTCCAAAATTAGCTTCAAACGCCACAGGAAGAATTTAAAATACAAAGCAAACTTGAGTATTTTAGTTTCCTACAAAATTAACTGCCAGCAATTTTCTTTTAATGCCGAATACCTTCCCGACCTTGATTGAAAAATTGATGCAGGCTACTTTTGTCGCTTGTATAAAAACAGAACTATTTTAAATACTAATATAGGCTCCAAACAATATAGACGGGGACATATTTTTGCACTATTTGTTCTTTTTTTAAATACATACTGAACCTCTGTTGTCTATTATGGGTTTTACAGAGTACTATGTTTACATATCTGTTGTACCACTATAAGTAAGAATGCCATTATTCCGTTTCGGGACATATGACAATAAAACAATTGACTCTCAGCTCCAACTTTTTTTTAACACAACCCACAATTGCAATATTTACTGAAGATAACGCAACATGATATCAAAATATTATTTTACAAAAAAAATCCCTATTTTTGTATGCAAGCCCACGTGAAATAAATGCTAGTTTACACCCGTAGACATAAAATGCTGGAATAGATCAGCGGGTCAGGCAGCATCTCTGGAGAAAAGGAGTAGTTGACTATTCCGATCGAGTCTGAAGAAGGGTCTCGACACGAAACGTCACCTATTCCTGTTCTCCAGAGATGCTAGATCTCTGCCTGACCCGCTGAGTTACTCCTGCCATTTTGTGTCTACCTTTTCACTCTACCTTGGTACGTGAGATAATACACTTCATTAACTAAGTTGACAGCATTACGATCCATCTGCTATCTTGCCCTGTCCACATCCGATTGTAAAATCTATACATTTTCCTTGCAGCCGAATTTTCCATTTAGCTTTAACATCAGTAACTTCATCCTGTCAATAAAGTTAATGAATATTCATGGTAAATAGCTGACTTCCAAGCACACAATTCCTTTTCTCCAAACAGCTGCGACATTGCAACCCGTAGTTTAAAGTACTTTGGAATGCAGCTAATCAATGTAATAGAACTAAATGTCACAGTACGCCGCTACAATTTATACGCCACGGGCTCTATTATAGTATTTAAACGATTCATTTACTCTTTTTCAGAATTGGAACATTTTATCATCACTGAAGAGAATGTTGCAATTAAGGAAAAGACGACGCTGTGCAGGAAGCAGCAATGGACAAGGCCTGTCCCACTTTGGTGTCATTTGCGTGACATCATTTACGCGTCACAACGCGTGGTGGCGTAGGCAGTGAGGCCCCAGGATTTTGGGACTCACAAAATCTTCGCGCCACCGTCACTCGCGCAAATGACACCCAAGTGGGACAGCCCCTTGCGTTTCAGAAAGATAAATACAACTGTGAACCATTTTAGTAAAAAGAGTCCAAATTGCTCATTGTAAAACTAGAGATATTTTGAAATAAATGAGTTTAATATTCCTCAATGGTTCCTTCATTATCACGTACACCATGGTACAGTGGGCTTCTTTTTTTTGCATACAGATCAGTAAGATTATTGCCCTACACAAGTACAATCCCCAGTGCAGGGAAACAGCCCACTGAGCCCTTCTCCTCTCCTCGCCCGGCCATCTTTGTGTCCCGTTGGAGCCTCCTGCAGCCGAATTGAAGGCCCGCCTACCGACCCTTGCTCCTCGCTCCCGACGTCTCCAGCGGCTCGCTCACGGTCCGCCCAAGCCTTCGTGTTTGCGGGACGGGTTCCCGGTTCCGCGGCTGCAGTACTTCAGGAAGGCCTCTGCCACGCAGCGCCTTGACAACATACAAGCTTGTGATGATAAATGGCAAGAAATTGCCCGCATGTCGACAGTAGAAGATTCAATGATGGCAACGTTGAGGAAGGAGAAAGGTGGGTTATTGGAATGACATTAGAAATGATCATCACCTCGCACTTGGTAGCTAGGGACGTTTCTTGCCACTTATCATCACAAGCTTGGATGTTGTCAAGGTCTTGGAGATTAACCAGATTGAATTTGCCAGGCTTTTTGATGGATAAATCAGAACCACATTGTTACATGGGTGTCGGTGTTGAACCCTGTGGGCGGCACAGTGGCACAGCTGGTACAGTTGCTGCCTCACAGTGCCAGAGGCCTGGGTTCGATCCTGACTACGGGGCTGTCTGTGTGCCATTGACGTGCAAATCTGTACGTTAATTGGCCTCTGTAAATTGTCCTCGGTGTGCAGGATATAACCGGGTGATCACTAGTCAGCCCGCGCTCGGCGGGCCGAAGGGCCTGTTTCCATGCTACAGCTCTAAACTAAACATCTGCGTCACATCTGTGTGAGGACTTGAAGTCGAGATCAGTCTGAAGAAGGGTCCCAACTCGAAATATCATCTATCCATTCCCTCCACAAAAGTACCTCTAGCATTTTCTAGTCTACTTCAGAGTGTCATGGAGAGTCATACAGTGTGGAAACAGGCCCTTCGGTCCAACTTGCCCACACCAACCAACCTGTCCCATCTTCACCCATTCTACCTGCCTGCGGTTGGTCTATGTCCCTATAAACCTGTTCTATCTAGGTACCTGTCCAAATGTCTCTTAAAATTTGCGCTACTACCTGCCTCACGTGAATCTGCTTCTTCACTAACCTGGTGTCAGGAAACTTGTAAACTGATAGAAGATTTCAGTGTCCTTCTTTTCTCCGCTGTAGCCCACAATGCTGCCCACTTCTAAAGGAAAGGTCTTCAAATGAGCTCCCGTGGCCAAATCGTGTAGCTGCAGGACGTGCTTCACATGGTGGAGGTAGCACAGAACCAGATAGTTTTCCCTGACACATCCGGCCCATTCTGAAAACATAGATGAACAGTAAAATGCAACGCAGAAAGAAAATGTTACATAATTTTCAATAGTAAGCTCGTGAGGCAACAATCTAAAAATGCATTTTATAATGTTGACGACTGATGTCCAGGGATACATCCTTAGCTCTGGAAACCTGACATATAGTTACAACACTCGAGGCTTCAGCTAGGTCCCGGCGTTTTTCTCAATACGTTAAAAAAGCCGTAATAGACGTAGTAGGTCGGCATGTTAGCCGTAGGTAATCGATGGTAGTCGTAGATAGTCTTCATCATAGTTGAAGGGAGGTTGAAGGAGGTCGTCATCACTCTCCACTATTCAGTGTCCAATTTTTCAGGTCAGTCATAGCGGATCTTCAACATAATCGAAGGTGGTCGAAGGAGGTCTTCAACATGTTATTTTTTCAAACTCTTCTAAACTCGCCAATTAGGTCGCCCAAGTGGAACAGCCCCATTAAGAGATATTTTTTAGTCATGATGGAACCTTAATCAAAGGCATTAAATGACACACCTGCAAGCAAAGGTATTCCTCATTGTGAGGAAAAGGCACTGGGCCTCGGCACCCCCATGTGTAACTGGCTACTGGACTTCCTCACTGACAGACCTCAGTCTGTGAGGGTTGGAAATAACACCTCCAACACCATCTCTCTGAGCACCGGCTCCCCTCAGGGCTGTGTCCTGAATTCACTGCTGTTCACCCTGATGACCCACGACTGTTGTGCCAGGTTTAGTACAAACCACATCATGAAGTACGCAGATGACACACAGTGGTGGGCCTCATCCGGGACGACAATGAGCTGGCTTACAGGGAGGAGGTGAAACAACTGGTGGACTGGTGCAATACGAACAACCTGATCCTGAATGTCGAAAAAACAAAGGAGGTCATCGTCGACTTCAGGAAAAACCGGCACAGTCACACACCACTTCACATCAATGACAGCGATGTGCAGGTGGTCAGTGGCACTAAGTTCCTGGGGCTGCAGATCACTAACAGTCTGACCTGGTCAAATAACATCTCATCAACAGTTAAGAGAGCACAGCAGCGGTTGCACTTTCTGCGCCGGATGAGAAGAGCTCATCTCCCCCATCCCATCCTCACCACTTTCTACAGGGGCACCATAGAGAGTATTCTGACCAGCTGTATCTCTGTCTGGTTTGGGGACTGTAGAGCCTCCGACTGGAAGTCTGTGCAGAGAGTGGTGAGGACAGCGGAAAAAATCATCGGGACCTCTCTCCCCTCAATCGGGGATATTGCAACCAAACGTTGCTGGTCTAAGGCCAGCAGTATTATAAAAGACCCCACATATCTCCATCACGGACTGTTCACTCTGCTGCCCTCGGGAAAAAGATATCGTAGCATAAGGAGCAGAACATCAAGGTTCTGCAACAGCTTCTTCCCACGAGCCATCAGACTCCTGAATGCCATGTAATGGGCTGCCACCATTGTCTATTTATCATATTATCCTTTTCATCCATGCCTACCCTTCTGTTAATTTATCGTGTTGCACAGGGAGCCAAATGCAACGTAATTTCGTTTGGAACTGCATATATCGATATATTTCTAAATGACAATAAAGGTTGTTTGACTTGACTTTGACTTGACACTAAGAGATATTTTTTAGTCATGATGGAACCCTGGCTAGGATTGAGACAAGGAAAAACTTTTCACTTTGATAGTTGTGAATCTGTGGAATTCTCTGCCACAGAAGGCAGTGGAGGCCAATTCACCGGATGCTTTCAAGAGAGAGTTAGATTTAGCTCTTAGGGCTAAAGGAATCATGGGGGAAAAAGCAGGAACGGGGTACTGATTTTGGATGATCAGGCATGATGATATTGAATGTCGGTGCTGGCTCGAAGGGTTGAAAGGCCTACTCCTGCATCTATTTTCTATGTTTTCTAAGTTAACATTTTAAACAATGGAAAACTATATCAGTGCATCATTCTTTGTTCCAGCTGCTACAGTCAGGCAAGCGCCTCCGCTGTCATGCTGTGAAAACAGAGAGGATGAGACAGAGTTTCTTCCCACAGGCCATCAGGACGGTAAACTCCCATCTCACCAGGGACTAATTTACTGTAGTGTTGTGTCTTTTTTAAATTGTTTTTTTTTTCTCCTAATATGTAAATACTGATTCTGTTCTGTTCTGTTCTGTAGTTTTTGCACAATCCCGCAGGCATTGCCAATTTCATTTCACTGCACATCTTGTATGGGTATGTGACAAATAAACTTGACTTGACTTGAAGATTTCACAGTTCACAGTGATCGGGCTTTTGAATAAAATAAATAATCCAGGGGAAATATAGCTGGGATTCACTGACTTGGGGAGAGGTGAAGGCAGAAACTTTCAACACCTTTGAACACATGCATTTGAGGAGCTTGGACCTGCAGTGCTGTGAACCTTATGCTGGAAGACAAGATTGGAATTTCAATACTGTGATCAACACTGACATGGTAGCCTACATAAACAACCTGTGTCAGACATGTTCCATCATTCTGGTTCTGGTTTTTAAATCCTTGCATCAGTGAACAACTCGACTGTAGGTAGGAGCAAAATGTGTTCAATGACTCAAGGTTTTTAATCTTTCCATGGAAAGTCACCCTTCCGAAGATGGACACAAAATGCTAGCGCAACGTTTCGGGTCGAGACCCTTCAGACCCGAAACGTCACCTGTTCCTTCTATCCAGAGATGCTGCCTGTCTCGCTGAGTTACTCCAGCATTTTTTGTCTCTCTTTGGTGTAAACCAGCATCTGCAGTTCGTTCCTACACAAGTCACCCTTCCGTCAGATTAGATGCTCAAAGGCAATTAACGCTTTGATGCGCAATGCCAGTGAATTCTGTAGTTACCGGATACAAGATCATCTTTAAATTTCTTCATAACCTCAATTCAGCCCATTTGGGAAAGAAAAGTCACGCGTCTAAGTGGATAGTAGGTCATTTAGCCCCTGACGCCTGCTCTGCCATTCAATGGATCACAGCTCATCGTTAACACTTGCCTTGTGTTGCAGCAAAGCTTTCATTCCAAATTTTCTGTCAGAGTCCCTGCATTCTGAAATTCTGTTCCACGTTTTCCTAAATATATTTTCAAACTACTCTACTTCTATTCATACATTCCCTTTTTCCAATTCCACAATAAGACAATGGTCTGCACAATGGTCTGAGTGCAGGCAGATGGGACTAGGGGAAAATGAATGGTCGGCACGGACTGGAAGGGCCGAGAAGGCCTGTTTCCGTGCTGTAATTGTTATATGGTTATAAGGTTAAGGTTTTAGATGGTTCGCTGGGCAGATGAGCAGGAGCCAGGGGTTATGGGAAGAATAGGGTTGAGGGGGAAAGATAGGTGGCAGAGTAGATTTGTTGGGCCGAATGGCCGCATTCTGCTCCTAGAACTTCTGAACTTACGAGTGTTTCTGTGATCATAAATTTAAAGGGTGGCACAGCGGTAGAATTGTTGCCTAACCAGTGCCAGGGACCCGGGGATCGATCCTGACTATGGGTGTGGTCTGTACAGAGTTTCTACATTCTCCCAGTGAGCGCGTAGGTTTTCTCTTGGTGCTCCAGTATCATCCTGCAAACCAAAGACGTGTGGGTTTTGCAGGTTAGTTGGCTTCTGTAAATGACTCCTTGTGTGTAGGATAGAACTAATGTACAGGTGATCATTGGGCAGCGCACACTCCGTGGGCCAAAGGGCCCGTTTCCACACTGAATCTCTAAACTAACATACTTTCAATATCTCCCTTGCCAACCAGCTAAAAGCTTGGAGATTATTATGGAATATGATATAACTCATCTTTCACACTCTCTCATTTAATTTCTAATTGTAAATACATTTTAAAGATGGCTCGGTTGAATTGCGTGGATGTGAAAAAGGAAATCTTCAATTTTGTTCCATTATTTAACAACGAGTGGCCTCTGTAAAATTGGAGTGGATGAGAAAGTTGGGGTAACATAGAACTCGTGTGAATGGGTGATCGATCGATGGTCTGTGTGTGCTGGAAAGGTCAAAGGGCCAGTTTCCATTCATCTCTAAACAAAACTAAAATTTGATCATATAAAAATTGCACTGGTAATGTCACATTGAACGGTAATTATTACAAATAGAACTCTAATTTTTCGATTTTTCGTTTTAGAGATGCAGCGCGGAAACAGGCCTCGAGTCCACACCGACCAGCAATCCGCACACACTAACACTATTCCACACACACACACACACACACACACACACTAGGGACAAGTTACATTTGTACCGAGACAAAAGAGGAAGAAGTTTGAACTTTATTGCCTTCCATCACAGTGAGGATCGTGGGGAATCCACTGTGGTGGATGTTTATGTTAACTTTTATGTAGTTTTGTGTCTTGGTTGCTTTTTAAAAAAAAGTATGACTGTATGATAATACGAATTTCACTGTACCTTAATTGGTACGCATGACAATAAAATGACATTGAAACCTTGAGCCTACAACCCCGCACGGCTTTGGAGTGTGGAAGGAAACCGAAGATCTCGGGGAAAACCCACGCGGTCACGGGGAGAACGTACAAACTCCGTACCGGCAAGCACCCAGAGTCAGGATCGAACCTGGGTCACTGGCACCGTAAGGCAGCAACTCTACCGCCACGCCACCGTGCCGTAATATTTCACTAAAATTATTATACTCAGTGCAGATATTTGCCTGTCAATGAATAGATATATTCTTTGAGGTTCTGTTAACGGAGAGAGAAGAAACAAAATCAGCGAGTGCTATCCTGGGCGGTTGCAAAACAACTGAAAGTAAAACTAGAACGTGTTGACCAGCCGAGCCCTGATGCATCAATTAGCTGGATAGATGTGTATCGTGCAATTTTCATTATACGTTTGCATACAGCCCACGCACCATGCTCGCAAAAATGTGCATGAAAAGACTAGACAAAAAAACAATTATACTTACCAAGTACATCCTTCTGCTGCTCTGCAATTAAAGTTGTCCATTTCGAAGGGTCAGGGTCACTGAAGTCAATATTAATTAAGCAATAACAAGGAGTACCGTGGTTTGTTTTGAACGTGAACACTGTTCCTTCGTTGGTGACATATTCATATTCTGCGTCAAAGTTATCCACAAGCTTGACCCAAGGCAGGACTCCTATTAGAACAGACCTTGAATATTAATTCATGTCTCTGACAAGGTGCTTTTCATATTAACTGTTTTCAGATAAAGATCGGAGACAGTGAATGGAAATCAAAAACATTTTGGTTGCTATAAATCTGAAGCAAAAACGGAAAAGAGTGACAAGAGTGGCAAGTTTGAAAGCATGTGAAACAAAAGAGTTAAGGGCCTGTCCCACCAGCTCTATGCGGTTAGCGCGACCCAACGTGGTCGCTTGAGCCGTCCGGCGTCGCGGGGCCGGTCCCACTTCGATCGCCGGAGCCGTGCGGAATTGTGCGGAGTTCGTCCCGAGACCGCGTGGGGCTCCGAAAAACTGACTATGTTCAAAAATTCCGCGCGGCAACGGCTTGTCGGCTCGCAGTCGCCTCGACATTTACACACCGCCCCGACATCGTGCCTCCGTGAACCTATTTGTAAGTGCCTCCGTGACCCTCTATGTGTGTGGCTCCGTGGCCCTGTGTGTGTGTGTGTGTGTGTGCCTCGGTGCCCCTCTCTGTGTGCCCCTCTCTGTCCTGGCGAACTTACCTTAGACTTCGCTCCAAGTTCGCCTCACTTTGCGCCGCGTTGCGCCACTCACCCGACCTCCACGCGGCCCCTACTGCCGGTTTGGTTGCGCTTGCCGCATGCAGGCGCATGCTGGTGGGAACGGCCCTGTACAGGGGTTCACCCGACCTCCGCGTGGCCCCCGCTTCTAGTTTGATCGCGTTCATCGCATAGAGTTGCATGCTGGTGGGACAGGCCCTTTAACCTTTCTGGTTCAAGATCCTTTTTGTCGTAACATAAGCTTTTCACTGTACCTCGGTACACATGACAATAAATAAACAATTAAACAGATTAAAGAAACAAATAACAGATTATTGAGCTAGAGGCAATGTACACTCAACCACTAACTTGAAACAGAGCAAAAACAATGACAATCCATATCATTTACAGGGGGCAATTCTGAGGTTAAGTTTTGCAAAACTGTGACAAAAACTGTTTTATTATAGAAAAAAAAGCAGAACAGTTAGCAGATGAGTAATAATGATTTCAAGGGCAAAACAAGTAACAGAAAACAAAACAAATATTACAAATATTTAAGGTAGACAAAAATACTGGAGAAACTCAGCGGGTGAGGCAGCATCTATGGAGTGAAGGAAATAGGCAACATTTCGGGTCGAGACCCTTCTTCAGACTGCTGTAGGGTGGGAGGGGGCGGGAAGAAAAAAGGAAGAGGTGGAGCCAGTGGGCTGAGGGAGAGCTGAGAAGGGGAGGAGAAAGTAAGGACTACCGGAAATTAGAGAAGTCAATGTTCATACCGATGGGGTGCAAACTGCCGAAGCGAAATATGAGATGCTGCTCCTCCAATTTACAGTGGTCCTCACTCTGGCCATGGAGGAGGACCAGGACAGAAAGGTCGGATTCGGAATGGGAGGGGGAGTTGAAGTGCTGAACCACCGGGGGATCAGGTTGGTTATTGCGAACCGAGCGGAGGTGTTCAGCGAAACGATCGTCAAGCCTACGCTTGGTCTCACTGATGTAGAGCAGCTGACACCTAGAGCAGCAGGTGCAATAGGTGAGGTTGGAGGAGGTGCAGGTGAACCTCTGCCGCACCTGGAAAGACTGCTTGGGTCCTTGAATGGAGTCGAGGGGGGAGGTAAAGCGACACGTGTAGAATTTCCTGCGGTTGCAAGGGAAAGTGCCCGGAGAGGGGGTAGTATGGGTGGGAAGTGATGAATTGACCAGCGTTCGGGTGAGAAGGGACGAATTAAAAATATTTAGTTTAATTTAAAAATAGAGTGCTGAAACAGACCCTTCGGCCCACTGAGACCCGAGACCGCGGCTCTGGTGCTGCAAAGCAGTGGCTCTACCGCTGTGCCACCGTGCTGCCTGGTTCATGCTGAGTCTTGAAGTATTACTTAATCGGATGTATAAATAACTGAATCAGAGACGAGCAGTTCCAAGAGGAAAATGATGATACAGGTGACCCCACATGAAGGGTGTTTACAGCACATTATATTCACACTGTTCATTGTGGATGGCATGATTGTAATCGTGTATTGTCTTTCCGCTGACTGGTTAGCATGCAACAAAAATGCTTTGGTAATGTTGGATGCAATGTTGAGGCTGTGGCGCCACCTGGGGGTTAGGCCACTTACTGTGCAAACCCTCGGCATTCGGAGGCAGGGCCATGTGACTGGGTATGGCTGGAAGGAGTCGTCATAGGGTTCAGGGGTGTCCCCTGGTATATAAAGAGTGAATCTCGGGGTAATCTTCCCCCATTCGCGGGTGTGCTGTACTCTTTACTTTGCCAATAAAGGTCTCTTTGTTTCACCACGCGTGGCTTGTTTATTCGCCCGCCATAGTGGTGACCCCGATGATCCAAAGTGGCCATTATGGATTTGCATTATGGACGCAGCCCCAGCCGTCCTAAGTTGCTGTCACACCAGCCAAGCACAATGCTGTCTCCCTGAAGCTGCACGTGTTCCGGACATCGCAGCCCCAAGTGCGGTTCCAACAGGCCGAGGCCCTGTTCCACATTCGCCGCATCACCACTGATGACACTCGGTACTGTTATGTGGTCGGCGCGTTGGATCAGGAAACGGCCGGTCGCCTGGTCCATTCCCCATGCGCGCCGCCGGGTGAGTTTTGACAGACATGTTACAATAGCTGCATTTATGATGAAAATATTGCCCAAAATCAACAAGGTAGAAAAAACATAGGACATGTTACATTTGAGAGGAGAATTAAGGACCTGTCCAACTTACGCGACCTTTACAGGCGACCGCCGGCACCCGTGATAGGTCGTGAGAGGTCTCCTATGGACGTGAGAGGTCACCCGTGACATGTTGCCAGGGGGCGCCTGTATGGTCGTGAGAAGCCTCCTATGGTCGTGAGAGGTCTCCAAAGAGTCGTGGGGTCTTTCTGGTCGCCGCTGAATTTTCAACACGTTGAAAATTTCGGCGAACTATCACGGGTGCCGGCAGTCGCCTGTAAAGGTGGCGGAAGTGAGACGGGCCCTTTACAGAATTCCTGAGAGACCTGCATGTTGCAAAGACTAAAATATTTGGAGTTATTTACCTTTGATACCATCAGGTAACTTTTTCAGATCACAGTACCAAAGTCGATTGACTGGGTCACAGCCATGTCGAATAGACAAGAGAACATATTGTCCATCATCTGATATCTGTATAAGAGACAAAGAATAACTTATGAGGTGGTCACATTAGGATCTGTTGCAATTAGGTGAACCAATTATATACAGTTCCCCCATTTCAGGGCACCATAATGTTTGGGACACAGCAATGTCAAATCAAAGTAGTCATGTTTAGTATTTTGTTGCATTTCCTTTGCATGCAATGACTGCTTGAAGCCTGCGATTCATGGACATCACCAGTTGCTGGGCGTCTTCTCTGATAATGTTCTGCCAGGCCTGTATTGCAGCCATCTTTCGCTTATGCTTGTTTTGGGGGCCAGGCCCCTTCAGTTTGCTCTTCAGCATATAAAAGGTATGCTCAATTGGGTTCAGATCGGGTGCTAGACTTGGCCACTCAGAATTGACCTTTTTTTAAAAAATATTTTTATTAGAAGTCATATACATTAGGGGACATTTTGAATTTAATAATAAAAATGTATCATAAGCAAAAAGAGAAAGTTAGGTAAGGTGGTGAAAGTGATAGTTCGTGAAAAGTACAAGAAAGAGAGAGGAGGAGAGATATTAAAAAATAATAATAAAAGGAAAATAAAATGGAAGGGATATACCTACGTATCTTTGCGCACCCCTCACCTGGTTCTGAAACAGTTTATTTTCAGGGTTATGTTGCACCATATGCTTGTAATAAATCAATAAAGGGAGACCAGATCTTTAAGAATTGGTCTGATTTGCCTGCGAGGACGAATCTCATATCTTCCAGGTGTAACAATTCAGACATGTTTGAAATACACATTTTAAGCGTTGGTGTGGGTCCATTTTTCCAGAATTTTAATACAAGTTTTTTTGCCGTTATTAAGCCATAATTAAGGAAACTCTCTTGGAACGAAGTCAGCTCAGTGCCGGTCTCCATTGTTCCAGAGATAATCAATTCTGCTTTGGGGTTCATTTCTGTTTTAAATACTTTTGTAAAAATCTCGAAAATTTCATTCCAAAACTTCTGAAGTTTTATGCAAAAGACAAAAGAGTGTGCTATAGTTGCATCTTGAGATAAGCATTTATCACAGATGGGTGAGACAGTTGGAAATATTTTATTCAATTTAATTTTTGAGTAATATAATCTATGTAATTTTTTTTATTTAATTAAGGTATGTCTTACATTTATCAAGCATTTATGTACATATAGCAAATATTTATCCCATCTGTCTTTCGAGATATTTATAGATAATTCTTGTTCCCAGTCTCTTCTGATTGCATCAGATGGTGGTATCTCTATGTTTAAAATTATATTATACAAATATGATATTAAATTAGTAGAATCCGCCTTTCTGTTCATAGCTTCATCTAGTATATCTGAAGTCAAAGTTTTATGTTCTTTTGTATGTATTTTCAAGTAGTCACGGATTTGAAGATATTTAAAGTACTGATTACTGAACTCATTTTTTAAGCTTTGAAAAACTTCTTTGTTCCTTGAGCAGTATGTTTCGGATCATTGTCTTGCTGTAGAATGAACTGCCGGCCAATGAGTTTTGAGCCATTTGTTTGAACTTGAGCAGAACTTGTCTATACACTTTAGAATTCATTATGCTACTACCATCAGCAGTTGTATCATCAATGAAGATAAGTGAGCCAGTACCTTCAGCAGCCATACATGCCCAGGCCATAACACCCCCACCATTGTGTTTCACAGCTGAGGTGGTATGCTTTGGATCTTGGGCATTTCCTTCTCTCCACTATACTTTGCTCTTGCCATCACTATGATATCAGTTAATCTTCGTCTCATCTGTCCACAAGACCTTTTCCCAGAACTGTGGTTGCTCTTTTAAGTACTTCTTGGCAAACTGTAACCTGGCCATCCCATTTTTGCGGCTGACCAGTGGTTTGCACCTTGCAATGTAGCCTCTGTATTTCTGTTCATGAAGTCGTCTGCGGACAGTGGTCATTGGCAAATCCACACGTAACTCTTCAAAAGTGTTTCTGGTCTGTCGGACAGGTGTTTGGGGATTTTTCTGTATTATAGAGAGAATTCTTCTGTCATCAGCTGTGGAGGTCTTCCTTGGCCTGCCAGCCCCTTTGCGATTAGTAAGCTCACCAGTGCTCTCTTTCTTCTTAATGATGTTCCAAACAGTTGATTATGGTAAGCCTAAGGTTTGGGCTGATGTCTCTAACAGTTTTATTCTTGTTTCTCAGTCTCATCATGGCTTCTTTGACTTTCATTGGCACAACTTTGGTCCAAAGGTGATGGAAAGACTGGAGGAAAGACTAGGTGCTCTTATACCTGCATTAAGGAGGCATTTAAACACACCTGAGCAATTACAAACACCTGTGAAGCCATGTGTCCCAAACATTATGGTGCTCCGAGATGGTGGTGGGGGGGGAGAAACTATGTAGAAACTGTAATTTCCACATGGTGAAACCAAAAATGCATAAAAATACCCTTTAATATAATCTGACAATGTGCACTTTAACCACATGTGATTTTTTTTCTATTACAAATCTCAAACTGTGTAGTACAGTGGTAAATAAATAAATGACAGGTCTTTGACCCAAACATTATGGAGGGCACTGTATATGACCGAAATTTTACTGTGAGAAGAGACTTTTAGATAAGTAATTGGATTTGCAGGGCATGGATATGGAAAATGTGCAGACAGATAAAATGTGGTCTTGGCAGCATGTTCAGTACAGATATTGTAGGCTGAAGGGCCTGTTCCTGTGCCGTACGTACTGTTCTATGTTCAGTCTAACAATCATTTTAGGGTGATCTTAATAGCCACAATACTGTTTTGAATTTTTACATTACATTTATTAAAAAAAATTCTGCTTCCAGGCATGAATGCAATGGATTTTATTTCGAACTACAGCACCTAACCAGGCCGCACCAAAAAGCTTCAATAGCGTAGTGTAATTCAGAAGGAGTAGGGCCTGCACTTCAGATATTCTTTACTCTTATAAAGTCAAAAGGCAAAACTGTCAAAAGGTTCGCAATGAACAAAGTATAGCAAATCACAGTAACATTTTAGGAGAAATCATTGCTTAACAATACCTCAGCTCCACCCATCCATTGTGGATGGTCTGGAAATTCAGCACATAATATATCTTCAGATTGTGGAAATCCTAGCTTGTGGTAATACAATTTCTGGTGAAGGTTCATAGAGGTTTCTGTACCTGATAAGAACGAGAAGAGATGACATTACCATTTTCTTACCTTAAAATCCAAAGTTTTCATGCATGCAATACAATTATTTGCCCAGAACAGTACGTTCCTTTAGGAAGGAGATGAGGAGGAAATTCTTTAGTTAGAAGATGGTGAATCTGTGGAGATCATTGCCAGAGAAGGCCAGGTCAGTGGGTATTTTTCAGGCAGAGATAGATACATCTCTGATTAGTATGGGTGTCACGGGTTATGGGGAGAAGGCAGGAGAATGGGGTTAACAGGGAAGGATAGATCAGCCATGATAAAAATGCGAAGTGGACTTCATGTGCCAAATTACCCAATTCAATTCCTTTCACTAATGAACAGTACAAATTCATTTTATGTTTTTAAACAGATATGGTAGAGAATACTTGGTAAGATTAGTTTATTGTCATATACACGGGGCTTTTATTTTCTCCACCTTCAAATAGTTTCCACACAAAGCTGCACATAGTCAAAATAACATCTTAGCTCATCATTATTTTATCTTTGTCACATCTGAAAACTTTAACTTAAGAGTTGCACATATTAAGCTGATTTGTTTCTTGAGCATTGAGACGAGTTGAAATGGATATTGAAAATGGCCGCACAATACATTAAACACATTTTACTATAATGCCACCATTTCCTTTTCATTCAATTTGATACCATTTGAAAATATGTTGTCAGATTTAATTTGCATTTGTCTAAAAAAAACCTATGAAGTTTTCTGTTTTTTAATATTGGTTTTAATAGATCTCATCTTACCATCAATTTTTCCATCTTGCTTTAAGTAACAGTTATAAAACATTCCTTTAGCATCGTGGGTCCAGTCCATACAGCTGAACTTCACTCTCTCCAAGATATCTGGGAGTTCGGTAGCACCATCAACTTTTAAGAACTTGATCGTTACCCAATCTGACCCGCTTGTACTCAGCCCGTACGCAAAGTATTCGCCATCTTCGGAGAATGCGTATCCTGCAATCAGAAGTACGTTAAATTGAAGCAAATGACTGAAACAGTCAGTAGATGTCCAGCAATTGTGCACAACAAATGCTCTCAGAGGAGAGCAAGCAAGTCAGTTTATCTTTGGACAGATTTCATTTCACCTGTATAGTTCCAAATTTGCAAATATACTTTCTCCTACGAAGTGACATCATAGGTAGATAAGAGTGGTCCAAAGGCTTTCGGCAGAATGGCCTTCATCGGTCAATATAGAACCTGGGAGGTCATGGTGCAGTTGGAAAAAGACATTGGTGTAGGTATGTTACAATACCTACCTTTAGCCGCCCTGCAGTTCTGTCGCTCCCCGTGTGCGCGACTTTGGCGCCTTTCAGAGGGAGGCGTTTTTAAAATGCCGTTTTTCCCTAGACAGTCCAAATCGATCCATGTCAGGCGATTTCGTCGCTAAATAGAAATCGCTCCGACATTTCATTCATGAAGCTATTTTTAAACTACGCTAGATTATTTATTAACTAGAGTAGTTTAAAAATCATCTTCTAAAGCTCTGAACGCTGACAGTAGAACGGGCCTAACGTAGGGGAGAAAATAAAGTGCACAGTTTATTTTTACATTAAAACTTGGTTTTTAGGAAGGCTTTAATCACATTTTCATGTTGCGAAAAGGGGACCAAAAAAATGTATGAACCGGCAGTATTTTTCATACCAACTTCACCGCAAACCGCAACGTTCCAATTCACCGCGTTCCACTAAAACCCACTCGCTAGTTGATTTAAAAGGCCATTAATCTACAGGCATTAAACACTAAATTCCTTCCATTTGGCCTATAAATTCATGAAAATGAGAAATAAAAAATCATGTTATATTGTGGATTATTGTGTGAATGTTATTTGGACACTTAGGCAATTTAAAAAAGTTTATCTTTTCTTAAGAAATGGATAAATGTTTAGATCTAGTAATTGAATTTTGGAATTAGCTACAATTAGATAACTAACTTTAGGTTTATGCTTTAATTTCAGGTCATCCAAGTACGATTGTTTCATATTTGTTTCAGAATGCTTCAATCTATAGTAACTGAAAATGTCATTGAGTTCTCTTAATTTTTAAGAAAGTTATGGGCTTGACTGTTCTAGATAACAGCTTCTGTGTTAAGTCAATGGAAAGGCATTGGGGAACAAGATGCTAATTTCCGAGTATGAACATTGCCATAACTGAAGATATGAAAGTGAATTAGGTGTCAAATTAAACTTCTTTTTATGCTTTATCTGATGGGATAAATTGCAGACTTGATGTTTTTAAATCTCAAAATTTTGTAACATTGCTAATTGGTGAGACCACATTTAGAGTATTGCGTTCAGTTTTGGTCACCATATTATGGGAAAGATTTTGTAAAGCTGGAAAGGGTAAAGAGAGATTTATGTGGATACTGCCAGGGCTCGAGTGCCTGAGCTATAGGGAGAGGTTGCGCAGGCTAGGACTTTATTCCTAGGACCGCGGGAGGTTGAGGGGTGATCTTAGAGGTGTAAAAAATCATGAGAGGAAAGGTGGTAGTGTATGGAACGAGCTGCCAGAAGAGGTAGTTGAGACAGGCTCTACCACAATGTTTAAGAAACATTCGGACAGGTTCATGAATGGACAGAGAATCAAAGCTGATTCTTGTTATACCCAACCGAATAAACTAATTTATCTACCTTTCATCAAAAATCACAATTTTTAATTTGGTTTTCAGACGATTTAAAAACAATGAGCAAAATTACATTTGCATCATTCCCAATATTTTCCTTTTGCAATAAAATCTAAATTAAAAAAAACTCAGATAAAGCCTACGAACGTAAAATTTAAAACCAGTGAAGACTGTACAAAGATCGTTAGGTTACACCATAATTAGTACGGGTGTCAGGTGTTATGTGGAGGAGAATGGGGATAGTAGGGATAGATCAGCCATGATTGAATCATGGAGTAAACTTGATGGGGCCGAATGACCTAATTCTGCTCCTATCACTTATATGAACATAAATGGGCACGCTATAGGCAGGAAACATGTTCCCGTTGTTGGGGGAGTCCAGAACCAGGGGCCACAGTTTAGGAATAAGAAGTAAGCCATTTAGAACTGAGACGAGGAAACACCTTTTCTCACAGAGAGTTGTGAGTCTGTGGAATTCTCTGCCTCAGAAGGCGGTGGAGGCAGGTTCTCTGGATGCTTTCAAGAGAAAGCTAGATAGGGCTCTTAAAAATAGTGGAGTCAGGGGATATGGGCAGAAGGCAGGAACGGGGTACTGATTGGGGATGATCAGCCATGAACACATTGAATGGCGGTGCTGGCTCAAAGGGCCGAATGGCCTACTTCTGCACCTATTGTCTATTAAATTAATCTTCCAACAAAACTTAAAAACTCAAAACTCCCTTTATTTGTTCTTTAACTACATCTCTCAGTGCTCAACCTAGCCTATCAGTTTGATGTTCAGAGTCGTACAGCAAGGAAACAGGCCCTTCGGCCCACCGTGCCCATACTGACCAAGATGCCCCACCTACACTAGTCCCACCTGCCCGCATTTGGCCCATATCCCTCTCAACCTTTCCTATCCATGCACCGTTCCAAACGACATTTAAAAGCGGTTATGGTACCTGCCTCAACTACCTCCTCTGGCAGCTCATTCCCACCAACATGTTCCTGAAGTCTAGACAGCAAAGTGGTCAGGATAGGCAGGACAGAAGAACTCAATGTAGACTTTAATTTCAAGTTGATTTGAACTCACTGGGCAGTGTACAATTACAAATGAACCCACCACAAGAAAACAGATGAAATTAGCAACCCTTTAATTTTACCTCCAGTAGACAAAACTTGTTTAAATTACATAAGGCAAATGACAAATCTACCAAAGATTTACGAGGAAATCTGGAGGTAAGTATTTTTATCCTCACTACACAAAATTAAACGATTAAATTACAGACTGCTAAAGACCAATTGACCAAAGATTTACAAGGAAATCTGGAGTTAAGTATTTTTAATTACCTTATTAAAAAAAAGCAGTTTCATTTCATTGGAAACATGTAATTTTATAACTGTGCCTGATAATATAAACCATTTAGATGAATATTTTCATTCTTCAGAGGCTGAATTAAAGAGCAACTCTGCCTAGACAGTTATCAAAAATGAAACCTTGCAAATGCTGCATCAATTAGTTCTGATTTGGCAATCACTTGACATGATGAAGAGCAGCAGAATTTAAGGTAGAGTGCAGTCAAATACCATCAAGTTTAATTCTCAAGACAGCAAACAGCTGCTTGCTGCACTTCTGAACTCTCATCATCACATTTGCCATCTGCTTCGCACCATGTATATGAATAACTCTGATGAAGGAATAAGTTAGAAATTCATTTGAAGTTGGCTTAAAGTGAGGAAGAACATTAGGAATTGTACTGTGAGCTACTGCCTTACGGCGCCAGAGACCCACGTTCGATCCTGACTACAGGTGCTGTCTGTACGTGAGTTTGTACGTTCTCCCTGGGGGTTTTCTCCGACACTCAGAAGACACACAGTTTGTAGGTTAATTAGCTTAGAATAAATGTAAATTTATTTACATGTAAATGTAAAGGCCTCAATAGGCCTGACTACAGGTGAACTGGGGATGGGGTCTGGACTTTGTGCCTTCCCTCATAATGGGAACCATTGTGGGGGGATGTTTTTTATGTTTATGTTAAATTCTTTAATGTTATGTCCTATCTTTATCTATGTGCTGCATGTCAAGACAAATTTCACTATACCAATTGGTGAATGTGACAATAAATGTCCTTTGTCCTTTGAATAAATTGTCCCTCGTGTGTGTAGGATAGTGTTAGTGTGTGGGGATCACTGGTCGGTGCGGACACGGTGGGCCAAAGGCCTGTTTCCTCGCTGTATGTCTGAACTAAACTAAGCATTAAGGCACTGTACAGTACATTAAGAACTGTAGGAAGGAACAAGAGGTTCCAATCTGAAACGTCGCCCGTCCTTTTTCTCCAGAGAAGCTGCCTGACCCGTTAAGATACTCCAGCATTTTGTGTCTATTTAAGTGGTTATAACAACTGTGTGAGAACACCGAGTATTTAGGTGTCAACAGACATATCTCCACACATCAGTACAAAGGTACAAAAAAACGCTCAAATGCCACCATTCTATTCATTTTATTATCTCAAGGGAGTTCAAAAGTTTAGAAAACACATTAAATATGTTTTGTATTCTTACAAGTTTAGAAGGTCAAGGGGTCACTAAAATAATAAAGGGTTCAACATCTATGGATATCTGTGGTAAAGGAATAGGTGACCTTTTGAGTCAGAACCTTGCTCCAGACTAAGGAAAGGTCACCTATTCCTTTTCTCCAGAGATGCTGTCTGAGCCGCTGAGTTACTCCAACATTTTGTGTCTACGGTATAAACCAGCATCGGCAGTTCTTACTTACACAGATAATAAATCCAATGGTTTGGTTTTTCATCTAAAAAATTTGATGAATGAAAAACCAAGACAACATTTCAATATATAATAGCCTGAAAACAGCAGCAAAGTTTAATTTTCAACAAAACATGAAATATTCACCTTGAAGATATGAAACAAAACATTTAGCACATTTCAGAAAGCCTTTAATGCTAACCTCTTAAAGCCACAGTTCCGTCTTCTGAGAATTTATTGGGATCAAGGAAAACCTGAGGGTCATCATCTAGTGACTTCTGAACATACATCACACTCTGATTCTGCAAACCAGTGTTGAAGAAGTGAAAATACCTGCAAAAGAAAATGTATGAATATAAGTTCAGTTGGAGAAAACAGTTTCGCTGAACACTTGCGCTGTTTCGCCAAGGTCTGTCGGATTTCCCGGTTGCTGACCACTTTAACTTCCTTTCCCATTCCTGTCCCAAAGCTTTGGCAATGGAGGAGGCCCAGGTGACCAAATAAAGCCACGCACAAACTGGAGACACAGCACCTCATTTGGTTTGGGTTGCAAACCAATGGTATGAACCATTCCGAATCCGACAGCACTTCATCTCCCCCTCCCATTCCGAATCCGACCTTTCTGCCCTGGGCCTCCTCCATGGCCAGAGAGAGCACCACCGAAAATTGGAGGGGCAGCACCTCATATTCCACTTGGGCAGTTTGCACCCCAGCGGCATAAACATTGACTTCTCCAATTTCCAGTAGTCCTTGCTGTCTCCTCCCCTTCTCAGCTCTCCCGCGGGCTCCTCCTCTTCCTTTTTCCTTTCTCCCCCCCCCCCCCCCCCCGCCACGTCAGTCTGAAGAAGGGTTTCGGCCCAAAACGTTGTCTATTTCCTTCGCTCCATAGATGCTGCTGCAGCATCTGCACTTCGATTTTCCAGCATCTGCAGTTCCTTCTTAAACAAACGGTATGAACAGTGGATTCCCCACTTTGGGGGACTCTTCTTCAGACTCCGACCGGCAGAGTTACTCCAGCAATCTGATTCTATCTCTGGCACATGCCAGCATCTGCAGTTCCTGAGCAGTGACTGGGTATTAGCTGCTAACTACTTTCAAAGAATTATGATCGGTATTTCAGTGTCTACATTCAGGGATATGCAAATGTTTATGTTTCTTTAAATTAAATTTCACACTGAATACATTGTGAATCCTGAAAATGAGCACACTGAGCTGAGGGGTCAGATATACCACACTTGGCATAACGCCGAGGGATTGGATCCAATATGAATCAGATCAGTATGTTTGTGTACTGCCCTGTGTCTCAGTGCTCTGTCAAGTAAGGAACCTGAAGGTCACCTGAGCTAGTGTTTGACCTTTAGCTCATGCCTGACTTCAGCACCAGAAAGCAAATGATAGTAACTGGGAACAAGCAGATCCATCAGTGCAGTTAGCTGGCATATTTCTAAAGAATCAGCCTTTAGACTTTAGAGATACAACGTGGAGCCAGAGTCTGCGCTGACCAGCAATACCTCCGTACACCAGCACTATCCTACAAACTAGGAACACTTTACAACTTTTACCAAAGCCAATTAACCTACAAACCAGTACGTCTTCGGAGTGAGGGAGGCAACCAGAACAACCGGAAAAAACACAGGGAGAAAGTACATACTCCATACAGACCAACACCCGTAGTCTGGATCAAACCCAGGCCTCTGGCGCTGTGAGGCAGCGTCTCTGCCTCTGCACCACCGTGCAGCTCAACTCGACCCACTTCATCAATTGTTCTTTTTAAAAAGCCAAATAAACACTTGGTTTCCTGCTCAGGAGCTGACAAGAATTTTGACTTTATGAATGTACAAATCTGGGAAAACATTTATTAAAAGGTATGGTAATCAACATATAACTAAGCACATCAATTCAAAAAAAGGTGTGCATTGTTCACTTCTCTCCAGAGACGCTGCCTGGCCCGCTGAGTTACTCCAGCATTTTGTGTCCGTGTTTGGTGTAAACCAGCAGCTGCAGTTCCTACCTACACATGCATTGTTCATTGTTGTGTTGGGACATATGACAATAGGCACACCCTTGGTGTTGGAGTAACTCAGTGGGTCAGACAGCATCCCTGGAGAAAAAGGATGAGTGACGTTTCGGGTCTGAACCGAAACGTCACCCATCCTTTTTCTCCAGAGATGCTGCCTGATCTACTAAGTTACCTCAGCACTGTGTGTCTATCTTCGGCATATACTGGCATCTGCGGTTCTTATCTACACATTCTCTTGACCCTTGCCATATCAGAAAAAAAATTGATGTTTCAGTACAGCAATTTTCAGCATGGACTTGAAGGGCCGAAATGGCCTGTTTCCGTGCTGTAATTGTTATATGGTTATATGAATGTTATGGAGAAAACTACTTTGGAGTTCATGGAGGAATGGTGCACTGAAACTATCTATACTATTACTAAAACTCTCATCTTGTCCATTTCCGGTTTGCGTTGTTTATAAATTTGTGCAAAAACGATCCCCCATAGCGCTATGATTTTTCGCCACCTTACTCGCCATTCCCCTGTGCTGCAAATCAAATAAGTTTTGTTCCGATCGGTGAAATAGCACAAAAGTTATGAGGGCAAAAAAATCGTTAAAAAACGCCCCTTCAGGCACCCGCTCTCAATCACGGCGGCGAGGAGAATAAAAAACTGAAGGAGTGGTGTGTGTTGAGCAGCGCGAGGGCAGAGAGCGAGCAGCGTGTGGGCAGAGAGTGAGCAGCGTGCGGGCAGTGTCTGCTGTGAACAGCACGATGAGCCGCAAACTCTTGAGTTGAACCGGAAGACTGAGTGATGCCGGAGTGGGACGGGTGAGACCCAAAACTGACGGTGTGGGGTGAGCAGAGTGCGAGCTGCGTCTGCTGCGACCACCCCCCCTCCCTATATCCCCCTTCCCCCACCCCCCCACACCCCCTCCTTCCCCCAGCCCCTTTCAGAATTATGTTATATTTCACAAGTTATTGACACTTAAAACTTTAGAAAACCCCACTTTGAGAACAATTACTTCAAGTGCTGTGAGTTTGTGGCAGACTCTGGCAGTTTGCAGCTATGATGTCGCAATGGGTTCTCTTTTGCATAAGCTGCCCTTCAAGCGTTTCACCCAGTGCAATGAGATTTGTTACATTGTTGTAAGGAGAAGGAGGGAGTGGGGGAGGGGAGGGGAGGAGAAGAAATGTTATTTAAACATTGTGTTTAGTGGGGGAGTGCGATAGGGGAGAGGTGAAGGAGAGAGTGACTGAGGGTAGGAGGGGGAGAGGGGAGGGAGTGGAAGAGGTGAGGAGGAGAGGGGAGAGAAGAGGGAGGGTGAGGAGCAGGGGGAGGGAGTGCATGAGCCGCGTCTGCATAGTTGGGGGCTATGGGTGAGTGGTGGAATATTGCAATGGGGTAACGGGTGAGTGGTGGAAATGGGTTGCGTTGGGGGAACAGGTGGGTGGTGGAATATTGCGTTGGGGGAAGAGGGCCCAATGAGTCCCACTTGGTCTAGTTCATATTATGATTACAGGGCTCGAAATTAGCGGTTGCCCGGGTGCCAATGACCACTCAAAGTGCCGCTGGGCAACCTAAACGCCGAGTCATTTTGCCCGACTTGGCAAGCAAATACTGGTTTATAGGAGGGTCGGAGCGAATGACAGGCCCCGCACAGCGACAGCAGCGACAGCGGCTCCACCGCCGCCTCCTCCCGGACTCAGCGTGTGAGAGGGATTGTTTTGAAAGCACCGTTGGTGGATTTGCAGCAGTCTTTTGATTTGCAGGCAGTGGCCGCTATCGCCCTGATAACAGTGCTTTCAAAACAACCCCTCTCGCACGCCGAGGCCGGGAGGAGGGTGGGAGAGGGAGGTCTCTTTCCGCCAGGCGGGGTGCGGGAGGAGGAGGCGGTTGCCTCTGAAGCAGCTGCACCAAAGATCCTACAGCTATAGGACCGTTGAGCTGCACCGTGGCGAGGAGTTCCCAACCGCCTCCCCTTTTGGCGGCGGCACTTTGGCTTTGGACAGGGATGGCCAAGGCAGCGGGGCGATGTTGTCCGAGGGGCGCTGACCTTCCTTCCGCTTCACCACCTATGCCCCTCCCCTCCCCACCTCCTCTGCCCCCTTCCCCTCCCCCCACTCTCTTCTACGCCCCCCTCCACCCCTCTTATCCAGGGACCCCTCCTCTCCATCTCGCACTGATCCCCATTCCTTCCTCTATTCAGTCCTCATTGACATCCCCTGTGCTCCCCTCCCAATCTACCCCCCCAAACTATTCATCATCCTACCCACCTCGCATTGATTCTCCTGCCACCCCGCCCACCCACCCTACACTGGTCCCCCAATTCACCCTGTACTGACCCCCCCTTCCCATCCATCCTGCACTTCTCCCCCATTCATACTGCACTGATCCACCCATTCATCCCGTACTGACCCATCCTCCATTTACCCTGCACCAATACCCCCATCCATCCTGTAGTGATCTCCCCATTCATCCTGTACTGATCCACACATGCAACCCGTACTGATCCCCCCATTCATCCTATACTGATCACCTCATTCATCCTGTAGTGATTTCCCATTCATCCTGCACAGACCCTCCGATCCACATGGTCCTGACCCCCCACCCCATCCTGTATTGATTCCCCCCTATTCATCCTGTGCTGATCCTCCCCCATCCATCCTGTACTGATTCTCCCATTCAAGAAGAATGGGGGTAAACAGTCTGAAGAAGGGTCTCGACCCGAAACGTTGCCCATTTCCTTAGCTTCATAGATGCTGCCTCACCCGCTGAATTTCTCCAGCATTCATCCTGTACTGATCCACCCATTCATCCTGTACTGATCCCCCCCCCCCATCCATCCCGTACTGATCCCCCCCATTCAACACCACTGACATCCCCCGAGCTCTCCCCTCCCAATTTTACATACTCCAACCAACACGTACTAATTCACCTGCCTCAATCCATCAATTCCGCACCAATTGCTTTCTCAACCCCGCCCCCCATCTATCCACCCTGCACTGATTCACGCACCCCCTGACCCTATTGTGCTTCATGGTCTTCAGAGCGAACATTGACTATGTTTGATAACGGAATGCAATCAAATGTGCTTTAATTCCCAATGTCATTATTTCGTTTGACACCTTTAAACATATTACCAAAAGAACATTTGCTGCAGTTATGTCCTTAAATCGTTTCAATTTCATCACAGGGCCTTTCTGCTGACACAGACAATGGCAATAGTCTTTCTTGAGATCCAGTAAAATGAGAAATATAATTAAAAAACTTAAGACTCAAAAAGCGTGGAAACAGGCCAGTCGGCCCAACCTGTCTATGTCTACCAATATGCCACACGTAAACTAGTCCTACCTGCCTGTTTAGTTTAGGGATACAGCGCGGAAACAGGCCCTTTGGCCCGTCAAGTCTGCACTATCCGGCGATCCCCGCACATTAACACTATCCTACACTAGAGACAACTTTTATATATATATATATATATATATATATATATATATATATATATATATATATATATATATATATATATATATATATATATATATATATATATATATATATATATATATATATATATATATACCCCGAGTCAATTGACCTGCAAACCTGTATGTTTTTGGAGTGTGGGAAGAAACCAAAGTTCTTGGATCAACCCACTTGGTGACGGGGAGAACATATAAACTCTGTACAGACAAGCACCCGTCGCCAGGATCCTACGCGGTTCTCTGGTGCTGTAAGCATTGCAAGACAGCAACTCTACCGTTACGCCACCGTGCCGCCTGTCTTTTACCCAGGGCAGGGGAATCAAAAACAAGAGGACATATATTTAAACATAGAAACATAGAAATTAGGTGCAGGAGTAGGCCATTCGGCCCTTCGAGCCTGCACCGCCATTCAATATGATCATGGCTGATCATCCAACTCAGTATCCCGTACCTGCCTTCTCTCCATACCCTCTGATCCCCTTAGCCACAAGGGCCACATCTAACTCCCTCTTAAATATAGCCAATGAACTGGCCTCAACTACCCTCTGTGGCAGAGAGTTCCAGAGACCCACCACTCTCTGTGTGAAAAAAGTCCTTCTCATCTCGGTCCTAAAGGATTTCCCCCTCATCCTTAAGCTGTGACCCCTTGTCCTGGACCTCCCCAACATCGGGAACAATCTTCCTGCATCTAGCCTGTCCAACCCCTTAAGAATCTTGTAAGTTTCTATAAGATCCTCTCTCAATCTCCTAAATTCCAGAGAGTATAAACCGAGTCTATGCAGTCTTTGTTCATAAGACAGTCCTGACATCCCAGGAATCAGTCTGGTGAACCTTCGCTGCACTCCCTCTATGGCAATAATGTCCTTCCTCAGATTTGGAGACCAGAACTGTACGCAATACTCCAGGTGTGGCCTCACCAAGACCCTATACAACTGAAGTAGAACCTCCCTGCTCCTATACTCAAATCCTTTTGCTATGAAAGCTAACATACCATAGGCTTTCTTCACTGCCTGCTGTACCTGCATGCCTACTTTCAATGACTGGTGTACCATGACACCCAGGTCGCGCTGCATCTCCCCTTTTCCTAATCGGCCACCATTTAGATAGTAATCGGTTTTCCTATTTTTGCCACCAAAATGGATAACCTCACATTTATCCACATTATACTGCATCTGCCAAACATTTGCCCACTCACCCAGCCTATCCAAGTCACCTTGCATTCTCCTAGCATCCTCCTCACAGCTAACACTGCCCCCCAGCTTAGTGTCATCCACAAACTTGGAGATATTGCCTTCAATTCCCTCATCCAGATCATTTATGTATATTGTAAATAGCTGGGGTCCCAGCACTGTGCCTTGTGGTACCCCACTAGTCACTGCCTGCCATTGTGAAAACGACCCGTTTACTCCTACTCTTTGCTTCCTGTTTGTCAGCCAGTTCTCTATCCACATCAATACTGAACCCCCAATGCCATATGCTTTAAGTTTATATACTAATCGCTTATGTGGGACCTTGTCGAAAGCCTTCTGGAAGTCCAGATACACCACATCCACTGGTTAAAGTGAGAGGGGCAAGATTTAATACAAGCCTGCTGGGCAAGGTTTGCTCAGAGGGAGATGGGTATATGGAATGAGATTATAGGACGATTATTTGTTATTTTCGAGATTAAATTATATTACTGCAATACTTATTTGAGCATCAGCAAATGCATTTTGTTTCAAGGAACATTGACCATTTAAACTGGTCATTTTCCATTGGCTTGGCACTTCATTCTGCCTCAATCACATCTCTGCTTTTCAATACATAGAGACAGAATCAAACAGTGTGAAAACAGGCTCTTCAGCGTGGGTGCCCACACCAACCATACATGCCCCATCTACACTAGCCCCTGCTGCCTGCGTTTGGCCCATTTCCCTCTACACTGTTTCTATCCACGTACCTGTCTAAATACTTGAGATAGTCCCTGCCTCACCTACCTCCTCCGGCAGCTTGTCCCATACACCCACCACCTTTGGGTAAAAAAAAAGTAGCTCCTTAGGCTCTGATTAAATCTTTTCACCTCACCTTAAACCTATGTCCCCTGGCTCGCGATTCCCCTACTCTGGGCAAAAATACAGTTACCCGATCTATTCCAACTTTGTGAAATTGGCATACAGTCAGAATGGTTTGTAATATAATCTGTCTTTGTTCCGCAGTCATGGGAAAGACCATTTCTGTGGAATAAAGACAGATTATATTACAAACCAGCGCAATTTTCAAGAAAAATTACTTTCTATGTGATATTACCATAATGGATATCCTGAAACCATTCGTCAGCACTAAATATCTGTGGATAAACACAGTAAATTTACGGATTCATACAATCGCAGAAAACAAATTTGGCAGTAAACCCCAAAAAGGTAACCGCCACAGAAAGTGGGTTAAATAGCCACGCAAATCTGTTTCAACAGCAAAGCAAATAGAAATCAAATACCACAAGAGGTCAAAAGAATGGTTAAGAACTGGACTTTTTTCACTAACGTTGCTACTTATTAAATGGGTATATTAATAAGTGATAGGAGCACAATTAGGCCATTCGGCCCATCAAATCAACCCCACCATTCAATCATGGCTGATCTATCTCTCCCTCCGAACCCCATTCCACTGCCTTCTCCCCATAACCCCTGGCACCCATACTAATCAAGAATCTATCAACCTTTGCCGTAAAAATATCTATTGACGGCCCCGACAGACACATGCGGCAATTAATTCCATAGATTCACTACCCTTTGTTTTGAAGCTGTAACCAATGTGGGCCTCAAGGTTAAAATAATGACAAAGATAGACACAAAATGCTGGGGTGACTCAGCGGGTCAGACAGCATCTCTGGAGAAAAAGTATGAGTGACATTTCGGGTCCGGACCCTTCTTCAGGCTGAAGGTTAGGGGTGGGAGCAGGAGGCGAAGAGCTGGAGGTGAGAAAAAACCAGGAGCACAATTGACCTCAGGCAGGGCGTTGCCTGGTAAGTCCATTGTTGGCAAGGGAAGGTAAGAACTCAAGAGAAACACTGTGGAAAACAGTGAAACTGGAAGAACGACCAGGGAGATGCTCCCTGATCATTCTTCCAGTTTCACTGTTTTCGATGTGTTCCTCTTGCACTTTGTATCTATCTTTGGCATAAACCAGCTTCTTTGTTTCTCTAAAATGACAAGGTGGGGACTATCTGGAACATGGCGCCAAGCATGAAAAATGAAGTTATTATTCAAACCAGCCACTTGCTAATTAAATAGATAATAAAAAGAACTTTATTTACACAGCACTTTTTATACAATTGAATGCAACCCAAAGTGCTTTCCACAAAAACACAGGTCTAAAAAAAATACAATTTAAAACAATTAGGACAGACAGTTAATAGCACAAAAAGCACAGATTTATATTAAAACTAAAAATAAGAAACTGATAGTGTAAAAGGACAAAAAAAAACACTGAGGTCAAATGCAGCCCCATATACTATATGAGCACACTAGCTGCTGAAGGGTAAGCTGAGATAAATATCACAACATATCATAAATATCAGGCTTTCCACGCCACCACCTGGTGACGTGCGGGCAGCCATGCTAGTTAGTTCAATATATGATTCGGAGCCTACAGTACGCAGTTGGATGGTTTCTGCATGTATCCAAATTAAAGTACTTGTTATGATATATAATGACTCTGTACCATTAGTACTTTGCGCGTGGTTAAGCTAACTCTGCCTTGTTAATTCTTGCCTGAGTTGACTGGGAGATAAGGCCTGAGTGCTCCCAAGCTGACCTTGCGGTGCCATCTGCTGCTACCGCCTTTGGTCAAGTTTGCCATGGATGCAGGAGGCGTAACCATTTCTGGAGATGCTGCAGACCCCGACTTAACAGAGAGCAGACAAAGCAGCCCAGAAATGTGCTGCGGGCGGAGCGGAGCCCGTCAGATTTGTCCGATACCAGCATGGAAGAGAGGCCAAAGGTCGACGAAATGCGTACTGCAGGATCCAAATCATATATTGAACTAACTAGCATGGCTGCCCGCGTGTCATCAGGTGGTGGTGTGGAAAACCTGACATTATGGATCAGCAAAACCAGACACGGATCAAATCAGCAATACTGCTTGATCTACACAAGAGAATAAAGGTAATTTTTACAATGTCATCAGACGTAGTAAAGCCAGTTAAAAGCTCGATTGAAAAGAGAAGTTTTTAGCGACTGTTTAAAAATGCCAACTGATTGGGCGTCTCTCATAGCCCTGGGTAAGATATTCCACCGCTTGGGGGCAAAATTGAAAAAGGCTGCTTCACCAATTTTCTGATTGCTGCAGCATTGAGAGGCTAACAGGCCGGCATCAGAAGACCTGAGCGCTCCAGTAGGGGCATCGGGACTCTGTAAAATATGCTGCTCCTAAGTCTTTTAGGGCTTCGTGGACAAGGAGGAGGACTTTATAGCATATCCTGGATCTCACAGGGCGTCAATGAAGGGAGTTTAATACCGGGGTGTTATGTTCCCTTTTCTTGGTATTTATTAAAAGTCGGGCTGCAGCATTTTGAACGAGCTGTAACTTGTTGGTGGATTTTGAAGGCAGACCGGTAAATAAGGCATTACAGCGGGCAACTTTAACTCTTATGATTTTATGGATAGGTTGTTGGTCCAAAAGATCAAAGTTGAAAGGATTTGGGGCGGCACGGTGGTGGCGCAGCAGTAGAGCTGCTGCCGTATAGCGCCAGAGACCCGGGTTCGATCCTGACTACGGGTGCTGACTGTACGTAGTTTGCACGCTCTCCCTGTGACCGCGTGGGTTTTCTCCAGGTGCTCCAGTTTCCTCCCACACTCCAAGGACATGTAGGTTTGTATTAATTGGCTTTGGGAAAATTGTAAATTGTCCCTAATGTGTAGGAATGTGCTGCTGTACAGGATGATCGCTGAAAAGGGCATGTTTCTGCGCTGTATGTTTAAAGCCTAAAAGTACATTGTATATTCGTAACACATTCCAAAACTGGCAGATGCTGCTTTATAAAGTGCATTCAAATACTTTGCACAAAATGATGCTCCACTGGACATAACGCAGCTAAAGGTACAATGTGCAGAAGGCATTTAGATAATAGGATCAAAAGAGAAAAGTACACTTGCTGCAAGACAACAATTTCTTGTGTAATTGCACCTTCGTGACAGCAAGCAACCAAACAAGAAGAGACAGTCTCCAGAACAAAGTGTCACTGCAAAGTAAACACTTCGGAATAAAGGATTCTACATGACAATAGTTGTAAACTGTTCCAAAAATAATAAACACCAGGCACACCTAACTGCAAAAAAATGTTTGCATGCCAAGGGCTAAAAATGAATTTTATCACATTTCAAACAAAACTATAATATACTACTGTTTATTTCCTCAATAGGAAGAATGTCCTTCCTCAAATTAGGGGACCAAATCTGTCCACAATACTTCAGGTGTGGTCTCACCAGGGCCCTGTACAACTGCAGTAGGACATCTTGGCTCCTAAACTCAAATCCTCTCGCGATGAAGTGGTGGCGCTGCCTGGCAGCTGCGGCTCGCCTGCAGTCCGTCTGTTTTTTCTTTTTTTTTGTTGTTTTTGCTTATGTCTGTTTTAGTTTAGTTAGTTTATTAGATTGTGTAAGTGTTGGGGGGGGGGAGGGGAGGGTGGGAGAAACAGGGTTTTAGTCTCTTCCTTCGGGGGGATACGACCTTTTCTTGTTGTATCCCCTGCCTCCGTCTGCGCTGAGGCCCTAATGGCGGAGCTGACGGCCTCGGAGCTGATGGCCTCGGGCGGCGTTCGCGGCAGCGGCAGTTGCTCGTCTGGCCTTGTCTGTGGAGGGCGCTCAGCATCGCCAAGGACCTCTCTCACCCCAACCATGGACTGTTTACCCTCCTACCATCCGGGAGGCGCTACAGGTGTCTCCGTTGCCGAACCAGCAGGTCCAGGAACAGCTTCTTTCCGGCGGCTGTCACGCTACTCAACAACGTACCTCGGTGACTGCCAATCACCCCCCCCCCCCCCCCCCCCCCCCAGACACTTATTATTATTTATTCAAATCATTTGCTGTGTCGCTCTTCTAGGGAGATTCTAAATGCATTTCGTTGTCTCTGTACTGTACACTGACAATGACAATTAAAATTGAATCTGAATCTGAATCTGGCCTGACCTGGCAGCAGCAGCGGCCCGACTTGGAGCTGTGGCGGCATTCCGGCGTTCCGGTAGCGGTCCGACCTGGAGCTGTGGCCTGACTTTGGAGTTGTGGCGATGTTCTGGCGTTTCGGCGGCGGTGGCAGCGCGGCTTCCGAGGACTGGCCGTGGGCCCAGTGGACGACATCGTCGGGAGCTTGCAGGTCACAGGTTGGTGACCTGTTTTCTGGAGCTCACGCTGGACTGGAGGGCGGCAGCTTCGGCAGCTTTGGCCGCCCCGGGCCGCGGAGTTTGAATCAACCCGTTCGCGGAGCTGGATTCGGCCGCTGGACTGACTCACTTACCAACACCCGGCGGGGTCAATACATCGGAGGCCTAGATCGCCTCAGCGCAGAGGGAGAACAAGGAGGGAAGAGACAAAGACTAAGACTTTTGCCTTCCACCACAGTGAGGAGGTGTTTGGTGAACTCACTGTGGTGGATGTTAAATTTGTGTTTTTTGTGTGTTTTTGTTACTTTTAATATATGTATGACTGCAGGCACGAAATTTCGTTCAGACCGAAAGGTCTGAATGACAATAAAGGTAATCTGAATCTGAAGATCTGGGAGTAAACACACACAGGCACGGGGAGAACGTACAAACTCTGTACAGACAAGCACCTGCAGTCCAGATTGAATACGGGTCTCTGGCACTGTAAGGCAGTACCTCTACACCACCGTGCCACCCAAAGCAGTTGTTTCTTTTAGTTTAGTTTTAGCGAGGAAACAGGCTCTTCAGCCCGAGTCCTCGCGGACCAGCGAACCCCTCACATAAACAATATCCTACACACAACTAGGAATAATTTATAATTTTAGTGAAGCCCATTAAACTCGAAACTTGGAGTGAGGGAGGCAACTCGATTACCCGGAGAAACCCCACACAGTAGGTATGTTACAAAACTTACCTTTAGCGGCGCTGAACTTCTGCCGCTCCCCGTGTGCGCGGCTTTAGCGCCTTGCAGAGGGGGGCGGGCTTAAAGTGCCGTTTTTCCACAGGCCTGGATAATCGATGAATGTCGGGCGATTTGGTTGCTGAAGAAAAATCGCTCCGACATTTAATGAATGGTGGTATTTTTAAATTACTCTAGATTATTTATTAACTAGAGTAATTTAAAAATCACCTTCAAAAGCCGTGACCGCAGACAACCGGAAGCATTTTGCGTAGGGAAGAAAAAAAGGTAAATAGTTTATTTTTATATTAAAAGTTGGTTTTTCGGGAGGCATTAATAATATTTTTAATAATATTTTTATGTTGCGAAATGGGTTCCCCAAAAAATGTATGAACCCCCAGTATTTTTCTTCCCGACTTCACCGCTAACCGCAACGTTCTAATCCACCGCATTCCACTAAAACCCACTCGCTAGTTGATTTAAATGGCCATTAATTTACAGGCATAAAACACTAAAATCCTTCCATTTGGCCCAGAAATTCATGAAAATTAGATTTAAAAATTATGTTATATTGTGGATTATTGTGTGAATGTGATTTGGACACTTAGGCAATTTTTAAAAAGTTTATCTTTTCTTAAGAAATTGATAGATGTTTAGATCTACTCATTGAATTTTGTAATTAGCTACAATTAGATAACTAACTAATTATATGCTTTAATTTCAGGTAATCCAAGTAAGATTGTTTAATATTTGTTTCAGAATGCTTCAATCTATAATAACTGAAAATTTCATTGAGTTCTCTTAATTTTTAAGAATGTTATGGACATTTAACTTTTCCAGATCACAGCTTTTGAGTTAAGTCAATTGAAAGGCAATGGGAAGCAAGATGCTCATTTCCGAGTATGAAAATGGCCATAACTTTCTTAATACTGAAGATATGAAAGTAAATTAGGTGTCAAATTAAACTTATTTTTATGCTTTATCTGATGGGATAAATTGCAGACTTGATTTTTAAAATCTCAAAATTTTGTAACATTGCTACACACAGGTCACGGGAGAACGTCCAAACTCTGCACAGACAAGCACCTGTAGTCAGGATTGAACCCGGGTCTCCGCTGCATCACCGTACTGCCTATGGGGTATTAGGTACAAGTATAGGTTGGAGAGATTTGGATTGTTTTCTCTGGAACGCTGGAGGTTGAATGAAGATCCGATAGAAGTACATAAAGTTACGCGAGGCATAGATAAGGTAGACAATGATAACCCTTTACCTCGGGTGGAGATGTCAAGCACTAGAGGGCATAGCTTTAAGGTAAGAGTGGCAAGGTTTATAGAAGATATGTATGGCAAGTTCTTTTTTTTTTTACACACTGAGGGTATATGCTGTGTAGGTGGAGGCAGATTCAATAATGGTGTGTACGAGTATTTTAGATAGGCACCTAATTGAATGGAATCCAATACTTTATATGCAGGGAACAGAGAAATAGGAATCACATGCAGACAAAGGAAAGTTGTTTATTTTGGCTTCATGCTCAGCGCATTCTGTTCTATGTCCTCGTGCAGACCTGTCACCGAAAATGAAAACACTTAGATCAGATGGTATTGATGGAAAGAGAAACAGAGGTATAATGTTCCTATGTCAGAAATGGAAATGCAGACCAAGACATGTATAATATTATAAGAGATCATATCGATTCTTGACTATTTGTCAGGGGTTATGGGGAGAAGGCAGGGGAATGGGGTTGAAAGGGAAAGATAGTTCAGCCCTGATTGAATGGTGGAGTAGACTTGATGGGCCGAATGACCCAATTCTGCCCCTATAACCTATGAACTATTTAAAAGGAAAGGTCTAATGAACCCTTTCAGAAGCATACAATGAAGGGAAGCATACCAAGGGACCTTATGTCCGAGAACATTAGTTTCAGGTCTCTCAACTAGGAGTGTCCAAAGTTTGCTCATGAAGAATAATTTTCAAGATGAGAAGACAGCAAAAAAAAAATCACAATCTCAGAGAATCAGAGATTGGTTACAGCACAACAGGCCATTTGATCCATCATGCCAGGCCAGTACCAGAGCACCAGAAGGGCAGTCAGCACACCATGACACCTTTTACCAGAGCAACATGAGCGTTTCACGGCACTGGGCTTGCACTCACAGGACTTTCAAAGTATAATGGGGGGGACCTCATTGAAACTTACTGGATAGTGAAAGGCTTGGATAGAGTGGATGCGGAGAGGATGTTTCCACTAGTGGGAGAGTCTAGGATTAGAGGTCATAGCCTCAGAATTAAAGGATGTTCCTTTAGGAAGGAAGTGAGGAGGAATTTATTTAGTCAGAGGGTGGTGAATCTGTGGAATTCATTGCCACCGAAGGCTGTGGAGGCCAAGTCAATTGATATTTTTGAGGCAGAGAAAGATTCTTCATTAGTATGGGTGTCAAGGGTTATGGGGAGAAGGCAGGAGAATAGGGTTAGGGGGGGAGAGATGGATCAGCCATGATTAAATGGCAGAGTAGACTTGATGGACCGTATGGCCTAATTCTGCTCCTTTCACTTATGATCCCTCCAATCCACTCACCAGCGCTTTCTTTGTAGCCTTGCAAATTCTTCTCTGTAATTCCCGGGATGGCGGGACTGTCAAATGCTGAGAGCATGGAGCAGCTGGGCTTGTACACTTGGTTTAGAAGGATGAGAGGGAATCTCATTGACACATATAAAATTGTCAAGGGCTTGGACACACTAGGGGCAGGAAACATGTTCCCGATGTTGGGGAGAGTCCAGAACCAGGGGCCACAGTTTACGAATAAGGAGTAAGCCATTTAGAGCGGAGATGTAGAAACACTTTTCTCACAGAGAGTGGTGAGTCTGTGGATTTCTCTGCCTCTGAGGGCGGTGGAGGCCGGTTCTCTGGATGCTTTCAAGAGAGAGCTAGATAGGGCTCTTAAAAATAGCGGAGTCATGGGATATGGGGAGAAGACAGGAACGGGGTACTGAAGGGCCAAAAGGCCTACTCCAGCACCTATTGTCTACATTTATTCAATTCCCCAATTGATGCCACAATAGAATCTGTCTCATGTTTATGTTATTATAATAGCAGAATTAGGCCATTCTGCCCATTCAATCATGGTTGATCTATCTTTACCCTCTCAACCCCATTCTCCTGCCTTCTCCTCATAACCCCTGACACCCGTACTAATCTCCCTCCTATCTGCAAACAATGCATTCCAGATTCCAATGAAACGCAGTGTAATGGAGATGCTCAAGTCACTCTTAATTCTCTTCCCATCTAACTTTATACTTGTGAACATGAATCCTCAACTGACAGGAACATCCTCCAATTACCCACCCCGTCCAGACCACTGAATCAATTTATCTTCCTATCAAACCTCACCTCTTCTCTGAAGCCGACAATTCCAGTTTCTCTAATCTATCCTTCTAAGTATAATCTTAGTCTCATAGGAACATAGAAAATAGGTGCAGGAGGAGGCCATTCGGCCCTTCGAGCCAACACCGCCATTCATTGTGATCATGGCTGATCGTCCGCTATCAATAACCCGTGCCTGCCTTCTCCCCATATCCCTCGACTCCACTAGTCCCTAGAGCTCTATCCAACTCTCTCTTAAATCCATCCAGTCATTAGGCCTCCCCTGCCCTCTGTGTCAGGGAATTCCATAAATTCACAACTCTTTGGGTAAAAAAGTTTTTTTCTCACCTCAGTCTTAAATGACCTCCCCTTTATTCTAAGACTGTGGCCCCTAGTTCTGGACTCACCCAACATTGGGAACATTTTTCCTGCATCTAGCTTGTCCAGTCCTTTTTTAATTTTATATATTTCTATAAGATCCCCCCTCATCCTTGTAAACTCCAGTGAATACAAGCAGGGCTCTCGCTTAACTTTTTCCCCTGTTGCCAGCCGGGCAATCTTGACAGCTTTTTAGGTTGCCAAATGACAGTTTAGGTGGTCATTGAAGACGGTTTGCATGACGCGTGCGATAATGTGCTCGGACGAAGTGCGTAGTTACCAGTCGGAATTATGCTCAATGAAACATTCACATATTATGTTCAAGAAGGAACTGCAGATGCTGGAAAATCAAAGGTAGACAAAAGTGCTGGAGAAACTCAGCGGGTGCAGCAGCATCTATGGAGCGATGGAAATTGGCAACGTTAGGCCGAAACCCATCAGTCTGAAGACGGGTTTCGGCCCGAAACGTTGCCCATTTTCTTCGCTCCATAGATGCTGCCGCATCCGCTGAGTTTCTCCAGCACTTTTGTCTACATTCACATATTTTTTCTGCTTCAAATAACTCACAAACTAAACATATTCACCAATCAAGACACGATATATACCACAATGACATGCAGCAAAATTATAATACAATATCTCAACTCCTTTTACACATTGCAATTAATGCAATTTCTATTAGTTCTTTCCACTTCCAAACAAAAATGTGGTTGGATTATTCAGCATATGATCAACCTGTGTCAATAAATCCTGGACTATGGTAACCTATATGCTTAACCATACACACTACATGTTTTCTGTGAAGGGCAGAAAATTACCATGACATGGCCATAGCATGGGTCGTTATTACTATTGGCATAGAAACACTCTGGCTTCCCACATAATTTATCCATAACAAAATATACAGGTTGCAAGGAAATTTCTAAAGGCTGTTAAAACCGACTATACCCATCTGACAGGTTAAACATTACACTAACTGACAAGAGATGGCCAAAGGACATAACTGCAACAAATGTTCTTTTGGTAATATGTTTAAAGGTGTCAAAACAAATAATAACATTGGGAATTAAAACACATTTGATTACATTCTGTTATCAAACATAATCAATGTTCGCTCTGAAGACCATGAAGGACAATAGTGTCACGGGGTGTGTGAATCAGTGCGGGGTGGATAGATGGCGGGGGGGGGGGGGTTGAGAAGGCAATCGGTGTGGAATGGATGGACGGAGGCAGGTGAATTAGTACGTGTTGGTTGGAGTATGTAAAATTGTGAGGGGAGAGCTCGAGGGATGTCAGTGGTGTTGAATGGGGGGTTCAGTACGGGATGGATGGGGGGGGGGATCAGTACAGGATGAATGGGTGGCTCAGTACAGGATGAATGGGGGTAGACAAAAATGCTGGTGAAATTCAGCGGGTGAGACAGCATCGATGGAGCTAAGGAAATAGGCAACGTTTCGGGTCGAGACCATTCTTCAGACTGTTCCCCCCGTTCTTGAATGGGGGGATCAGTACAGGATGGATGGGGGGGGGGGGGAAATCAGCACAGGATGAATGGAGGGGGGGGGGGGTCAGTACAGGATGAATTGGGGGGGGGTCAGGACAGTGTGGATCGGAGGGTCTATGCCGGATGAATGGGGGATCACTACAGGATGAATGGGGGGATCAGTACGGGATGAACGAGGGGATCAGTACAGAATGAACGAGGGGATCAGTACAGGATGCACGAGGGGATCAGTACAGGATGCATGAGGGGATCAGTACAGAGTGAATGGGGGATCAGTAAAAGAGGAATGGGCAGATCACTGCAGGGTGGATGGGGGGGGGGGGGGGTTGGTGCAGGGTAAATGGAGGGTGGGTCAGTACGGGATGAATGGGTGGATCAGTGCAGTATGAATGGGGGGAGAAGTGCAGGATGGATGGGAAGGGGGGGGTCAGTACAGGATGAATTGGGGGACCAGTGTAGGATGGATGGGCGGGGTGGCAGGAGAATCAATGCGAGGTGGGTAGGATGATGACTAGATTGGAGGGAGGGGTGGGGGAGGGGGGGGGGGGGAGGGGAGCACAGGGGATGTCAATGAGGACTGAATAGAGGGGGGGGGATTAGGTATCAGTGCGGGATGGAGAGAAGGGGTCCCAGGATAAGAAGGGTGGAGGGGGGGGGCGTACAGAGCAAGAGAGGGGGGGGGTGGGAGGGAGTGGGGGGGGGTGTAGGCAGAGGAGGTGGGGAGGAAGGAAGGTCAGCGCTCCTCGGACAACATCGCCCGCTGCCTTGGCCTTCGCTGTACAACGCCAAAGTTCCGCTGCCAAAGGGGGTGGCGGTTGGGAACTCGTCGCCACCGCCTCCTCTCCTCCGCCAGCCGACAAGTAGGTGCTGGGCCGAGCGGTGCAGCTGATTCAGACGGCGGAAGGAGACCTCCGCCTCCCTCCCTCCTCCCGGCCTCAGCGTGGGAGAGGGGTTGTTTTGGAAGCGCAAGCAGCGACCGTTATCGGGGCGATAGCGACCGCTGATGGCTAATCCACCAAACACGCTTTCAAAACAACCCGAGGTCTCCTTCCGCCGGGCGGGGTGCGGGGAGTGGAGGAGGTGGAGCCACTGTCGCGGCCGCTGCTGCCGCTGTTCGGAGCCCGCCATTCGCTCCGACCCTTCATCACCCCGCTCCTAGTATCTTTGCCCCGCAATCAAAGATACTAGAGGAATACAGCCGCCGTCGACACTCCTATTCGCCAGAGATGCTGCCTGACCCGCGGAGTTACTCCAGTTTTTTGCGTCTCTCGGTATAAACCAGTATTTGCGTGCCAAGCCGGGCAAAATGAGTCGGCGTTTAGGTTGCCCGGTGGCACTTTCTGTGGTCATTGGCACCCGGGCAACCGCTAATTTCCAGCCCTGACAAGCCTAGTCTTTCCAATCTTTCCTCATATGACAGTCCCGCCATCCCAGGGATCAATCTCGTGAACCTATGCTGCACTGCCTCAATCACAAGGGTGTCCTTCGTCAAAGTAGGAGACCAAAACTGTACACAATACTCCAGATGTGGTCTCACCAGAGCCCTATACAACTGCAGAAGAACCTCTTTACTCCTATACTGAAATCCTCTTGTTATGAAGGCCAACAGTCCATTAGCTTTCTTCACTGCCTGCTGTACGCCAACTTTCTTGTAAATCTTTTCTGGGCCTTCACAAACACCTTCACAGGCATCCAAAAATGTTGTGACCGGAATGAAACACAATACTAGCTGAAAAACTATAAAAGCTCAGTAGAAACAAAATGATGGAATAACTCAGCGGGACAGTCGGCATCTCTGGGTGACGTTTCGGTTTGAGACCCTTCTCATTCCGAGTATTGACTATTTCGTGTCTATCGTTGGTGTAAACTAGCACCTGCAGTTCGTTCCTACACATTTTAAAAGCTCAGCATGACTTCCCTGTTTTAAACCGCATGCCTCTGTTCATGGAGCCTAGAACTGTGCGTGTGTCTTATTCTTCATTTCCATGCCACTTTGAATGATGTTTGCATATAAACCCAGGTCCTTCTGCTCCTGCACCACTTTTAGATCAATATCTTTTTATTCTATGTTGCCTCTCCTCATTCTTCAAAGCAAAATGCATCGTCACACATTTAACCTTATCCGTCATGTATTTTGTCATTCAATCAATCAGTTTAGATCATGCTGCAATCTGCTTCTATCCTCCTCACAGTTCGCAACTCTGCCAAGTTGCAGGTCATCCGCAAATTTAAAAAATTCCTTGCACCGCCAACTCGCGTAAAGGGGACCCAATGCGGGGAGGTTACAGAGAACAGAGGGGGCCTGGCGTTTGAGGGGGGGGGGGCTACCGAGAACAAAGAGGTGCCTGGTGTGAGGGGGCGGCGGCTAGAGCTAATGGGGACCTGATGTGAGAGGGGGGGGGCAGGCGAGAACTAAGGGGGACCCAGTGTGGATGGCCGCAGAGAACTAAGGGGGACCCGGTGGGGTGGGGGATGAAGAGGGAACTTTTTGTAACTTTACTGTAAATTTTGTGTGGAAAAAAACAATATTGCTAGCTAGGTACAAGTCACAATAAAGTAACATCATCATGCTGATAAGTGTGAGGTGCTACATCTTGGCAGGACAAACCAAAATAGGACGTACATGGTAAATGGTAGGGAATTGAGGAATGCTGTGGAACGGAGGGATCTAGGAATAACTGTGCATAGTTCCCTGAAGGTGGAATCGCATGTAGATAGGGTGGTAAATAAAGCTTTTGGTGTGCTGGCCTTTATAAATCAGAGCATTGAATATAGGAGTAGGGAAGTAATGTTAAAATTGTACAAGGCATTGGTGAGATCAATTCTGGAGTATGGTGTACAATTTTGGTCGCCTAATTATAGGAAGGATGTCAACAAAATAGAGAGAGTACAGAGGAGATTTACTAGAATGTTGCCTGGGTTCTAACAACTAAGTTACAGAGAAAGTTTGAACAAGTTAGGTCTTTATTCTTTGGAGCGCAGAAGGTTAAGGGGGGACTTGATTGAGGTCTTTAAAATGATGAAAGGGATAGACAGAGTTGACGTGGATAAGCTTTTCCCATTGAGGGTAGGGAAGATTCAAACAAGAGGGCATGACATGAGAATTAAGGGACAGAAGTTTAGGGGTAACATGAGGGGGAACTTCTTTACTCAGAGAGTGGTGGCTGTGTGGAATGATCTTCCAGCAGAAGTGGTGGAGGCAGGATCGATTTTAACATTTAAAAGTAAAGTGGATAGGTATATGGACGGGAAGGGAATGGAGGGGTATGGTCTGAGTGCAGGTAGATGGGACATGGGGAAAATAAATGGTCGGCACGGACTGGATGGGCCGAGAAGGCCTGTTTCCGTGCTGTAATTGTTATATGGATATATGTTATATGGTTATCATCGGGAATGAATGAAGAACAGGTGGTGGGACTAGTGTAGCTGGCACATGTTGGCCGGTGTGGGCAAACTGGGCCGAAGGGCCTGTTTCCAGAGTGTATGACTATGACACAAATAGAATAAATGGCCTCAATACCATGAGCTCTCATTCTTCCTCCAGTCAACAAACAGCCGGTTACACAGGTTTGCTGAAGTCTGTTACTTAGTAGACTGCATTCCTTTTACGCCATGTGCTTCTATTTTGCCAATAAACCTATTATGTAGCCCACTATAAAAACCCTTGTCAGGTCCAAGTGCATCAAGCTCTTGACCAGCAGGGCAGGTGGGCTGAAGGATAACTGATGGAGTTTAATGTGCAGATAAGTACACGGTATTCAAAAGTTCATAAGTTCTAAGAGCAGGATTAGGCCATTCGGCCATTCAAACATGGCTGATTTATTTTTCCCTCTCAACCCCAATCTCCCGCCTTCTCCCCGTAACCCCTGATACCCGTACTAATCGATAATTTGTCAGTCTCTGCCTTAAAAATATCTACTAACTTGGCCTCCTTTGCTGTCTGTGGCAATGAATTCCACAGATTCCCCACTCTTTAACAACAGAAATTCTACCTCATCTCCTTCCTAAAGGAACATCTTTTTATTCTGAAGCTATGACCTGTGGTCCCAGACTCCCCCACTGGTGGAAACATCCTCTGCACTTTCACTCTATCCAAGCATTTCACCACTATTCGGTAAGGTCCCCCCACCCCCCCCAACCTTCTGAATTCCAACGAATAGAAGCCCAGCGGCATCAAACGCTATCATATGTTAACCACCCATTCCAGGGATGATTGTCGGAAACCTCCTCTGGATTAATTTGATTGGAGACACAAGAGACTGATCGTGGAATCTGGAGCAATAGAAAACAAACTGCCGGAGGAATTCAGCAGGCTACACCTCAGAGGAGGCTAAAAGATTGTGAACATTTTTGGGAGACCCTTCATCAAGACCAATGCAAAAATCTCCACCCAAAATTGAGGGACAATACACAATAGGTACAGGAGTAGGCCATTCGGCCCTTCGAGCCAGCACCGCCATTCCAAGTGATCGTGGCTGATCATCCACAATCAGTACCCCGTTCCTGCCTTCGCCCCATATCCCCTGACTCAGCTATCTTTAAGAGCCCTATCTAGCTCTCTCTCGAAAGTATCCAGAGAATCGGTCTCCACTGCCCTCTGAGGCAGAGAATTCCACAGACTCACAACTCTGTGTGAAAAAGTGTTTCCTCAACTCCATTCTAAATGGTTTACCCTTATTCTTAAACTGTGGCCCCTGCTTCTGGACTCCCCTAACATCGGGAACATGTTTCCTGCCTCGAGCGTGTCCAAACCTTTAATAATCTTAAATGTTTCAATAAGATCCCCTCTCCTCGCTTAATAATCTTACATGTTTCAATAAGATCCTCTCTCACAATGTCGCAGAGTTGCTGCCTCACAGAGCCAGAGGCCCGGATTCGATCCTGAGTATGGAGAGGAAGGATCTGCAGATGCTGGTTTAAACCAAAGATAGACACAAAAAGGTGGAGCAATTCAGTTGGACAGGCAGCATCTCCACAGAGAAGGAGTGGGTGACGTTTTGGGTCGAGACCCTGCTTCAGACTTCCTGACTATGGGTGCTGTCTGTACAGATTTATACGTTCTCCGAGATTGCATGGATTTTCTCCGGGTGCTCCGGTTCCCACCCACATTCCAAAGATGTGTAGGTTAATTGGCTTTGGTAAAATTGCCCCCAATGTGTAGGATAGTATTAGTGTACGGAGATTACTGGTCGGCACGGAATTGGTGGGCCAAAGGGCCTGTTCCCCCTCTGTATCCCTAACGTTTAAAGTCAACTATCCATCTTGACATTATTGCCATAGAGAGAGTGCAGTGAAGGTTCACCAGACTGATTCCTGGGATGTCAGGACTGTCTTATGAACAAAGACTGCATCGACTCGGTTTATACTCTCTAGAATTTAGGAGATTGAGAGGGGATCTTATAGAAACTTACAAAATTCTTAAGGGGTTGGACAGGCTAGATGCAGGAAGATTGTTCCCGATGTTGGGGAGGTCCAGGACAAGGGGTCACAGCTTAAGGATAAGGGGGAAATCCTTTAGGACCGAGATGAGAAAGACTTTTTTTCACACAGAGAGTGGTGGGTCTCTGGAACTTTCTGCCACAGAGGGTAGTTGAGGCCAGTTCATTGGCTATATTTAAGAGGGAGTTAGATGTGGCCCTTGTGGCTAAGGGGATCAGAGGGTATGGAGAGAAGGCAGGTACAGGATACTGAGTTGGATGATCAGCCATGATCATATTGAATGGCGGTGCAGGCTCGAAGGGCCGAATGGCCTACTCTTGCACCTAATTTCTATGTTTCTATCTGTCTGGACTGATGATGTTGATCTGCTGAGTTCCCCCAACAGTTGTTTAATTTGATACCGTAAGGGAACTGGCCTGATATTTGGCCATAGGAAGACACAAATTGCTGGAGCAACATAGCGGGTGAGGCAGCATCTATGGAGAGAAGGAATTGGCGACGTTTCGCGTCGAGACCCGTCTCATACTTTTTTCCATTTTTTCCTATTGCCGTGAAATAGAAGTTGCTTTGAAATTCCGAATTAGCAAAATCACCTCAACTTGCTCTGGAAAATTTAATTACAGCACAGACAATACAAGCACTTTAATAACACAGCACAGAAAATACAAGCACTTTCGCATTCACCAACTGTACCTTGTTCCTTTTTGAAAATGGCAGCTATACTTTGGATAATCATACAGTTCTGTCATTCTTGCTTTAAACTTCCCTCTGACTGGGCACTTTTCCAAAAATGGCAATGTCAGTTTATTCTGAGCTTCCACATAGCACTAGAACAATTGGACCAAAAGAGAAAGTGAAATAAGGTGTATTAGACAACGAAGTGAACAAAATACAACTTGTAGGTATGTTGCAAAACTTACCTTTAGCGGCGCTGCACTTCTGCCGCTCCCCGTGTGCGCGACTTTGGCGCCTTTCAGAGGGGGGCGGGCTTAAAGTGCCGTTTTTCCACAGACCTGGATAATCGATGAATGTCGGGCGATTTCGTTGCGGAAGAAAAATCGCTCCGACATTTCATCAATGAAGGTATTTTTAAATTACTCTAAGTTATTTATTAACTAGAGTAATTTAAAAATCACCTTAAAAAGCCGTGACCACTGACAACCGGAAGGATTTTCCGTAGGGGAGAAAAAAAGGTAAATAATTTATTTTTATATTAAAAGTTGGTTTTTCGGGAGGCTTTAATAATATTTTTATGTTGCGAAATGGGTTCCCAAAAAATGTATGAACAAACAGTATTTTTCCCCCGACTTCACCGCTAACCGCAACGTTCTAATCCACCGCATTCCACTAAAACCCACTCGCTAGTTGATTTAAATGGCCATTAATTTACAGGCATAAAACACTAAATTCCTTCCATTTGGCCCAGAAATTCATGAATATGAGATTTAAAAATTATATTATATTGTGGATTATTGTGTGAATGTTATTTGGACACTTAGGCAATTAAAAAAAAGTTTATCTTTTCTTAAGAAATGGATAGATGTTTAGATCTACTCATTGAATTTTGTAATTAGCTACAATTAGATAACTAACTAATTATATGCTTTAATTTCAGGTAATCCAAGTAAGATTGTTTAATATTTGTTTCAGAATGCTTCAATCTATAATAACTGAAAATTTCATTGAGTTCTCTTAATTTTTAACTTTTCCAGATCACAGCTTTTGAGTTAAGTCAATTGAAAGGCAATGGGGAACAAGATGCTAATTTCCGAGTATGAAAATGGCCATAACTTTCTTAATACTGAAGATATGAAAGTGAATTAGGTGTCAAATTAAACTTATTTTTATGCTTTATCTGATGGGATAAATTGCAGACTTGATTTTTAAAATCTCAAAATTTTGTAACATTGCTACAACTTGCACTATTGACCATATTTTACTTTAATTCTTTATTTTTCTACTTGATTCTTTATTACTATACATTATACTTATGGACGCCTTTCAAGGACGCCTTACAAAATTTAGTAAGCAGATTACAAAACATATAAGCGGAATGAAACAAAATTTAAAAAAATAGTTAGGACATCAACAATACACAATTCAAGGAGAGAGCAGCGGCAACTAATCGCACCACTCTCCCTTCCGGGGTTTGTTCGTTCATTTATTCTCAAATTACAGATCAGAGCTATTGATCAATCAAATGGCCTCATTTATGTACGTTTAACATTTTAAACAGAATTAGAAATTATGCTGTGGTCAATTCAACATTCAAAAGAACGTCATATTGTTGCAATAATGATAACAATGCAGGCTCAATATTCAGCATAAAATATTCAGGGAAAAAAAAAATTGTATTAGAGTTGCATTTAGTCCACGACTAGCAAACATGACAAATGCACAGGCTCCACACAAACACATTTGATCTATATATTATTATTATTGAGTCAAAGATAGAGCCATAGAGTGATAAAGTGTGCTTCAGCCCATCTTGCCCGCATTTGATCCATATCCCTCCAAAACTGTCCTATCCATGTACCTGTCTAACTGTTTCTCAAATGTTGTGCTAGTCCCAGCCTCAACTACCTCCTCTGGCAGCTTGTTCCATACACCCACCACCCTTTGTGTGAAAAGTCACTCCTCGGATTCCTATTACATTCCCCCCCCCCCCCTTCTCTTTAAATCTATGTCCTCTGGTCCTCGATTCATCTACTCTGGGCAAGGGACTCTATGCATCTACCCGATCAATTCTTCTCATGATTTTATACACCTCCAAAAGATCACCCCTCTTCCTCCTGCACTCCAAAGAATAGTCCCAGCCTACTCAATGTCTCCCTACAGCTCAGACCCTGGAGTCCTGGCAACATTCTCGTAAATACTCTCTAAATACCTTAGCACAGTGCCTCACAAATGCAACACACTTCATACTAAACAGATTTAGTCTAGGTTATTGTCACATGTACTGAGATACAGTGAAACCTTTTGATTAACAGTGAAGAGCAGATTAATATGACACTATTTTTAAAAAGAGATAAAACATACTAATGTAACTGTAACAAGTTAAACATTTAAAAGCAAATAGGGACAACATAAAGGATACAAGATCAACAGTCGAAGTCTCTCAGATTGATTAAATTACGGTCATGGAGTGAATTGAATAACAGGTTTTTTTTAATGTAAAAATATAGTAATATGCTGCATGGTTCTTTTAAGTAGAATAACGATTCACATAAACGCAGTAGTTACAGCACCAAAGCATCAAAAAAAATCAGCGCCTCTACGTCCTGAGAAGATTACGGAGAGGCGGTATGTCAAGGAGGACTCCCTCTAAATTCTACAGGTGCACAGTAGAGAGCTTGCTGACCGGTTGCATCGTGGCTTGGTTTGGCAACTTGAGCGCCCTGGAGAGGAAAAGACTACATAAAGTAGCCAATAAAGACCTCAAAAAGGACTGCAGCATCATCATGGACCAACACCATCCTGGCCACACACTCATCTCCCCACTACCTTCAGGTAGAAGGTACAGGAGGCTGAAGACTGCAACGACCAGGTTCAGGAATAGCTACTTCCCCACAGCCATCAGGCTATTAAACTCGGCTCGGATAAAACTCTTAACATTAATAGCCCATTATCTTCAAGTAACCCCTGCACCCCCCCTCTCTCGATCCATCCCCCACCCGTTACACCAGCTTCCCGTTCTCATCGAGGAGACAGCTAACAATGGCCTGTTTCCTTTATCACTGTTACTTTTTTGCATATCTTTCATTCATTTGTTCTATACCTCTCTGCATCACTGCATTTATCTCTAGTTTCCCTTTCCCCTGAAGAGTCTGAAGAAGGGTCTCGACCCGAAACGTCACCCATTCCTTCTCTGCAGAGATGCTGCCTGTCCCGCTGAGTTACTCCAGCATTTTGTGTCTATCTTCGGTTTAAACCAGCGTCTGCAGTTCCTTCCTACACATTCAACATATTGTATGCCAGGGTTTGTCCTACCCCATCTCTTCCAGCTTTCTTCCCCTCCCCACTAAAATAAAGGGTCCTGACCCAAAACGTCACCTTTCTATGTTCTCCAGAGATGCTGCCTGACCCGTTGAGTTACTCCAGCACTCTGTGCTATAAGATGTGTATCTTGATCGTCTTTGATCAAGTCCATAACATTTTAAATGGATTTAATCATAAATAATACTTTAAGCTTGGGAATTCAAATGAGCACATTGCACAGGCATGGCTCAACCCCAAAATATCAAGTCTCTGATTTAACTGCAGATTTAAAACAAAGTACAAAAGGTGTCAGCGGAGGAAATTAGCATATTAATTCTTAAGAAGGTGGTCTGAAGGAGGGTCTCGACCCAAAATGTCACCCATTCCTTCTCTCCTGAGATGCTGCCTGTCCTGCCGAGTTACTCCAGCATTTTGCATCTAACTTCAGTGTAAACCAGCATCTGCAGTTCCTTCCTACACGTATTAATTCTTAAAATGTTAGTATGAAATGCTTTGCTCCTACTTTGGAGAATGCTTTGATCCATTTGATTGAAACAGTTTGTAATTTGTTCTGCAATATGTTTGACCATATTTAAACCCCAGATATTTAATTACAAAAGAGAAAAGCAAACGTGCTATTGCGTCAGTTCAATATGTCAAGATAGCTGTGTGTGTGTTACATCTGATGCGTGATCCAGAAAGGGAAATGGATGGAGTCCAATATATACAGAATACAAAATAAAACAAAAAACATTGGCACAGTACGCAAGTAAGTTTATTGGCCAAGTATTCACATACAAGGAATTTTGGCACAGAGGAAGTGTTGCTGCCTTACAGCGCCAGAGACCCGAGTTTGATCCTGACTGTGGGTGCTGTCTGTATGAAGTTCGTACGTTCTCCCTGTGGCCCACGTGGGTTTTCTCCGGGAAGCTTTGGTTTCCTCCCACACTCCACTGACATACAGGTTTGTAGGCCAATTGTCTTGGTATAGGTGCAAATTGTCCCTAGTGTGCTTAGGATAGTGGCAGTGTGTGGGGATCGCTGGTTGGTGTGGACTTGATTGGCTGAAGGGCCTGTTTCCGCAGGGTATCTCCAAACTAAACTAATGATCTACCCAGTGTTTGTGCTGGTACATTGGTAGAATTATCCAATTACTTTTAGTCCCTCAATCTTCACCTGGAATCCAGTTTAGATGAACCGTAGCTTATCATTCAATTCTATTTGAAGCATCTTTAAAACAGCTTTGAACACTTTTCCAGGAATTGTAAACCTTCATTTTCAATAATGACGAATCTAAATTTAGTCTTTTTTGCTTACCTCAAGAAAAAACATAAATCTAAAATGCAAACTTACACAAACTATATATTAAATAATTATTGTATTTAAATGTTGTAACGGTGTCTACATTGTCACGTGTACCATACAGGTCAGCATGACTATCCCAGTGGTGCATAAGCAAAATCTCCCGGTTAGTACAGATGTACAGAACAGCTCCATATGCAAGAGCGGCCATTTTACAGTCCCAGCCGCAGCTGGCCAAAGGTCTGTTGCAGCCGTCGCCTGCATTTTGATCGTCCTGCAAACCAATGCCCCTCTCCACACAGGTCTTGTACACACCTGGCTTTCATTATTTATAAATCCTTTCGGGAATGTATTAAAAATTATAATTTATTTACCTTAGTCTCTTCACTATCAGGATTTTCCAGCCATCGATAGGGGTCATCAATTTTACAGCCATGATAGTCATCACTCTGTCAACATATAACAATAATGAATGAAATAAATCCTCATTATGGCACTTTAATTTTGCATGTAGAGTCATAGATTCATACAGCATGGAACCACGCCTTTCAGCCCACGCCGACCAACATGTCCAATCTACACTACATCCTCCTGCCTGCCTGCCTGCATTTGGCCCATATATCCCTCTAAACCCGTTCTATCAATGTACCTGTCTAAATGTTTCTTAAATGTTGCAATACTACCTGCCTTAACTAGCTCGTTCCTTACACCCAACACCCTTTGTGTAAAATAGTTTGTTTCAGTTTAGTTTATTGTTACGTGTACTGGGGTACAGTGGAAAGCCTTTGTTGCGTGCTAACAAGCCAGCAGAAAGACAATACTTGATTACAATCGAACCATTCGCAGTGTGCAGATACGTGATAAGTGGATCACTTTTAGTGAGAAATGTTGCTGTAGGAGTAGGGATTTAAGAGCGAGAAGCAATTGTAATATGTGATTGTAGATCTGCATCTGTGGTTGGAGTGGATGATTGCAACCTTCACCTTCCGCTCTGTTTCGACTAAAGAAATCTACTCGACCTGCACACACAGATCAAATAGAAAAAGTTGTCCTACAACTTTAGGCTGTGCACGCCACACGAAAGAAGAAGATCTGTGGTTAGCACGCAAATAGTCGCCTGGGTTGAGTGCCATCTTGGAAGCAAGCCCTCAGGTTCCAATTAAATCTCCCCCCCCCCCCCCCCCCCTCACCTTTTTTTTTTTATTTTTTTAAAAAAGGTTTATTTAAATAGGAACAGATACAAAAACATACACTTGAAACAGTCATCTGATGTATGCATCACAGTGTTTTAGCCAAAGCTAATTCGCAACACTTGTCCCTAGTAGGGATTTTGGTTAAAAATGATAATACAGATTAACATTATTAAAAATAGGAAAATGGAAATGGAAATTAGATAAAAAATGGAAAAGAGAAAAAGACATACAGAGAGAGCACAGTGTAAAAACTAAATACGAGAACAAGATTGTTGTTGAATTAGCCACAATTTTGTGTTTCTTTCGAATGTGACAAATGTAGGGATACATTGCAGGTGGTCTGGCAGTGAGTTCCATAATTTTGTCCCTTTTACTGAAAAGGCAGTTTGAGCAAAAGATGTTCTGCAGAAGGGGATACTACAATTGCCTTTTGACCTTAAACCTATGTCCTCTGGTTCTCTGGATGTTAATTTTGTGTTTATTGTATGGTATTGTTGTTTTTATATATATATGACTGCAGGCACGAAATTTGGCATTCAATTCAATTCAAGTCCTCTGCTTCTCGATTCCCCTACTCTGGGCAAGTGTCTACCCGATCTATTACTCTCACGATTTTGTTTCTTTAAAATAATTTTTGCTGATCTAATAAGACTTACTGATTTTGCAATTAGAGCGTTTACTCAATCTGCAATATTCAGATACACTCAACTAAATTCACATTTTTGTAAAACTATTTTCAGTGTGGACTGCATTAAATGTTGTAAGCATCAACCTAGCAATTTACATAAAAAGAGTTCCTGGATTTCACACCAATGCCTGTGGTCAAAGTAAAGTTTGCTCCATTTATCGCCCCTTTCTTTTCTCCTCTATACTTCCGCCACCACTACCCCCTTCTTGTCAGGGACTAATCCATGTTAAGAGATGTCATTTCTCCAACTTGGAGAAACGTCGCAGAAATTGAATGGATTAGGTATAATTTAAATATGAGCCGTAAATTAGTCATAGAATTATATAGCATGGAAACAGGCCATCTTGCCAACGCCGACCAACATGCCCCACCTACACTTGTTTAGTTTAGAGAAGGCCTGAGTCCGCGCCGACCAGCGATCCCCACACACTAACACTATCCTCCACACACTAGGGACAATTTTCTTTTACATCAAGCCAATGAACCTACAAACCTGGGCATCTTTGGAAATGTACCGGCCTGCCTCCTGCCCCTATCCCTCCAAACCTATCCATGTAGCTAAGATAGACACAAAAAGCTGGAGCAACTCAGCAGGCCAAGCAGCATTTCTGCAGAAAAGGAACAGGTGGCATTTTGGGGCGAGGCCCTTCTTCAGACTCTGCAGTTCCTCCCATCTGTATCCATGTAGCTGTCTAAATGTCTCTTAAATGTTGTGATAGTACCTATTGGTTAATAGTCTGAAGATGGGTCTCAACCCGAAGCATCACCTATTTCCTTCGCTCCATAGATGCTGCCTCACCCGCTGAGTTTCTCCAGCATTTTTGTCTTCCTATTAATTAGTTAGTGTATATGAGTTTGCAAATTAAAGACATGTTTTTTTCCATGTATTATGGGTGCTTTCAGTTACAACATTAGACATTTGCAAGGATATGTTTAAAGTTACAGGAAAAAAAAGGCTTTTCAATGATGGTTCAAACAGTATCACAGTCAATTTCTGCCTCTGCTACAAAGGATGCAGTTAGATCTCTGCAATTGGTTTTGATTTGATGCACTGAATTCGTTATCTATTTTCATTGATGACAAATCAATAGCGTTTTGAAGCCTGGCAGATCTTTCTAATAGTCACTCCAGGAACAAGATGATAGTTCAAAAGCTCAGTGTGCCAATGTTCAATGATGATAGTTTCTTACATGTAATCAGTGCAAGCTAACATCTAACAATCCTATCAAGTTACAAGGATATGTGTAGGGAAGAACTTCAGATCCTTGCTGCTGCACCTGCTGAGTTTCTCCAGCCTTGAGTGTACCCTCGATTCTCCAGCATCTGCAGTTCCTTCTTTAAAACTTCAGATGCTGGTTTAAACTGAAGACGGACACAAAAAGCTGGAGTAACTCAGCGGGACAGGCAACATCGCTGGAGCAAATGAATAGGCGATGTTTCAAGTCGAGACCCTTCTTTTGACTGAGAGTCAGGGGAAAGGGAAAGAGAAATATAGATTTTACAGAAGCAATCGCAGAGGGCGTGCAACAAGAGAGGAGAACTTCTTCAAAGTAGGATACCTTGTAGAATACCGTGAGGATATTTTGCAGTGGAGCAGACAAAATGTGTTGGGAGGAAATGCAGACGAGACCAACGCTCTCTGTTGCTGCACCCCCTCTGTGTTTTCTCCTAAGTTCTCCTATGCGACATAAATGTCCTTTGTCCTTTGTCTATATCTCTTGTTCTGACTCTTCTGACTCAGTTCTACCCGAAATGTCATCTATTCTTCAGAGATGCTGCCTGACCTCCTAATTTACTCCAGCTTTTTGTGTCTGTCTTAAGTTACAAGGATAGATTGTTTAAGAGAAAGGTCTGCTACTGCCTTTCCATGGTGGATTGTGGACATGCAATTAACAAGCATGTACAGGTCCTCCACCGATTTTCCAGCATCCTTGGTGCCAGAGCCTTTCTGGATTGTCCGTTTAGCCAGATCAACAAAAGTCTTGGCCTCCGAGATATTGGCCTTGACATTGGCTATGGGAATGGATCTGCCCTGGGCCGGCTGTTCGGGAGTTACAGAGCACCGACCGCAGGGAGCAAATTCAACCTGCCGATAGGCCATGGATGTCGGCAATGGGAACTGATCTGCCGGCTCCAAAGCCCTGGCTGCAGGGGGCAAATCTGACCCACTGATCTGCGCAGAAGATCAGCCTAGGCGCAACATTTTAGGGGGGGGGGAAACACTTCCAAAGGGGGGTCGGGGGGATTTAAAGTGGCTCTCTGTAATTTTGTCCAGATTAAAGAAACACCCAGTTATTGGAAAATGGATCCATAGATTATCTTTGAGTAAAACACAAAGCAAAGTATATACTGGATATCTATTATGCTTGCAGAAGATAGCTGACATTTTGAGCAATCCAATTTTTTCATGAACATAAAATGGGAAAAGAAGGTTTTTCTTAATTGATTGCCGTTTCATTATGTGGACATTGCTGACACGGCAAGCTTTCATCCAGTTGGCCAAGAGGGAACGAGCATGTGTTCCCCAAGTTGGAGAAATGAAGATGCCACAATTTTACAGTCGCCGAGTCTACGCTTGGTCTTGCCGATGTCAGGAGGCTACGATCGGGCACACCACATGCAGGAGATGAGGTTAGAGAAGGTGCATGCGAAGCTCTGTCTCACCTGGAAGGACTGCTGGGTTCCCTGGGTGGAGGCGAGGGAGACTGTTTAGGGATAGGTTTTACATGTCACCGACAACTCTTACTCTTATCAACTTCTGCAGATGTGCCTCGTAAAGCATTTTATCGGAATGCATCACAGCATGGTTTGGGAATAGCTCCATCCAAGACGGCAAAAAATTGCAGAGAATTGTAGACGGAACCCAGACATTCAACAAACCAACCTCCCTTCCATAGAAAATAGGTGCAGGAGGAGGCCATTCGGCCCTTCGAGCCATTGTGATCATGGCTGATCGTGCCTGCCTTCTCCCCATATCCCTTGACTCCACTAGCCCCTAGAGCTCTATCTAACTCTCTCTTAAATCCATCCAGTGACTTGGCCTCCACTGCCCTCTGTGGCAGGGAATTCCATAAATTCCATAGACTTCTTTTATACCTCATGCTCCCTCGGCAAGGCCAGCAGCATCATCAAGGACGAGTCGCAACCGGACAATCTTCTCCCCTCCCATCGGGCAAGATGTTTTGAAGTGAGAAAACGCACAACTCCAGACTCGGGGACCGTTTCTTCCCAGCTGTTATCAGACAACTAGAGAGCAGTCCTGATCTACTTTCTACATCATTGGAGATCCTCAGACTATCTTTAATCTGACATTTCTGGCTTCACCTTGCACTAGATGTTATTCCCTTTAACATGTATTGTACACTACGAGTGGCTCGATTTTAACCATGTATTGTCTTTCTGCTGACTGGTTAGCATGCAACTAAAGCTTTTCTCTGTACCTTGGTACACGTAACAATAAACTAAACTACATATCAGTTGATGGAAAGGGTTTAATGCTCAATGGAATGACAGCTGCTTGGTACAACAGATCAACCTAATCAAAATAAAACTGAGGGGGAAAAAAGCATAAAAAGCAATAAAGTGCATCTGAAAGACGAAGGTTGATGAATAATGAAGGCTGATGAAGGTTGTGGAAAAGATGAGAAAATGGGTTGACTGAAGACCCGTGGATCGGGCATTAAATTAGCATTGAATGTTGATGCAAAGAACTCCTTCGAGAAATGCTGATTTTCCATACATGTTTTGTTTAGTTCATTGTCAAATGTAGTGGAAAGCTTTTGCGGCGTGCTATCCCATCAGCTGAAAGACAACACATGATTACAATCGAGCCATTTACAGTGCATCGATATATAAGTCTAACCAAGGATTGTCCGAGGAAGATAGTAGTTCTGCTGATTGATGCCTATCAGCCTATTGGGCATTCATAAGTTTGACCAGAAGCAACAACTTTACATCCATAACATTGGCTTGTCTGTCGCTTCTGACCATTCTTCCAAATTATATTTTCAATTTGTATTTCAGATTTCTAGTTTTTATTCCTATTTTAATTATTCCCTGGATACTTCTTTTTTATAGAGTCTGAAGAAGAGTCTCGACCCAAAACATCACCCATTCCTTCTCTCCAGAGATGGTGCCTGTCCCGCTGACTTACTCTAGCATTTTGTGTCTACCTTCTTTTTTATATGTTGCTCCCTGTCTTCTACGTAATGTTTTTCATGTCTTTATTTTCAATAAGGTCAAAACTTTGAAATACTAACTGTCCACTATTGCTGAATGGCTGTTTTCAAATCTTCCTGTCTTTGTCCCAAAAATCCACCACGAGTTGTGCACGTTTTCGAAGCCCAGCACAGTCTGACGTTATTCAATTAGATCGTTTTTGAATCAAACTTTTGTGACATCGACCTGCCTTTGAAACATATTTCTAAACATTACCCCAGCTTCCTTTGAAGGCTTAGGAAGGTCGGCATGTCCCCAACAATTTCTCACCAACATCTACAGATGTGCCCTAGAATGCGTTTTATCAGGACACATCACAGCATGGTTTGGGACCAGCTCCGTCCAAGACCGCAAGAAATTGTAGAAAAAGCCCCGACCATCACATAAACCGACGTCCCTTCCATTGACACCGCACCCTTCCTCGGCAAAGCCACCAGCATATGCGTATGAGAAGTACTTTTTTCACACAGAGAGTGGTGGGTCTCTGGAACTCTCTGCCACAGAGGGTAGTTGAGGCCAGTTCATTGGCTATATTTAAGAGGGAGTTAGATGTGGCCCTTGTGGCTAAGGGGATCAGGGGGTATGGAGAGAAGGCAGGTACGGGATACCGAGTTGGATGATCAGCCATGATCATATTGAATGGCAGTGCAGGCTCAAAGGGCCGAATGGCCTACTCCTGCACCTAATTTCTATGTTTCTATAATCGCACTCCCTCTTCTCCCCTCTCCCATGGGGGGAAAAAGGTATAGACGTGTGAAAACGCGCATCTCCAGAGTCACAGGACAGCTTCTTCCCAGCTGTTATCAGGCAAGTGAATCATACTGCCAACAACAAGAGAGCGGCCCTGAGCAGCTGTCTACCTCATTGGAGACCCTCGGACTATCTTCTATTGTACTTTACAGGACTTTATCTTGCACTAAACCCTATTCACGTTATTCCCTTGATCCTGTATCTGTACACTGTGAGCGGCTCGACTGTAATCATGTATTGTCTTTCCGCTGACTGTTCAGCATGCAACAAAAGCTGTTCACTGTACCTCGGTGCATGTGACAATAAACTAAGCCAAAGCAAAAATCAACCATGTCTTGTACATTTCTCGTCATCAGCTTCCTTAGTCCAACAAAAGAAAGAGATGCTCCCAGATTTCACTCCTGAATGACCAAGATCTAATTTGGGGTTACACAAAAAGCTGGAGAAACTCAGCGGGTGCAGCAGCATCTAAGGAGCGAAGGAGATAGGCGACGTTTCGGGTCGAGACCCTTCTTCAGACCCAAAGCTCTAATTTGGTCTGGATCTGCTGATTAAATTACATTTCCCCGTTATTTATCAAATACTTTTGTCATTCGAAAGAGCCCATGAAGTACCCAGAACTATTTCAGTTTAGTTTATTGTTGTCTTGTGTACCAAGGTACAGTGAAAAGCCTTTTGCTATGTGCTATCCAGGCCGCAAAAATACTATACATAATTACAATCAAGCCATCCACAGTACAGATGCAGGATAAACATGGATTCCATGTTTAATGAAAGATCCAGTCCAGTCCGATTAAAGATAGTTTGAAGGTTTCCAACGAGGTAGATGGGAGGTCAGGACCACTCACAAGCTGGTGAGAGGGCTCTTCAGTTGCCTGATAACACCTGTTGGAAAAACTGTCCCTTGAATCCGGAGGTGTGTGTTTTCACACTTCCGTACCTCTTGCCTGAAGGGAGAGGGAAGATCTGAATGCAGTACTTCAAAAAGGGGCTGAAGTGAGAGACAATATTCTCTGAATGAAACATCACCTATCCATGCGCTCCATAGATGCTGTCTGACCTGCTGAGTTACTCCTGCACTTTGTGTCCTTTTGTGTGTTAACCAGCTTCGGCAGTTCCTTGTCTCTACAATATTGTCCCCCTTGAATTCCAAGCCCCTTGAGATAAAGTCCATGACCAAATTAGCTATCTTGATTGTTATTTGCACCTGTGCACCAGCTTCTGTCGATTTATTTTTCGTCTCTCTGGTTCTTCCTGATTCCCAGTTTATGACATATAGATTCTTATTTCTTACCGTAATTAAAAGTCAAACATCCCAAACATCAGAATTCATCTTAGCCTCCAACAACCACCCAGGTCCCTGTAAACGTCCCAGCCCCTCCAAGGTCAGGTTTCCGAGTCATCTCCGTGTCAGCATGCAACCCTACCTCCCCTCATGGCTCTCACCTCTCCCTCACAAAGATTTCAACGCTCTGGAGAAAATACTCGTCCCGCACCCCTCGAAATACAAGATTCCCCCACAAAGGTTCCACAGCCCCCAAACACCCAACCGTTGCCTGCCCAGTGCCACCACACCACATTCCCCGCACCAACCCCGGGGGAACTCAAGAGTCAGGGAAATGTGGGGAGGGGGTTGGGGCAAGGATGGTGAGGGGGCAGGAGCAGGAGCAAGGGTGGAGGGGGGTGAGGAACATTGATAGGAGCATGGAATTGAAGATGGGGGTTAGAGAGGGGGGTGGAGGGTAGGAGGAAGATGGGTAGAAGGGATAATGGGAGTTGGGGGGGCAGGGAGGACGGGGAAGGAGGGGGCTAGGAAGATAGGATAGGGAGGGGACGTGGGGGTAGGAGGGGAGGGGATGGGATGGATCTGAGGCGAGGTGAGTGGGCTGGGGAGGGAGGAAAATGGGGTTTGAGTGGGGATGTTGTTGGGATTTGGGGGGGATGGAGTTGGGGTGGGGGGGGGAGGTGGATGTAGTGGGGGTGGGGGTGAAGGGAATGTAGTTGCGGTGGGGGGGGGGGGAGGGGAATGTAATTGTGGTGGGGGGAGGGGAATGTAGTGGGGGTGGGGGGAGGGGAATGTAGAGGGGGTGGGGGGAGGGGAATGTGGTGGGGGGGAGGGGAATGTAGAGGGGGTGGGGGGGAGGGGATGTAGTGGGGGGAGGGGATGTAGTGGTGGTGGGGGTTATGGGAATGTATTGGTTAATGTAGTGGGGGTGGGGGGGGTGGGGAATGTAGTGGGGGTGGGGGGGGATGGAGAGGGGGGATGTAGTGGGCGTGGGGGGGGAGGGGATGTAGTGGGGGTGGGGGGGGGGGAAGGGGATGTAGTGGGGGTGGGGGGGAAGGGGATGTAGTGGGAGTGGGGGGGAGGGGGATGTAGCGGGGGGTGGGGGGGGAGTAGGATGTAGTGGGGGTGGGGGGGAGGGGGGTGTAGTGGGGGTGGGGGGGAGGGGGGTGTAGTGGGGGTGGGGGGGAGGAGGGGGATGTAGTGGGGGTGGGGGGAGGGGGATGTAGTGGGGGTGGGGGGAGGGGGATGTAGTGGGTGTGAGGGGGGAGGGGGATGTATTGGTTAATGTAGTGGGGGTGGGGGGAGGGGGATGTAGTGGGGTGGGGGGAGGGGGATGTAGTGGGGTGGGGGGAGGGGGATGTATTGGTTCATGTAGTGGGGGTGGGGGATGTAGTGGGGAATGGAGAGGGGAATGTAGTGGGGGTGGGGGTGTAGGGGGATGTAGTGGGGGTGGGGGGGATGTAGTGGGGGTGGGGGAGGGGAATGTATTGGTTAATGTAGTGGGGGTGGGGGGAGGGGGATGTAGTGGGGGTGGGGGGAGGGGAATGTAGTTGCGGTGGGGGGGGGAGGGGAATGTAATTGCGGTGGGGGGAGGGGAATGTAGTGGGGGTGGGGGGAGGGGAATGTACACGGGGTGGGGGGAGGGGAATGTGGTGGGGGGGGGAGGGGAATGTAGAGGGGGTGGGGGGGGGGAGGGGATGTAGTGGGGGGGGGTTATGGGAATGTATTGGTTAATGTAGTGGGGGTGGGGGGGGTGGGGAATGTAGTGGGGGTGGGGGGGGATGGAGAGGGGGGATGTAGTGGGCGTGGGGGGGAGGGGATGTAGTGGGGGTGGGGGGGGGGGAAGGGGATGTAGTGGGGGTGGGGGGGAAGGGGATGTAGTGGGAGTGGGGGGAGGGGGATGTAGCGGGGGGTGGGGGGGAGGGGGGGAGTAGGATGTAGTGGGGGGTGGGGGGAGGGGGGTGTAGTGGGGGTGGGGGGGAGGGGGATGTAGCGGGGGGTGGGGGAGTAGGATGTAGTGGGGGTGGGGGGGAGGGGGGTGTAGTGGGGGTGGGGGGGGGAGGGGGATGTAGTGGGGGTGGGGGGGGGAGGGGGATGTAGTGGGGGTGGGGGGGAGGGGGATGTAGTGGGGGTGGGGGGAGGGGGATGTAGTGGGTGTGGGGGGGAGGGGGATGTATTGGTTAATGTAGTGGGGGTGGGGGGAGGGGGATGTAGTGGGGTGGGGGGAGGGGGATGTAGTGGGATGGGGGGAGGGGGATGTATTGGTTCATGTAGTGGGGGTGGGGGATGTAGTGGGGAATGGAGAGGGGGGGTGTAGTGGGGGTGGGGGAGGGGAATGTAGTGGGGGTGGGGGTGTAGGGGGATGTAGTGGGGGTGGGGGGGATGTAGTGGGGGTGGGGGAGGGGAATGTATTGGTTAATGTAGTGGGGGTGGGGGGAGGGGGATGTAGTGGGGGTGGGGGGAGGGGGATGGAGAGGGGGTGGGGGGAGGGGGATGTAGTGGTGGTGGGGGGAGGGGGATGTAGTGGGGGTGGGGGGAGGGGAATGTATTGATTAATGTAGTGGGGGTGGGGGGAGGGGGATGTAGTGGGGGTGGGGGGAGGGGGATGGAGAGGGGGTGGGGGGGGTAGGGGGATGGAGAGGGGGTGGGGGGGGGTAGGGGGATGTAGTGGGGGTGGGGGGTAGGGGGATGTAGTGGGGGTGGGGGGGAGGGGGATGTATTGGTTAATGTAGTGGGGGTGGGGGGAGGGGGATGTAGTGGGGTGGGGGGGAGGGGGATGTATTGGTTCATGTAGTGGGGGTGGGGGATGTAGTGGGGAATGGAGAGGGGGGGTGTAGTGGGGGTGGGGGGAGGGGATGTAGTGGGGGTGGGGGAATGTAGTGGGGGTGGGGGGGAGGGGAATGTATTAGTTAATGTAGTGGGGGTGGGGGGGAGGGGAATGTAGAGGGGGTGGGGGTGTAGGGGGATGTAGAGGGGGAAGGGGATGTAGTGGGAGTGGGGGGATGTAGTGGGGGTGGGGGTGGGGGTATGTAGTGGGGGTGTGGGTAGGGGGGATGTAGTGGGGGTGGATATAGTGGGGGTGGGGGGGAGGGGGATGTAGTGGGGGGGGAAGGGGATGTAGTGGGGGTGGAAGGGGAATGCAGAGGGGGTGGGGGGGAAGGGGAATGTAGTGGGGGGGAGGGGATGTAGTGGCGGGGGGGAGGGGAGGGGAATGTAGTGGGGGTGGGGGGGAAGGGGATGTAGTGGGGGTGGGGGGGAAGGGGATGTAGTGGGGGTGGGGGGGAAGGGGATGTAGTGGGGGTGGGGGTGGGGGTAGTGGGATGTAGTGGGGGTGGGGGGAAGGGGATGTAGTGGGGGTGGGGGGGAAGGGGATGTAGTGGGGGTGGGGGGGAAGGGGATGTAGTGGGGGTGGGGGGGAAGGGGATGTAGTGGGGGTGGGGGGTGTAGGGGGATGTAGTGGGGGTGGGGGTGTAGGGGGATGTAGTGGGGGTGGGGGTGTAGGGGGATGTAGTGGGGGTGGGGGTGTAGGGGGATGTAGTGGGGGTGGGGGTGTAGGGGGGTGTAGTGGGGGTGGGGGATGTAGGGGGATGTAGTGGGGGGTGGGGGTGTAGGGGGATGTAGTGGGGGTGGGGGATGTAGGGGGATGTAGTGGGGGTGGGGGTGTAGGGGGATGTAGTGGGGGTGTAGGGGGGTGTAGTGGGGGGTGGGGGTGTAGGGGGATGTAGTGGGGGTGGGGGTGTAGGGGGATGTAGTGGGGGTGGGGGTGTAGGGGGATGTAGTGGGGGTGGGGGTGTAGGGGGATGTAGTGGGGGTGTAGGGGGATGTAGTGGGGGTGGGGGTGTAGGGGGATGTAGTGGGGGTGGGGGTGTAGGGGGATGTAGTGGGGGGTGGGGGTGTAGGGGGATGTAGTGGGGGTGGGGGTGTAGGGGGGATGTAGTGGGGGTGGGGGATGTAGGGGGATGTAGTGGGGGGTGGGGGTGTAGGGGGATGTAGTGGGGGTGGGGGTGTAGGGGGATGTAGTGGGGGTGGGGGTGTAGGGGGATGTAGTGGGGGTGGGGGTGTAGGGGGATGTAGTGGGGGTGGGGGTGTAGGGGGATGTAGTGGGGGGTGGGGGTGTAGGGGGATGTAGTGGGGGTGGGGGTGTAGGGGGATGTAGTGGGGGTGGGGGTGTAGGGGGGTGTAGTGGGGGGAAGGGGATGTAGTGGGGGTGAAGGGGGGAAGGGGGACGTAGTGGGGGTGGGGGGGGGAAGGGGATGTAGTGGGGGTGAAGGGGGAGGGGGATATAGTGGGGGTGAAGGGGGGAAGGGGGATGTAGTGGGGGTGGGGGGGAAGGGGATGTAGTTGGGGTGAAGGGGGATGTAGTGGGGGTGGGGGGGGGAGGGGAATGTATTGGTTAATGTAGTGGGGGTGGGGATGGGGGGGATGTAGTGGGGGTGGGGGGAGGGGATGTAGTGGGGGTGGGGATGGTGGGGATGGGGGGAATGTAGTGGGGGGGAAGGGGATGTAGTGGGAGTGGGGATGGGGGGAATGTAGTGGGGGGGGGGGGAGGGGATGTAGTGGGGGTGGGGATGGGGATGGGGGGAATGTAGTGGGGGGGAAGGGGATGTAGTGGGAGTGGGGATGGGGGGAATGTAGTGGGGGGGGGAGGGGATGTAGTGGGGGTGGGGATGGGGGGAATGTAGTGGGGGGATGGGGGGAATGTAGTGGGGGTGGGGCGGAATGGGATGTAGTGGGGGGGGGGATGGGGGATGTAGTGGGGGGGGAGGGGATGTAGTGGGGTGGGGGGGAGGGGAATGTATTGGTTAATGTAGTGGGGGGGAGGGGATGTAGTGGGGTGGGGGGGGGAGGGGAATGTATTGGTTAATGTAGTGGGGTGGGGGGGGAGGGGGATGTAGTGGGGGTGGGGGATGTCGTGGGGGTGGGTGGGGGGAGGGGAATGTAGTGGGAGTGGGGGGGAAGGGGATGTCGTGGTGGGGGGAAGGGGATGTAGTGGGGGTGGGGGAAGGGGATGTAGTGGGGGTGGGGGGGGGATGTCGTGGGGGGAAGGGGATGTAGTGGGGGTGGGGATGGGGGGAATGTAGTGGGGGGATGGGGGGAATGTAGTGGGGGGATGGGGGGAATGTAGTGGGGGGATGGGGGGAATGTAGTGGGGGGGAAGGGGATGTAGTGGGGGTGGGGGGGAGGGGAATGTATTGGTTAATGTAGTGGTGTGGGGGGGAGGGGGATGTAGTGGGGGTGGGGGATGTCGTGGGGGTGGGTGGGGGGAGGGGAATGTAGTGGGAGTGGGGGGGAAGGGGATGTCGTGGGGGGGAAGGGGATGTAGTGGGGGTGGGGGAAGGGGATGTAGTGGGGGTGGGGGGGGAAGGGGGATGTAGTGGGGGTGGGGGTGTAGGGGGATGTAGTGGGGGTGGGGGGGGAAGGGGATGTAGTGGGGGTGGGGGGGAAGGGGATGTAGTGGGGGTGGGGGGGAAGGGGATGTAGTGGGGGTGGGGGGGAAGGGGATGTAGTGGGGGTGGGGGTGTAGGGGGATGTAGTGGGGGTGGGGGTGTAGGGGGATGTAGTGGGGATGGGGGATGTAAGGGGATGTAGTGGGGGTGGGGGGTGTAGTGTAGGGGGATGTAGTGGGGGTGGGGGGGGAAGGGGATGTAGTGGGGGTGGGGGGGAAGGGGATGTAGTGGGGATGGGGGGGAAGGGGGATGTAGTGGGGATGGGGGAAGTAAGGGGATGTAGTGGGGGTGGGGGGTGTAGGGGGATGTAGTGGGGGTGGGGGGGGAAGGGGATGTAGTGGGGGTGGGGGTGTAGGGGGATGTAGTGGGGGTGGGGGTGTAGGGGGATGTAGTGGGGGTGGGGTGTAGGGGGATGTAGTGGGGGTGGGGGTGTAGGGGGATGTAGTGGGGATGGGGGATGTAAGGGGATGTAGTGGGGGTGGGGGGTGTAGGGGGATGTAGTGGGGGTGGGGGGGGAAGGGGATGTAGTGGGGGTGGGGGGGGAAGGGGATGTAGTGGGGGTGGGGGGGAAGGGGATGTAGTGGGGATGGGGGTGTAGGGGGATGTAGTGGGGATGGGGGATGTAAGGGGATGTAGTGGGGGGGGTGTAGGGGGATGTAGTGGGGGGGAAGGGGGATGTAGTGGGGATGGGGGTGTAGGGGTATGTAGTGGGGGTGGGGGTGTAGGGGGATGTAGTGGGGGTGGGGGTGTAGGGGGATGTAGTGGGGGTGGGGGGTGTAGGGGGATGTAGTGGGGGTGGGGGTGTAGGGGGATGTAGTGGGGGTGGGGGGGAAGGGGATGTAGTGGGGATGGGGGATGTAAGGGGATGTAGTGGGGGTGGGGGTGTAGGGGGATGTAGTGGGGGTGGGGGTGTAGGGGGATGTAGTGGGGATGGGGGATGTAAGGGGATGTAGTGGGGATGGGGGATGTAAGGGGATGTAGTGGGGATGGGGGGGGAAGGGGATGTAGTGGGGATGGGGGTGTAGGGGGATGTAGTGGGGGTGGGGGTGTAGGGGGATGTAGTGGGGGTGGGGGTGTAGGGGGATGTAGTGGGGGTGGGGGTGTAGGGGGATGTAGTGGGGGTGGGGTGTAGGGGGATGTAGTGGGGATGGGGGTGTAGGGGGATGTAGTGGGGGTGGGGGTGTAGGGGGATGTAGTGGGGGTGGGGGTGTAGGGGGATGTAGTGGGGGTGGGGGTGTAGGGGGATGTAGTGGAGTGGGGTGTAGGGGGATTTGTGGGGGTGGGGGTGTAGGGGGATGTAGTGGGGGTGGGGGTGGGGGTGTAGGGGGATGTAGTGGGGGTGGGGTGTAGGGGGATGTAGTGGGGGTGGGGGTGTAGGGGGATGTAGTGGGGGTGGGGGTGTAGGGGGATGTAGTGGGGGTGGGGGTGTAGGGGGATGTAGTGGGGGTGGGGGTGTAGGGGGATGTAGTGGGGGTGGGGGTGTAGGGGGATGTAGTGGGGGTGGGGGTGTAGGGGGATGTAGTGGGGGTGGGGGATGTAGGGGGATGTAGTGGGGGTGGGGGTGTAGGGGGATGTAGTGGGGGTGGGGGTGTAGGGGGATGTAGTGGGGGTGGGGGTGTAGGGGGATGTAGTGGGGGTGGGGGTGTAGGGGGATGTAGTGGGGGTGGGGGTGTAGGGGGATGTAGTGGGGGTGGGGGTGTAGGGGGATGTAGTGGGGGTGGGGGTGTAGGGGGATGTAGTGGGGGTGGGGGGGTAGGGGGATGTAGTGGGGGTGGGGGGGGATGTAGTGGGGATGGGGGTGTAGGGGGATGTAGTGGGGGTGGGGGGGGAAGGGGATGTAGTGGGGGTGTGGGGGGAAGGGGATGTAGTGGGGGTGGGGGTGTATGGGGATGTAGTGGGGGTGTAGGGGGATGTAGTGGGGGTGGGGGGATGTAAGGGGATGTAGTGGGGGTGGGGGTGTAGGGGGATGTAGTGGGGGTGGGGGTGTAGGGGGATGTAGTGGGGGTGGGGGGGAAGGGGATGTAGTGGGGGTGGGGGGGGAAGGGGATGTAGTGGGGGTGGGGGGTGTAGGGGGATGTAGTGGGGTTGGGGGGGAAGGGGATGTAGTGGGGGTGGGGGGGAAGGGGATGTAGTGGGGGTGGGGGGGGAAGGGGATGTAGTGGGGGTGGGGGGGGAAGGGGATGTAGTGGGGGTGGGGGGTGTAGGGGGATGTAGTGGGGGTGGGGGGGGAAGGGGATGTAGTGGGGGTGGGGGGGGGAAGGGGATGTAGTGGGGGTGGGGGGGGGGGAAGGGGATGTAGTGGGGGTGGGGGGGGGAAGGGGATGTAGTGGGGGTGGGGGGGGGAAGGGGATGTAGTGGGGGTGGGGGGTGTAGGGGGATGTAGTGGGGGTGGGGGGGGGGAGGGGATGTAGTGGGGGTGGGGGGGAAGGGGATGTAGTGGGGGTGGGGGGGGAAGGGGATGTAGTGGGAGTGGGGGGGGAAGGGGATGTAGTGGGGGTGGGGGGGGGGAAGGGGATGTAGTGGGGGTGGGGGGTGTAGGGGGATGTAGTGGGGGTGGGGGGGAAGGGGATGTAGTGGGGGTGGGGGGTGTAGGGGGATGTAGTGGGGGTGGGGGTGTAGGGGGATGTAGTGGGGGTGGGGGTGTAGGGGGATGTAGTGGGGGGAAGGGGGATGTAGTGGGGGTGGGGGATGTAAGGGGATGTAGTGGGGGTGGGGGTGTAGGGGGATGTAGTGGGGGTGGGGGATGTAAGGGGATGTAGTGGGGATGGGGATGTAGGGGGATGTAGTGGGGGTGGGGGATGTAAGGGGATAGAAACATAGAAACATAGAAAATAGGTGCAGGAGTAGGCCATTCGGCCCTTCGAGCCTGCACCGCCATTCAATGTGATCATGGCTGATCATCCAACTCAGTATCCCGTACCTGCCTTCTCTCCATACCCCCTGATCCCTTTAGCCACAAGTGCCACATCTAACGCCCTCTTAAATATAGCCAATGAACTGGCCTCAACTACCTTCTGTGGCAGAGAATTCCAGAGACTCACCACTCTCTGTGTAAAGAATGTTTTCCTCATTTCGGTCCTAAAGGAATTCCCCCTTATCCTTAGACTGTGACCCCTTGTTCTGGACTCCCCCAACATCGGGAACAATCTTCCAGCATCTAGCTTGTCCAACCCCTTAAGAATTTTGTAGGTTTCTATAAGATCCCCCCTCAATCTTCTAAATTCCATCGAGTACAAACCGAGTCTATCCAATCTTTCCTCATATGAAAGTCCTGACATCCCAGGAATCAGTCTGGTGAATCTTCTCTGTACCCCCTCTATGGCAAGGATGTCTTTCCTCAGATTTGGAGACCAAAACTGTACGCAGTACTCCAGGTGTGGCCTCACCAAAACCCTGTACAACTGCAGTAGAACCTCCCTGCTCCTATACTCAAATCCTTTCGCTATGAATGCTAACATACCATTTGCTTTCTTCACTGCCTGCTGCACCTGCATGCCTACTTTCAATGACTGGTGTACCATGACACCCAGGTCTCGTTGCATCTCCCCCTTACCTAATCTGCCACCATTCAGATAATAGTCTACCCTCATGTTTTTGCCACCAAAGTGGATAACCTCACATTTATCCACATTGTACTGCATCTGCCATGCATCTGCCCATTCACTCAGCCTATCCAAATCACCCTGCAGCCTCCAAGCATCCTCCTCACACCTAACTATACCCCCCCAGCTTGGTATCATCTGCAAATTTGGAGATGTTGCATTGAATTCCCTCGTCCAAATCATTAATATATATTGTAAATAGCTGGGGTCCCAGCACTGAGCCTTGCGGCACCCCACTAGTCACTGCCTGCCATTCTGAAAAGGACCCGTTTACTCCTACCCTTTGCCTCCTGTCTGCTAGCCAGTTCTCTATCCACATCAATACTGAACCCCCAATACCGTGTGCTTTAAGTTTGTATGCTAATCTCTTATGCGGGACCTTGTCGAAAGCCTTCTGAAAGTCTAGATATAACACATCCACTGGTTCTCCCTTATCCACTCTACTAGTTACATCCTCGAAAAATTCTTCAGATTTGTCAGACATGATTTACCTTTCGTAAATCCATGCTGACTTTGTCCAATGATTTCACCACTTTCCAAATGCGCTGCTATCCCATCTTTAATAACTGACTCTAGCAGTTTCCCCACTACCGATGTTAGACTAACTGGTCTGTAATTCCCCGCTTTCTCTCTCCCTCCTTTTTTAAAAAGTGGGGTTACATTAGCTACCCTCCAATCCTCAGGAACTACTCCAGAATCTAAGGAATTTTGAAAAATTATCACTAATGCATCCACTATTTCTGTGGCTACCTCCTTGAGTACTCTGGGATGCAGACTATCTGGCCCTGGGGATTTATCGGCCTTCAATCCGTTCAATTTACCCAACACCACCTCCCGGCTAACCTGGATTTCACTCAGTTCCTCCATCTTATTTGACCCCCGTTCCACTGCTATTTCCGGCAGATTATTTATGTCTTCCTTAGTGAAGACAGAACCAAAGTAGTTATTCAATTGGTCTGCCATGTCCTTGTTCCCCATGATCAATTCACCTGTTTCTGACTGCAAGGGACCAACATTTGTTTTAACTAGTCTCTTTCTCTTCACATATCTATAAAAACTTTTGCAGTCAGTTTTTATGTTCCCTGCCAGTTTCCTTTCATAATCTATTTTCCCTTTCCTAATTAAGCCCTTTGTCCTCCTCTGCTGGATTCTGAATTTCTTCCAGTCCTCCGGTAGGCTGCTTTTTCTGGCAAATTTGTATGCCTCATCTTTTGTTTTTATACTATCCCTGATTTCCCTTGTTATCCATGGATGCACCACCTTCCCCGATTTATTCTTTTGCCAAACTGGTATGAACAACTTTTGTACTTCATCCATGCAGTCTTTAAATACCTTCCATTGCACATCCACTGTCAACCCTTTAAGAATCACCTGCCAGTCTATCTTGGCCAATTCACATCTCATACCTTCAAAGTTACCTTTGTTCAAGTTCAGAACCCTTGTTTCTGACTTAATTTTGTCACTCTCCATCCTAATGAAGAACTCAACCATATTATGGTCACTCTTGCCCAAGGGGCCACGCACAACAAGACTGCTAACTAACCCTTCCTCATTACTCAATACCCAGTCTAGAATAGCCTGCTCTCTCGTTGGTTCCTCCACATGTTGGTTGAGAAAACTATCCCGCATACATTCCAGGAAATCCTCTTCCTCAGCACCCCTGCCAATTTGATTCACCCAATCTACATGCAGATTGAAGTCACCCATTATAACCGTGTTACCCTTGTTGCACGCATTTCTAATTTCCTGTTTGATGCCATCCCCAACTCCAATACTACTGTTAGGTGGCCTGTACAGTTCCCACTAGCGTTTTCTGCCCCTTAGAGTTTCGCAGCTCTACCCATATCGATTCCACATCCTCCACGCTAATGTCCTTCCTTTCTATTGCATTAATCTCCTCTCTCACCAGCAACGCTACCCCACCTCCTTTTCCTTTTCGTCTATCCCTCCTGAATATTGAATATCCCTGGATGTTCAGCTCCCAGCCTTGGTCATCCTGGAGCCAAGTCTCCGTGATTCCAACTATAGCATAGTCATGTAGAGAGATCATGTAGAGGGATGTAGTGGGGGGGAAGGGGGATGTAGTGGGGGTGGGGGTGGGGGTGGGGGTGTAGGGGGATGTAGTGGGGGTGGGGGTGTAGGGGGATGTAGTGGGGGTGGGGGGGAAGGGGGATGTAGTGGGGGGGAAGGGGGATGTAGTGGGGGTGGGGGTGGGGATGTAGGGGGATGCAGTGGGGGGGAAGGGGGATGTAGTGGGGGTGGGGGTGGGGGTGTAGGGGGATGTAGTGGGGGGGAAGGGGGTGTAAGGGGATGTAGTGGGGGTGGGGGTGTAGGGGGATGTAGTGGGGGTGGGGGTGTAGGGGGATGTAGTGGGGGTGGGGGTGTAGGGGGATGTAGTGGGGGTGGGGGGGAAGGGGGATGTAGTGGGGGGGAAGGGGGTGTAAGGGGATGTAGTGGGGGTGGGGGTGTAGGGGGATGTAGTGGGGGTGGGGGTGTAGGGGGATGTAGTGGGGATGGGGGTGTAGGGGGATGTAGTGGGGATGGGGGTGTAGGGGATGTAGTGGGGATGGGGGTGTAGGGGGATGTAGTGGGGATGGGGGTGTAGGGGGATGTAGTGGGGATGGGGGTGTAGGGGGATGTAGTGGGGGTGGGGGTGTAGGGGGATGTAGTGGGGGGGAAGGGGGATGTAGTGGGGGTGTAGGGGGATGTAGTGGGGGTGGGGGTGTAGGGGGATGTAGTGGGGGGGAAGGGGGATGTAGTGGGGGTGTAGGGGGATGTAGTGGGGGTGGGGGTGTAGGGGGATGTAGTGGGGATGGGGTTGGGGCGAGGCCATCTGCACGGCTGCCGGAACAAAGCCGCGGTGGAGGGCCCCCGGGGGGCGGGTGGGCGGGAGACAGACAGACAGACAGACAGACAGAGCCCGGGCCGGGCCGCACTCACGTGGTCGAGCCGCTGGGCCTCGGGGTAAGGGATCGCCATTTCCTCGCCGTCAGGGAGGGAGCGCGCGCGCCGACCCGTCCCGTCCCGACCCGACCCGACCGAAGATTATAGAGGAGCAAGAGAGACCACTCCTCCTGAACCCAGTGGGCCGGCGCGTGGTGCGTCGCGGAACGTCGCGGAACGTCGCGGAACGTCACGGAACGTCACGGAACGTCACGTCACGGCCGCCATTTTGGCGGACTGTCTCCCGCTGTGTCATCCGCGCCAGAGCTACAGAGCGGTTGTAAGCAAAGATTATAGAGCAGCAAGATGCGTTAGAATGTTGTTAGATTTATTTGTAATATACCTTTACTTACCTCTCGACCTCCCTCTCTCCCCACTCTTCTCCCTATCTCTCTCTATCCCCTCAATCTCCCTATCTCTCTCTCTCTCTCCCCTCTCAATCCCTCTCTCCTCCCTATTCAGGGAGAGGGAGAAGGACAGGGAGAGTGGAACAAGGGCACGTTATAACGCGCACCCTTCCCATTCCGACCAAAGTCAATCCCCCTCTTCTCTCTATCCTCTCAATCTCCCTATCTCTCTCTATCCTCTCAATCTCCCTATCTCTCTCTATCCTCTCAATCTCCCTATCTCTCTCTATCCTCTCAATCTCCCTCTTCTCTCTATCCTCTCAATCCCCCTCTTCTCTCTAACCTCTCTCTCCCCTCTCTCCCCCCTCTCAATCTCTCTCTCTCCCCCCACTCTTCTCCCTATCTCTCTTTATCCTCTCTCGATCCCTCTCTCTCTCCCCTCTCAATCCCCTTCTCTCTATTCTCTCTCTCCCCTCTCTCCCCTCTCGATCCCTCTCTCCCCTCTCTTCTCCCTATCTCTCTCTATTCTCTCTCTCCCCTCTCGATCTCCTTCTCTCGATCCCTCTCTCCCCTCTCAATCCCTCTCTCCTCCCTATCTCTCTCTATCCTCTCAATCTCCCTATCTCTCTCTATCCTCTCAATCCCCCTCTTCTCTCTCTCTCTCTCTCTCTCCCCTCTCTATCCTCTCAATCTCCCTATCTCTCTCTCTCCCCTCTCTTCTCCCTATCTCTCGATCTCTCTCTCCCCTCTCGATCTCCTTCTCTCTCTCTCTCCCCTCTCAATCTCTCGATCTCCTTCTCTCTCTCTCTCTCCTCTCAATCCCTCTCTTCTCCCTATCTCTCTCTATCCTCTCAATCTCCCTCTTCTCTCTATCCTCTCAATCCCCCTCTTCTCTCTATCCTCTCTCTCCACCTCTCTCCCCCCTCTCAATCTCTCTCTCTCCCCCCACTCTTCTCCCTATCTCTCTTTATCCTCTCTCGATCTCTCTCTCCCCTCTCGATCCCTCTCTCCCCTCTCTTCTCCCTATCTCTCTATTCTCTCTCTCCCCTCTCGATCTCCTTCTCTCGATCCCTCTCTCCCCTCTCTTCTCCCTATCTCTCTCTATTCTCTCTCTCCCCTCTCGATCTCCTTCTCTCGATCTCTCTCTCCCCTCTCAATCTCTCGATCTCTCTCTCCCCTCTCAATCCCTCTCTTCTCCCTATCTCTCTCTATCCTCTCAATCTCCCTATCTCTCTCTATCCTCTCAATCTCCCTCTTCTCTTTATCCTCTCAATCCCCCTCTTCTCTCTATCCTCTCTCTCCCCTCTCAATCTCTCTCTCTCCCCACTCTTCTCCCTATCTCTCTTTATCCTCTCTCGATCCCTCTCTCTCTCCCCTCTCGATCTCCTTCTCTCTCTCTCTCTCTCCCCTCTCAATCCCCTTCTCTCTATCCTCTCTCTCCCCTCTCTCCCCTCTCGATCCCTCTCTCCCCTCTCTTCTCCCTATCTCTCTCTATTCTCTCTCTCCCCTCTCGATCTCCTTCTCTCGATCCCTCTCTCCCCTCTCAATCCCTCTCTCCTCCCTATCTCTCTCTATCCTCTCAATCTCCCTCTTCTCTCTCTCTCTCTCTCTCCCCTCTCTATCCTCTCAATCTCCCTATCTCTCTCTATCCTCTCAATCCCCCTCTTCTCTCTCTCTCTCTCTCCCCTCTCTATCCTCTCAATCTCCCTATCTCTCCCTATCCTCTCAATCCCCCTCTTCTCTCTCTCTCTCTCTCTCCCCTCTCTATCCTCTCAATCTCCCTATCTCTCTCTCTCCCCTCTCTTCTCCCTATCTCTCGATCTCTCTCTCCCCTCTCGATCTCCTTCTCTCTCTCTCTCCCCTCTCAATCTCTCGATCTCCTTCTCTCTCTCTCTCTCCTCTCAATCCCTCTCTTCTCCCTATCTCTCTCTATCCTCTCAATCTCCCTCTTCTCTCTATCCTCTCAATCCCCCTCTTCTCTCTATCCTCTCTCTCCACCTCTCTCCCCCCTCTCAATCTCTCTCTCTCCCCCCACTCTTCTCCCTATCTCTCTTTATCCTCTCTCGATCCCTCTCTCTCTCTCCCCTCTCGATCCCTCTCTCCCCTCTCTTCTCCCTATCTCTCTATTCTCTCTCTCCCCTCTCGATCTCCTTCTCTCGATCCCTCTCTCCCCTCTCTTCTCCCTATCTCTCTCTATTCTCTCTCTCCCCTCTCGATCTCCTTCTCTCGATCTCTCTCTCCCCTCTCAATCTCTCGATCTCTCTCTCCCCTCTCAATCCCTCTCTTCTTCCTATCTCTCTCTATCCTCTCAATCTCCCTATCTCTCTCTATCCTCTCAATCTCCCTCTTCTCTTTATCCTCTCAATCCCCCTCTTCTCTCTATCCTCTCTCTCCCCTCTCAATCTCTCTCTCTCTCCCCACTCTTCTCCCTATCTCTCTTTATCCTCTCTCGATCCCTCTCTCTCTCCCCTCTCGATCTCCTTCTCTCTCTCTCTCTCTCCCCTCTCAATCCCCTTCTCTCTATTCTCTCTCTCCCCTCTCTCCCCTCTCGATCCCTCTCTCCCCTCTCTTCTCCCTATCTCTCTCTATTAGAAACATAGAAACATAGAAAATAGGTGCAGGAGTAGGCCATTCGGCCCTTCGAGCCTGCACCGCCATTCAATGTGATCATGGCTGATCATCCAACTCAGTATCCCGTACCTGCCTTCTCTCCATACCCCCTGATCCCTTTAGCCACAAGTGCCACATCTAACGCCCTCTTAAATATAGCCAATGAACTGGCCTCAACTACCTTCTGTGGCAGAGAATTCCAGAGACTCACCACTCTCTGTGTAAAGAATGTTTTCCTCATTTCGGTCCTAAAGGAATTCCCCCTTATCCTTAGACTGTGACCCCTTGTTCTGGACTCCCCCAACATCGGGAACAATCTTCCAGCATCTAGCTTGTCCAACCCCTTAAGAATTTTGTAGGTTTCTATAAGATCCCCCCTCAATCTTCTAAATTCCATCGAGTACAAACCGAGTCTATCCAATCTTTCCTCATATGAAAGTCCTGACATCCCAGGAATCAGTCTGGTGAATCTTCTCTGTACCCCCTCTATGGCAAGGATGTCTTTCCTCAGATTTGGAGACCAAAACTGTACGCAGTACTCCAGGTGTGGCCTCACCAAAACCCTGTACAACTGCAGTAGAACCTCCCTGCTCCTATACTCAAATCCTTTCGCTATGAATGCTAACATACCATTTGCTTTCTTCACTGCCTGCTGCACCTGCATGCCTACTTTCAATGACTGGTGTACCATGACACCCAGGTCTCGTTGCATCTCCCCCTTACCTAATCTGCCACCATTCAGATAATAGTCTACCCTCATGTTTTTGCCACCAAAGTGGATAACCTCACATTTATCCACATTGTACTGCATCTGCCATGCATCTGCCCATTCACTCAGCCTATCCAAATCACCCTGCAGCCTCCAAGCATCCTCCTCACACCTAACTATACCCCCCAGCTTGGTATCATCTGCAAATTTGGAGATGTTGCATTGAATTCCCTCGTCCAAATCATTAATATATATTGTAAATAGCTGGGGTCCCAGCACTGAGCCTTGCGGCACCCCACTAGTCACTGCCTGCCATTCTGAAAAGGACCCGTTTACTCCTACCCTTTGCCTCCTGTCTGCTAGCCAGTTCTCTATCCACATCAATACTGAACCCCCAATACCGTGTGCTTTAAGTTTGTATGCTAATCTCTTATGCGGGACCTTGTCGAAAGCCTTCTGAAAGTCTAGATATAACACATCCACTGGTTCTCCCTTATCCACTCTACTAGTTACATCCTCGAAAAATTCTATCAGATTTGTCAGACATGATTTACCTTTCGTAAATCCATGCTGACTTTGTCCAATGATTTCACCACTTTCCAAATGCGCTGCTATCCCATCTTTAATAACTGACTCTAGCAGTTTCCCCACTACCGATGTTAGACTAACTGGTCTGTAATTCCCCGCTTTCTCTCTCCCTCCTTTTTTAAAAAGTGGGGTTACATTAGCTACCCTCCAATCCTCAGGAACTACTCCAGAATCTAAGGAATTTTGAAAAATTATCACTAATGCATCCACTATTTCTGTGGCTACCTCCTTGAGTACTCTGGGATGCAGACTATCTGGCCCTGGGGATTTATCGGCCTTCAATCCGTTCAATTTACCCAACACCACCTCCCGGCTAACCTGGATTTCACTCAGTTCCTCCATCTTATTTGACCCCCGTTCCACTGCTATTTCCGGCAGATTATTTATGTCTTCCTTAGTGAAGACAGAACCAAAGTAGTTATTCAATTGGTCTGCCATGTCCTTGTTCCCCATGATCAATTCACCTGTTTCTGACTGCAAGGGACCAACATTTGTTTTAACTAGTCTCTTTCTCTTTACATATCTATAAAAACTTTTGCAGTCAGTTTTTATGTTCCCTGCCAGTTTCCTTTCATAATCTATTTTCCCTTTCCTAATTAAGCCCTTTGTCCTCCTCTGCTGGATTCTGAATTTCTCCCAGTCCTCCGGTAGGCTGCTTTTTCTGGCAAATTTGTATGCCTCATCTTTTGTTTTTATACTATCCCTGATTTCCCTTGTTATCCATGGATGCACCACCTTCCCCGATTTATTCTTTTGCCAAACTGGTATGAACAACTTTTGTACTTCATCCATGCAGTCTTTAAATACCTTCCATTGCACATCCACTGTCAACCCTTTAAGAATCACCTGCCAGTCTATCTTGGCCAATTCACATCTCATACCTTCAAAGTTACCTTTGTTCAAGTTCAGAACCCTTGTTTCTGACTTAATTTTGTCACTCTCCATCCTAATGAAGAACTCAACCATATTATGGTCACTCTTGCCCAAGGGGCCACGCACAACAAGACTGCTAACTAACCCTTCCTCATTACTCAATACCCAGTCTAGAATAGCCTGCTCTCTCGTTGGTTCCTCCACATGTTGGTTGAGAAAACTATCCCGCATACATTCCAGGAAATCCTCTTCCTCAGCACCCCTGCCAATTTGATTCACCCAATCTACATGCAGATTGAAGTCACCCATTATAACCGTGTTACCCTTGTTGCACGCATTTCTAATTTCCTGTTTGATGCCATCCCCAACTCCAATACTACTGTTAGGTGGCCTGTACACAGTTCCCACTAGCGTTTTCTGCCCCTTAGAGTTTCGCAGCTCTACCCATATCGATTCCACATCCTCCACGCTAATGTCCTTCCTTTCTATTGCATTAATCTCCTCTCTCACCAGCAACGCTACCCCACCTCCTTTTCCTTTTCGTCTATCCCTCCTGAATATTGAATATCCCTGGATGTTCAGCTCCCAGCCTTGGTCATCCTGGAGCCAAGTCTCCGTGATTCCAACTATAGCATAGTCATTAATCGCTATCTGCACCTTCAACTCATCCACCTTATTACGAATGCTCCTCGCATTGAGACACAAAGCCTTCAGGCTTGTTTTTACAACACTCTTACTCCTTATACAATTTCTCTCTCTCCCCTATATTCTCTCTCTCCCCTCTCGATCTCCTTCTCTCGATCCCTCTCTCCCCTCTCTTCTCCCTATCTCTCTCTATTCTCTCTCTCCCCTCTCGATCTCCTTCTCTCGATCCCTCTCTCCCCTCTCAATCTCTCGATCTCTCTCTCCCCCTCTCAATCCCTCTCTTCTCCCTATCTCTCTCTATCCTCTCAATCTCCCTATCTCTCTCTATCCTCTCAATCTCCCTCTTCTCTTTATCCTCTCAATCCCCCTCTTCTCTCTATCCTCTCTCTCCCCCTCTCTCCCCCCTCTCAATCTCTCTCTCTCTCCCCACTCTTCTCCCTATCTCTCTTTATCCTCTCTCGATCCCTCTCTCTCTCCCCTCTCGATCTCCTTCTCTCTCTCTCTCTCTCCCCTCTCAATCCCCTTCTCTCTATCCTCTCTCTCCCCTCTCTCCCCTCTCGATCCCTCTCTCCTCTCTCTTCTCCCTATCTCTCTCTATTCTCTCTCTCCCCTCTCGATCTCCTTCTCTCGATCCCTCTCTCCCCTCTCAATCCCTCTCTCCTCCCTATCTCTCTCTATCCTCTCAATCTCCCTCTTCTCTCTCTCTCTCTCTCCCCTCTCTATCCTCTCAATCTCCCTATCTCTCTCTATCCTCTCAATCCCCCTCTTCTCTCTCTCTCTCTCTCCCCTCTCTATCCTCTCAATCTCCCTATCTCTCTCTCTCCCCTCTCTTCTCCCTATCTCTCGATCTCTCTCTCCCCTCTCGATCTCCTTCTCTCTCTCTCTCTCCCCTCTCAATCTCTCGATCTCCTTCTCTCCTCTCTTCTCTCTTCTCTCCTCTCAATCCCTCTCTTCTCCCTATCTCTCTCTATCCTCTCAATCTCCCTCTTCTCTCTATCTTCTCAATCCCCCTCTTCTCTCTATCCTCTCTCTCCACCTCTCTCCCCCCCTCTCAATCTCTCTCTCTCCCCCCACTCTTCTCCCTATCTCTCTTTATCCTCTCTCGATCCCTCTCTCTCTCTCCCCTCTCGATCCCTCTCTCCCCTCTCTTCTCCCTATCTCTCTATTCTCTCTCTCCCCTCTCGATCTCCTTCTCTCGATCCCTCTCTCCCCTCTCTTCTCCCTATCTCTCTCTATTCTCTCTCTCCCCTCTCGATCTCCTTCTCTCGATCTCTCTCTCCCCTCTCAATCTCTCGATCTCTCTCTCCCCTCTCAATCCCTCTCTTCTCCCTATCTCTCTCTATCCTCTCAATCTCCCTATCTCTCTCTATCCTCTCAATCTCCCTCTTCTCTTTATCCTCTCATCCCCCTCTTCTCTCTATCCTCTCTCTCCCCTCTCAATCTCTCTCTCTCCCCACTCTTCTCCCTATCTCTCTTTATCCTCTCTCGATCCCTCTCTCTCTCCCCTCTCGATCTCCTTCTCTCTCTCTCTCTCTCCCCTCTCAATCCCCTTCTCTCTATTCTCTCTCTCCCCTCTCTCCCCTCTCGATCCCTCTCTCCCCTCTCTTCTCCCTATCTCTCTCTATTCTCTCTCTCCCCTCTCGATCTCCTTCTCTCGATCCCTCTCTCCCCTCTCAATCCCTCTCTCCTCCCTATCTCTCTCTATCCTCTCAATCTCCCTCTTCTCTCTCTCTCTCTCTCTCCCCTCTCTATCCTCTCAATCTCCCTATCTCTCTCTATCCTCTCAATCCCCCTCTTCTCTCTCTCTCTCTC
>OY740785.1:112684134-112751634 GCA_963514005.1 Raja brachyura
AACTCAGCGGGTCTGGCAGCATCTCTGGAGAACATGGATAGTTTGCGTTTCAGGTTCGGGGACTTTTCTTCAGACGCAACCAGAACCAAAACGTCACCAATCCGACTTATAACCATATAACAATTACAGCACAGAAACAGGCCTTCTCGGCCCTTCCAGTCCGTGCCGACCATTTATTTTCCCCTAGTCCCATCTACCTGCACTCAGACCATACCCCTCCATTCCCTTCCCGTCCATATACCTATCCACTTTACTTTTAAATGTTAAAATCGATCCTGCCTCCACCACTTCTGCAGGAAGATCATTCCACACAGCCACCACTCTCTGAGTAAAGAAGTTCCCCTCATGTTACCCCTAAACATCTGTCCTTTAATTCTCATGTCATGCCCTCTTGCTTGAATCTTCCTACCCTCAATGGAAAAGCTTATCCACGTCAACTCTGTCTATCCCTTTCATCATTTTAAAGACCTCAATCAAGTCCCCCCTTAACCTTCTGCGCTCCAAAGAATAAAGACCTAACTTGTTCAACCTTCTCTGGAGATATTGCCTGGCTGAATTACTCCAGCACTTGTGTATTTTTTGGGTAAACCAACATCTGCAGTTCTTGCATCTCCTCCAGAGATGCTCCCTGATGCTTTGAGTTACTTCAACACTTTGAGTCTGTCTCCCAGCTTTTATACTCAGTACTCTGACTGATGAAGGCCAATGTGCCACCGTACAAATATCCATCGACTTGGCCTCCAGTCGTCCATGGCAATGAATTCCACAGATTCGCCAACTTCTGACCAGAGAAATCCCCTCCTCATCTCCTTTCGAACTGGTTCCATTGGGCCCTCGGCACCCCCATGTGTAACTGGCTACTGGACTTCCTCACTGACAGACCCCAGTCAGTGAGGGTTGGAAATAACACCTCTAACACCATCTCTCTGAGCACCGGCTCCCCTTAGTGCTGTGTCCTGAGTCCACTGCTGTTCACCCTGATGACTCACGACTGTTGTGCCTGGTTTAGTACAAACCACATCATGAAGTACGCAGATGACACAACAGTGGTGGGCCTCATCAGGGACGACAATGAGCTGGCTTACAGGGAGAGGTGAAACAACTGGTGGACTGGTGCAATACGAACAACCTGATCCTGAATGTCGAAAAAACAAAGGAGGTCATCGTCGACTTCAGGAAAACCCGGCACAGTCCCACACCACTTCACATCAATGACAGCGATGTGGAGGTGGTCAGTAGCACTAAGTTCCTGGGGGTGCAGATCACTAACAGTCTGACCTGGTCGAATAACATCTCCTCAACAGTTAAGAGAGCGCAGCAGCGGTTGCACTTTCTGCGCCGGATGAGAAGAGCTCACCTCCCCCATCCCATCCCCACCACTTTCTACAGGGGCACCATAGAGAGTATTCTGACCAGCTGTATCTCTGTCTGGTTTGGGGACTGTAGAGCCTCCGACTGGAAGTCCGTGCAGAGAGTGGTGAGGACAGCGGAAAAAATCATCGGGACCTCTCTCCCCTCAATCGGGGATATTGCGACCAAACGTTGCGTGTCTAAGGCCAGCAGTATTATAAAAGACCCCACACATCTCCATCACGGACTGTTCACTCTGCTGCCCTCGGGCAAAAGATATCGCAGCATAAGGAGCAGAACATCAAGGTTCTGCAACAGCTTCTTCCCACGAGCCATCAGACTCCTGAATGCCATGTAATGGGCTGCCACCGTTGTCTATTTATCCTTTTATCCTTTTTATCCATGTTTATCCATGTTTATCCTTCTGTTAATTATCGTGTTGCACAGGGAGCCAAATGCAACGGAATTTCGTTTGAACTGCATATATCAATGTATTTCTAAATGACAATAAAGTTTGTTTGACTTGACTTGAAAGGAGCACCTTTAATTCTGAGGCTATGACCTCTGGTCCCAGACTCTCCCACTAGTGGAAACATCCTCTCCACATCCACTCTATCCAGGCCTTTCACTATCAAAGCCGAAGTGCCGTAAAAACGTACCTGACGACGCGGTTACACAAACGTCAGCTGATGTGTTGACCGGAGCATGTGACTGAAGAATGCCCCGGGTAGAATCTCGGAGCTGCCGCTGACTTTGCTGGCCACCGCTCAAGGCTACAGGTAGCCTCTCCGTCTTGCGGCTGGAGTGAACAAAAGAACAGGAAGTCAACGAGGACCCATATCCTCCGCTGCAATCTAGTGGTATCTACAGGACCAGCCAGTCAGCTTACCCAACTCAAGTGGAGTCCCTTTACCTAACTCAATAACGTTCTAAAGACTTCATATGTTCTTGGAGCAGAATTAGGCCATTCGGCCCATCAGTTTCTACTCCGCCTTCCAATCACTGCTGATCAATCTGACCAGAAAGACACTGGCGCTCTGAGGCAGCAACTCTACCGCTGTGCCACTGTATTGCCAAAAGGGGATGAAACATTTCTTTGTTAAAAAAAAGGACACAAAATGGTGTGTAACCCAACGGTTCAAAAATGATCCCAACCCAAAACGTCACCTATCCATGTTCTCCACAGATGCTGCCTGACCCGCTGAGTTACTCCAGCACTGTGTGAAACGTCACCTATCCATGTTCTCCACAGATGCTGCCTGACCCGCTGAGTTACTCCAGCACTCTGTGAAACGTCACCTATCCATGTTCTCCACAGATGCTGCCTGACCCGCTGAGTTACTCCAGCACTCTGTGAAACGTCACCTATCCATGTTCTCCACAGATGCTGCCTGACCCGCTGAGTTACTCCAGCACTCTGTATCTTTTTTTTCTAAACCAGTACCTGCATATTCTTGATGTCTACTAATTTACAACCAATCCTATTTCATATGTTTTGATCCATGGATACTAAGTAAAGGAATTCAAGGGAGAAGGAATCACGATAATGTTACTACGTTATTGGAGCAAAATTAGGCCATTTGGCCCATCAAGTCTATACCACCATTCAATCATATAACCATATAACAATTACAGCACGGAAACAGGCCTTCTCGGCCCTTCCAGTCCGTGCCGACCATTTATTTTCCCCTAGTCCCATCTACCTGCACTCAGACCATACCCCTCCATTCCCTTCCCGTCCATATACCTATCCACTTTACTTTTAAATGTTAAAATCGATCCTGACTCCACCACTTCTGCTGGAAGATCATTCCACACAGCCACCACTCTCTGAGTAAAGAAGTTCCCCCTCATGTTACCCCTAAACTTCTGTCCCTTAATTCTCATGTCATGCCCTCTTGTTTGAATCTTCCCTACCCTCAATGGGAAAAGCTTATCCACGTCAACTCTGTCTATCTCTTTCATCATTTTAAAGACTTCAATCAAGTCCCCCCTTAACCTCCTCCGCTCCAAAGAATAAAGACCTAACTTGTTCAATCAAGGCTGATCTATCTCTACCCCATTCTCCTGCCTTCTCCCCGTAACCTCTGACGCCCGGACTCATCAAGAATCTATCTATCTCAGCCTTAAGAATATTCATTGACTTGGCCACCACAGCCTCCTGTGGCAAAGAATTCCACGGATTCACCACCCTCTGACTAAAGAAATTCCTCATCTCCTTTCCAAAGAAACGTCCTTTTATTCTGCTGCTGTGGTCTCTGGTCCGATGGCCCTATCCTTATGAAGCTAGATCAGCAAGGATTGAATGGGGGAATCGTCTTGATGGGCCGAATGGCCTAAATCTACTATATTATACAAACTTATGAATGGTATTGTGAATTCAGCTTGAATTTTCCTCTAAAGGGCTGTCCCACTTGGACGTCATTTGCGAGTCGATTACGCGGCATCATTTACGCGTCACGACGCACGGGATGTGACACGCACGTGATGCGCGCATAGTACGCATTACGCACGTATGGTGCGTGATGTCATAGGAAGTGACGCGCGGCCGCGGGCGGCGTGGCAGGATGTTGACGCGCAAACGAGGGCCAAGTGGGACAGGCCCTTAACTCCCCAAAATCCACTGGGACACACAAAAACCAACCACCCAAGTCATTACATAGAAATATAGAAACATAGAAAATAGGTGCAGGAGGAGGCCATTCGGCCCTTCGAGCCAGCACCGCCATTCATTGTGATCTTGGCTGATCGTTTCCTATCAATAACCCGTGCCTGCCTTCTCCCCATATCCCTTGACTCCACTAGCCCCTAGAGCTCTATCTAACTCTCTCTTAAATCCATCCAGTGATTTGGCCTCCACTGCCCTCTGTGGCAGGGAATTCCATAAATTCATAACTCTCTGGGTGAAAACGTTTTTTCGCACCTCAGTCTTAAATGACATAGAAAATAGGTGCAAGAGTAGGCCATTTGGTCTTTTGAGCCTGCACCGCCATTCAATGTGATCATGGCCTCCCCTTTATTCTAAGACTGTGACCCCTAGTTCTGGACTCGCCCAAAATTGGGAACATTTTTCCTGCATCTAGCTTGCCCAGTCCTTTTATAATTGTATATGTTTCTATAAGATCCCCCCCCCTCATCCTTCTAAACTCCAGTGAATACAAGCCTATATCTTTCCTCATATGACAGTGTGGGATATCACTGTGGGATGACTCGCTCCACATCAGTCTGCACGCCTGTGTTTCAACACCATTTTGGGCAATAAATTTATTGGAAGCCCCTGAGGCAATGCCGACAGCTCCCCACACATGTATAGAGCAATATAATTCAATGTTGCGGTGTGTCATGTCTTCACGGAAATTACAACATCCAGCAAAAATGGAGCTATCACAACCAGCAGGCCAGGCAGCATCTCTGGAGAACCCGGTAGACTTGTCTAGACTTTAGAGATACACCACGGAAACAGGCGCTTAGGTCGACCGAGTCAGCTCCGACCAGCGATCACCCCGTACACTAGCACCGTCCTACACACTAGGGACAATTTATTTTCAGCTTAGTTTATTAGTTGGTACGGTGAAAAGCTTTTGTCGCGTGCTAACCAGTCAGCGGAAAGACATGATTACAATCGAGCCATTCGCAGTAAGGGAATAACGTTTAGTGCAAGGTCTGGTGACGTTTCGGGTCTGAAGAAGGGTCTCGACCCGAAACGTCACCTATTCCTTCACTTCATAGATGCTGCCTCTCCCGCTGAGTTTCTCCAGCATTTTTGTCTACCTTCAACCTTTCCAGCATCTGCAGTTCTTTCTAAAAGGTGGTCTGTGGATCGCCAATGAGGCAGATAGTAGTTCAGGCCAAAAAACGTACAATTTTTTTTTTTTTACTGAAGTCAATTAACCTACAAACCCGCACGTCTCTGAAGTGTGGGTGGAAACTGGAGCACCCGGAGAAAACCCACGTGGTCACGGGTAGAACGTGCAAACTCCGTACAGACAGCACCCGTTGTCAGGCTCGAACCCGTGTCCCTGGCGGTGTAAGACACTGGCTCTACTGCTGCGCCACCGTGCCACCCTTTAACGCGACAATTTGGATTGGGTCCCGACCCAAAACGTTGCCTGTCCATGTTCCCCAGTGATGCCGTCTGACCCGCTGAGTTACTCCAGCACGTTGTGCCTTTTTTTGTAAACAAGTACCTGCATTTTCTCGTGTCTGCTCTCTACAACCGATCCGATTTCATATATTTTGGAATTCAAGGGATAAGGAATGATGTCCATAAGTTAATAATCAACAGGGAGCAGAATCAGGCCATTCGGCCCATCAAGTCTACTCCGCCATTCAATCATGGCTGATCTATCTCTCCCTCCTAATCCCATTCTCCTGACCTTCTCCCCGTAACCCCTGACGCCCGGACTAATCAAGAACCTATCAATCTCCCCCATAAAAATATCCATTGCCGCCTGTGGCAATGAATCCCACAGATTCACCACCCTCTGCCGAAATAAATTCTTCCTCATCTCCTTGTAAAGGTACACCCTTTAATTCTGAGGCTGTGGCCTCTGGCCCTAGATGCTCCCAGCGGCTCTCTTTAATGCAGTGAGTTCCAAACCCCCACACTAACCTCAGTGAAGGTTATAACACTTTATCTCCTTTTGTTTTTCACCCTTAATCATTTTCTTCTCTAACCTTTGTCCACGACTGATAAAACGTCCCGTCTCCTGTCTCCACCCACCATTTACCATGCATTGCCCAGCCCCTACCTCATTGGGATTGGTAACCCTGGGATGGCGAGACTGTCATATGAGGAAAGATTGAAAAGACTAGGCTTGTATTCACTGGAGTTTAGAAGGATTGGGGGGGGGGGGGGGGGGGGGATCTTATAGAAACATATAAAATTATAAAAGGACTGGACAAGCCAGATGCAGGAAAAATGTTCCCAATGTTGGGCGAGTCCAGAACCAGGGGCCACAGTCGTAGAATAAAGGGGAGGCCATTTAAGACTGAGGTGAGAAAAAACTTTTTCACCCAGAGAGTTGTGAATTTGTGGAATTCCCTGCATCAGAGGGCAGCGGAGGCCAAATCACTGGATGGATTTAAGAGAGAGTTAGATAGAGCTCTAGGGGCTAGTGGAGTCAAGGGATATGGGGAGAAGGCAGGCACGGGTTATTGATTGGGGACGATCAGCCATGATCATAATGAATGGCGGTGCTGGCTCGAAGGGCTGAATGGCCTCATCCTGCACCTATTTTCTATGTTTCTATGTTGCACAACCCCTCCCCCCACCTACTATCGGTCAAACAAAAGTCCCCGACTCAAACTGTTGCCTGTCCATTCCTCCACAGACGCTGCCTGACCCGCTGAATTCCTCCAGCGCTTTGAATCTTTTTTTTTTTTGCAAATCAGCAACTGCAGTTTCTTGTGTCCACCATCTATCACTTGCCAGGTTTACTCCTGCCCTCTACCTCTCTTTCCCGCCTTTTATCCCCACCACTCCGTCAGTCTGAAGGAGGTCCCCGACCCGAAACTTCACCTGTCCATTCCCTCACTTAGGGCAGCACGATGGCGCAGCAGGAGGGTCGTTACCCGACAGAACCAGAGACCCGGGTTTCAATTCCGACTATGTGGCTGCTGTCTGGTCAGAGTTTGTATGCTCTCTGTGTGACAGCGTGGGTTTTCTCCGGGTCCTCCGGTTTCCTCCCACACCCCAAAGACCTGCAGGTTTGTAGATTAATTAGCTTGGTACAATTGTACATTGTCCCCAGTGTGTGCTCGTGGGATAGTGTTAGTGTGCGGGGATCGCTGGTCGGCCTGGACTCGATGGGCTGAAGGGCCTATTTCCAAGCTGTATCTCTAAACTAATGTTAGCTTTCATAGCAAAAGGATTTGAGTATAGGAGCAGGGAGGTTCTACTTCAGTTGTATAGGGTCTTGGTGAGGCCACACCTGGGGTATTGCGTACAGTTCTGGTCTCCAAATCTGAGGAAGGACATTATTGCCATAGAGGGAGTGCAGAGAAGGTTCACCAGACTGATTCCTGGGATGTCAGGACTGTCTTATGAAGAAAGACTGGATAGACTCGGTTTATACTCTCTAGAATGTAGGAGATTGAGAGGGGATCTTATAGAAACTTACAAAATTCTTAAGGGGTTGGATTGGCTAGATGCAGGAAGATTGTTCCCGATGTTGGGGAGGTCCAGGACAAGGGGTCACAGCTTAAGGATAAGGGGGAAATCCTTTAGGACCGAGATGAGAAGGACTTTTTTCACACAGAGTGGTGGGTCTCTGGAACTCTCTGCCACAGAGGGTAGTTGAGGCCAGTTCATTGGCTATATTTAAGAGGGAGTTAGATGTGGCCCTTGTGGCTAAGCGGATCAGAGGGCATGGAGAAAAGGCAGGTACGGGATACTGAGTTGGATGATCAGCCATGATCATATTGAATGGCGGTGCAGGCTCGAAGGGCCGAATGGCCTACTCCTGCACCTAATTTCTATGTTTCTATACTTAAGTCGGAGGTAGACAAAAATGCTGGAGAAACTCAGCGGGTGAGGCAGCATCTATGGAGCGAAGGAATAGGTGACGTTTCGGGTCGAGACCCTTCTTCAGACTGATGTGGGAAAGCTTTTCACTGTACCTCAGTGCACGTGACAAGAAACTAAACAGAACTGAGCGTCTCTGTTATATTTCATTTCATATTTTATTTCCATTAATTCTACCTAATTATTGCGTACGGTTTTGGTCTCCTAATCCGAGGAAAGACATTCTTGCCATAGAGGGAGTACAGAGAAGGTTCACCAGACTGATTCCTGGGATGTCAGGACTTTCATATGAGGAAAGACTGGATAGACTCAGCTTGTACTCGCTGGAATTTAGAAGATTGAGGGGGGATCTTATAGAAACTTACAAAATTCTCAAGGGGTTGGACAGGCTAGATACAGGAAGATTGTTCCCGATGTTGGGGAGGTCCAGGACAAGGGGTCACAGTCTAAGGATAAGGGGCGAAGTCTTTTAGGACTGAGATGAGAAAAAAAAATTCACACAGAGAGTGGTGAATCTGTGGAATTCTCTGCCACAGAAGGTAGTTGAGGCCAGTTCATTGGCTATATTTAAGAGGGAGTTAGATGCGGCCCTTGTGGCTAAAGGGATCAGGGGGTATGGAGAGAAGGCAGGTACGGGATACTGAGTTGGATGATCAGCCATCATCATATTAACCATATAACCGTATAACAATTACAGCACGGAAACAGGCCTTCTCGGCCCTTCCAGTCCGTGCCGACCATTTATTTTCCCCTAGTCCCATCTACCTGCACTCAGACCATACCCCTCCATTCCCTTCCCGTCCATACACCTATCCACTTTACTTTTAAATGTTAAAATCGATCCTGCCTCCACCACTTCTGCAGGAAGATCATGCCACACCGCCACCACTCTCTGAGTAAAGAAGTTCCCCCTCATGTTACCCCTAAACTTCTGTCCCTTAATTCTCATGTCATGCCCTCTTGTTTGAAAAGATTGAATGGCGGTGCTGGCTCGAAGGGCCGAATGGCCTACTCCTGCACCTATTGTCTATGTTCCTATCTTTCTATGTGTGTTACATTTCATTTTAACTCCTTATTTTATTCCCATTAATCCTACCTGTTGATTAATGGGTCGACAGGTAGAATTAATGCGAATAAAATATGGAGTTAAAATATTCATTTTCAATATTGAAATGATTAATATCGTTAATTCCACCCCCCCCCCCCCCTCCCCCTCCCTCCTCTCCATATAACCATATAACCATATAACAATTACAGCACGGAAGCAGGCCATCTTGGCCCTTCAAGTCCGTGCCGAACAACTTTTTCCCCTTAGTCCTACCTGCCTGCACTCATACCATAACCCTCCATACCCTTCTCATCCATATGCCTATCCAATTTATTTTTAAAATGATACCAACGAACCTGCCGCCACCACTTCCACTGGAAGCTCATTCCACACCGCTACCACTCTCTGAGTAAAGAAGCTCTCCCTGCTCAGTTAGACTGATCAGACCAAAAACTAAACCGAACTCACTCGTTCAACTGGCCAGAGCTTCGACGAGATGGCCAGCTCTAAGATTCCATGCATTCTTGGAGAACCGCCAGGGGAACTCAGTGAAAAGGCTAAGTCTTTCTGATCCCTGACCACTACCTGGATCAGTCAGGCTGAAGCCTTTTTTTTTTTTCTCTTTTAACACACACTACCTTTTCTGCTTTCCTTATACAGACATGTACAACAGGTCAGCCCAAAATAAACCCTGGTGACCCCAGGCCCGTTGACCTGGGCTAAGCTGAAGATGCTTTAAGCTTTTTCCAATTGCCTTATGCGCGTGCCAAGCAGCTGAGAGCGTTAATCCAGGGAGGGCTGGCGCAGAGGGCTATCCTCAACTCATAAATAATTACGAAAGGAGCACTTGTTTATCTAACCCAACTGGCAGAAAGGGGCGCCGGCAGGAGAGAGGGGACAGGGAGAGAGGCCGAGGGAGAGGGAGGCAGGTGTGACAGTTCGGGAGCTGTTGCCAGCAACCCTATCTGCTCCTCCACAATGCAGGGCAGGTATCAGTAACGCACAAGGCCGTAAATATTTAACGCTGTGTTTGTCTTGGTGCGGCCCAGAGGTCTGAAAATAGTGATCGGTACAAGGCCGTCATCGGCAGTAGACACCCCCCCCCCCCCCCAATTCCCTTCGCCACGACCAAAAGAGGAAACTGTAACAACACCCACAAACATGATCCTTCCCCCCCCCCTACCCGCCCAGGTGTAAAAGAATCACCAGTTGCCAGGAGCCTGTCAAAACAAGCCACCGTGCACTGCCTCGGACAATGCTCCACACCACTTTTGACTTCGTTAGCTGAAAGCAATTAGCACTATGAGTTTCATGCTAATTAATTTATTGAGTACAACTGGAATGTGATAAGGGTGGATGGAGACCAGTGACAGGTTTGGCTGGGCAGGCCAAAAGCACACACCTTAAGGGGCCTGTCCTACCAGCATGCAACTCCATGCGATGAGCGCGATCAAACTAGAAGTGGGGGCCGCGCGGAGGTCGGGTGATCCCCTGTACAGGGCCCGTTCCCACCAGCATGCGCCTGCATGCGGCAAGCGCGACCAAACTGGCAGCAGGGGCCGCGCGGAGGTCGGGTGAGTGGCGCAACGTGGCGCAAAGTGAGGCGAACTTGGAGCGAAGTCTTAAAGGTAAGTTCGCCAGGACAGAGAGGCACACACACACACACAGGGCCACGGAGCCACACACATAGAGGGTCACGGAGGCACGATGTCGAGGCGGTGTGTAATGCGTCGAGGCGACTGCGAGCCGACAAGCCGTTGCCGTGCGGAATTTTTGAACATGGTCAGTTTTTCGGAGCCCCGCGCGATGTCGGGACGAACTCCGCACAACTCCGCACAGCTCCGGCGATCGAAGTGGGACCGGCCCCGTGACGCCGGACGGCTCAAGTGACCACGTTAGGTCGCGCTGATCGCATGGAGTTGCATGCTGGTGGGACAGGCCCTTTACAGTGTGTTGAGCAGTGAGCGAGCTACCTCTGCCGCAGAACAAGGCTGCTCAGAAATACCGGGCAACAGCGTGGGATCTGGCCCTTCAGCCCAAAGATCCAACAGCGAGCAAGATAGTCCACTCGACGAAAAAGACGTAGCACGGTCATGGGCAGATTCATGGGCAATTTTCGGCCCCATTTCGGTAACCGGCTTCCGTCTCCGCACCAAAGATCCCGTAGCGGTTGGTTGTTGGGAAGAAGCAAAGATAACGAGTGCGGAGACGGAAGCCGGTTACGGAAACATCCTCGTAAAAATAAAAATTGTTTGGGAAAAATCTTCTCCTAATTTTCAGAATTTTAATGTATTAACACAAACTGTTCCCCCGCAACGTTGATTACACTGCGAGTCGGGTCCGGTCGGGTTACTGAAATGGATGAAAAAAAGGCCCACCTTCCTCTCCGTTGCGTACTACACGTCAGCCCATCGCATTTAGAAGGAGTGGTCTATCTTGCTCCGCTGTGGGATCTTTGCTTAGGCCCAACTTGCCCATATCCTCCATCTACACTAATCCCGCCTGCCGGCCTCCAAACCCGGTTTCAACGCCGACTACGTATGCTGTCTGTAGGGAGTTTGCACGTTCTCCCCGCGACCGCGTGGGTTTTTCTCCGGGTGGATCTGGTTTCCTCCCACGCTCCAAAGACGTTCAGGTTTGCAGGAAGGAACTGCAGGTGTTGGTTTAATCCGAAGGTAGACACAAAAAGCAGGAGTAACTCAGCGGGTCAGTCAACATCTCTGGAGAAAAGGAATAGGTGACAAAGGTCTCGATCCTGAAACGTCACCTATTCATTGGCTATATTTAAGAGGGCGTTAGATGTGGCCCTTGTGGCTAAAGGGATCAGGGGGTATGGAGAGAAGGCAGGTACGGGATACTGAGTTGGATGATCAGCCATGATCACATTGAATGGCGGTGCAGGCTCGAAGGGCCGAATGGCCTACTCCTGCACCTATTTTTCTATGTTCTATGTTTCCTTCTCTCCCGAAATGCTGTCTGACCCGATGAGTTACTCCAGCTTTTTGTGTCTGTCTCAGGTTTGTAGTTGAATGAGCTTCGGAAAATGTGTAAATTGGCCCCAGTGTGTGTGGGATAGAGAGATTTTACAGGGATCGCTGGTCAGCACGGACTCGGTGGGCCGAAGACATTGTTTCCGCAATGTATCGCTAAAGTCATACGACAAGGATGATACATACATACATACACAGGCCCTTCTGCCCAAATCGGCCATGCTGTCCAAAATGCCCCATCCAAACTAGTTGCTTGGCCTATATCCCTCAAAGCCTTTCTTATTGATGTACCTATCGAAATCGGAAACAGGCCCCTCGGCCCACGCCGACTCCCGCACATTAACGCCATCCTACACTCACCAGGGACAGTTTTTGTACATTTATACCAAACCAATTAACCTACAAACCGGCACGTCTTTGGAGTGTGGGAGGAAACCGAAGATCTCGGTGAAAACCCACGCAGGTCACGGGGAGAACGTACAAACCCCGTACCGATCGGACCCGGGTCTCCGGCGCTGCGTTCGCCTCTAGTCAGCAACTCTACCGCTGCGCCACCGTGACCGTCCTCTCTTCCCTAGCTCTCAGTCTGAAGAAGGGGTCTCGACTCGAAGCGCCACCTATTCCTTCTCTCCAGAGATGCTGTCTGGCCCGCTGAGTTACTCCAGCATTTTCGTATCTGTCTTGGGCTGGTTTCAAACCAGTCCACACCAACTCAAATCCCAAGCAATGAGGATCATATTGAAACATAGAAAATAGGTGCAGGAGTAGGCCATTCGGCCCTTCGAGCCTGCACCGCCATTCAATATGATCATGGCTGATCATCCAACTCAGTGTCCCGTACCTGCCTTCTCTCCATACCCCCTGATCCCCTTAGCCACAAGGGCCACATCTAACTCCCTCTTAAATATAGCCAATGAACTGGCCTCAACTACCCTCTGTGGCAGAGAGTTCCAGAGACCCACCATCTCTGTGTGAAAAAAGTCCTTCTCATCTCGGTCCTAAAGGATTTCCCCCTTATCCTAAAGTTGTGACCCCTTGTCCTGGACCTCCCCAACATCGGGAACAATCTTCCTGCATCTAGCCTGTCCAACCCCTTAAGAATTTTGTACGTTTCTATAAGATCCCCTCTCAATCTCCTAAATTCTAGAGAGTACAAACCGAGTCTATGCAGTCTTTGTTCATAAGACAGTCCTGACATCCCAGGAATCAGTCTGGTGAACCTTCTCTGCACTCCCTCTATGGCAATAATGTCCAATAATGACTGACAATAATGGCTCACAATTTCCAAGGAGATCACTGGTCGCAGTGGGAGTGGATGGGCAAGTGCAATAACAAACTAGTGCGAATGGCCGGTCGAGGGTCGGTGACGGCCTGATGGGCTGAAGGGCCTGTTTCTCCGCTGACTAAAAAACTTTAAACCAAAAAATGATCTATCACCTTTAATATTACACGTTGTGCCAAGGAACTGCATGGATCATGAGGCAATATTGAGTATGCAGAGCAAGTAATTTGAAAATCAAATGTAAACCTGTTTAACAAAGGGATTATGTTTAAAAGAAAAGACACACATGATGTAGATTTATAAGGTCCTGGTTTGTGCTACGTTTCTTAATCCAAAAGAGCCGTAAAAAAAGAGACAAAGTGCTGGAGTAACTAAGGACACGATCTCTATGTTCCCGATGTTGGGGGAGTCCAGAACCAGGGGCCACAGTTTAACAATAAGGAGACGAGGAAACACTTTTTCTCACAGAGAGTTGTGTGTCTGTGGAATTCTCTGCCTCAGAGGGCGGTGGAGGCCGGTTCTCTGGATGCTTTCAAGAGAGAGCTAGATCGAAACTTAGAAACATAGAAAATAGGTGCAGGAATAGGCCATTCGGCCCTTCGAGCCTGCACCGCCATTCAATATGATCATGGCTGATCATCCAACTCAGTATCCCGTACCTGCTTTCTCTCCATACCCCCTGATCCCTTTAGCCCCAAGGGCCACATCTCACTCCCTCTTAAATATAGCCAATGAACTGGCCTCAACTACTTTCTGTGGCAGAGAATTCCACAGATTCACCACTCTCTGTGTGAATTTTTTTTTTTTCATCTCGGTCCTAAAAGATTTCCCCCTTATCCTTAAACTGTGACCCCTTGTCCTGGACCTCCCCAACATCGGGAACAATCTTCCTGCATCTAGCCTGTCCAACCCCTTAAAGAATGTTGTAAGTCTCTTTGTAAGATAGAGCTCTTTGGAATTTTGTACGATGGAGTTCTTAAAAATAGTGGAGTCAGAGGGGATGGGGAGAAGGCAGGAACGGGATACTGATTGTGGATGATCAGCCATGATCACATTGAATGGCGGTGCTGGCTCGAAGGGCTGAATGGCCTACTCCTGCACCTATTGTCTATTGTCTGTCTGGCACCTCAAATTCACTTAAGGACTTGCATGTAAAACAACTTTCTTCACTTTGCTTTAATAAAAAGACACAAAGTGCTGGAGTAACTCGGTGGGTCACACAGCATTGATGACTCTCTGTCTGAATAAGGGTCTCGACCCAAAACATCACCTACACCCTTTCTCCAGAGATGCTGCCTGTTCCGCTGAGTTACTCCAGCGCTTTGTGTCTATCTTCAGTGTAAACCAGCATCTGCAGTTCCTTCCTACACATTTATTTTGGTATAGTTTAGTACAGAGATACGGCATGTAAACAGGCCCTTGCGGCCCACCAGGGTCCGCGCCCACCAGCGATCCCCGCACATTAACACCATCCTACACCCACTAGGGACAGTTTTTACATTTACCAAGCCAATTAACCTCCAAACCTGCACGTCTTTGGAGTGTGGGAGGAAACCGAAGATCCCGGAGAAAACCCACGCAGCTCATGGGGAGAACGTGCAAACTCCATACAGACAGCGCCCGTAGTTGGGATCGAACCCGGGTCTCCGGCGCTGCATTCGCTGTGAGGCAGCAACTCTACCGCTGCACCACCGTGACCACCCTAAATGAGATGGATAGGTGACCTTTCGGGTCGGCACAGAAGTAGGGTCCCAACCCGAAACTTTGCCAATCCATGCAGCCAGCCAGCCAGCATCTCTGGAGAACATGGACAGGTGACGTTTCGAGTTGGGACCCTTCTTAAGGTGATGCTTTCTGAAAAATCGCAATTAATGTGAAGAAAAGTACCAATCAATGTGAAACGTCACCTATCCATGTTCTCCACAGATGCTGCCTGACCCGCTGAGTTACTCCAGCACTCTGTGAAACGTCACCTATCCATGTTCTCCACAGATGCTGCCTGACCCGCTGAGTTCCTCCAGCACTCTGTGAAACGTCACCTATCCATGTTCTCCACAGATGCTGCCTGACCCGCTGAGTTACTCCAGCACTCTGTGAAACGTCACCTATCCACGTTCTCCACAGATGCTGCCTGGCCCGCTGAGTTACTCCAGCACTCTGTGAAACGTCACCTATCCACGTTCTCCACAGATGCTGCCTGACCCGCTGAGTTACTCCAGCACTCTGTGAAACGTCACCTATCCATGTTCTCCACAGATGCTGCCTGACCCGCTGAGTTACTCCAGCACTCTGTGAAACGTCACCCATCCACGTTCTCCACAGATGCTGCCTGTCCCGCTGAGTTACTCCGGTCTCTTTCTGGTAAGCAGCATCTACAGTTCCTTGTTTCGATAGGCATGTTTGTATTTGTTAAAATGTAAAGGTTCAATAAACTGATTCAAGGAATGAGTGGAGTTATCCATTGAGACAGTTTGAGTAAACAAAAGGCAATATATTTCTGAATTTAGAAGAACGGTCTGATTGAGTAAGTTCTGGAAGAAATTTTTGTTCAATGCACAGTCAACATAGAATCATACAGCATGGAAACAGGCCGTTCGGCCCAACTTGCCCACATGCCCCACCTACCTGTATTTGGCCTATATACCCTCCAAACCTGTCCTATCCATGTACCTTTCTAACTGTTTCTTAAACATTGCCACAGTCCCTGCCTCAACTACCTCATCAGGCAGCTCGTTCCATACGCCCAAAACCCTTTGTATGGAAAAAGTCGTCCCTCATGTTCCAACTAAATCTTCCCCCCCTTCACCGTAAACCCGTGCCCTCTGGTTCTCGATTCCCCTGCTGTGTGGAAGAGACTCTGTGTACCTACCCGATCTGTTCCTCTCATGTTTTCATACGTGAATTTTTACATATACACAATACAATGCTATTTATTTGTTGTCATTTGAACCCAAGTTCAAACGAAATTTGGTTTCTGCAGTCATACAAACAAGAAAATAATGTAAGTTTATTGAGGGTTTGGACACGCCAGAGGCAGGAAACATGTTCCCGATGTTGGGGGGAGTCCAGAACCAGGGGCAACAGCTTAAGAATAAGGGGTAAGCCATTTAGAACGGAGACGAGGAAACACTTTTTCTCAATGAGAATTGTGAGTCCGTGGAATTTGCTATCTCAGAGGGCGGTGGAGGCCGGTTCTCTGGATGCTTTCCAGAGAGAGTTGGACAGGGCTCTTAAAGATAGCGGAGTCAGGGGATATGGGGAGAAGGCAGGAACGGGGTACTGATTGGGGACGATCAGCCATGATCACATTGAATGGCAGTGCTGGCTCGAAGGGCCGAATGGCCTACTCCTGCACCTGTTGTCTATTGTCTATTGTCAGCTTCCTATTAAATTTGCCAACCTTAATGGATTAATTCTAATGAAGTTAGTGTCCCCAGCCTAAAAAGTGAATATTGATTCTGGCTCGAAGGGCCGAATGGCCTGCTCCTGCACCTAATGTCTATTGTGATTACATCTCAGAATAGGACATAATAGGAGGGTTAATTACCCAAAATGTAATTACTTAACTACGGTGAAATGGCACCAAAACCTGGTGTCTTCCATATTGACCCAGTCAGCTGTTTCCACGGGACTGTGCTTATATATGAATGAATGTATGAATGAATAGTTTATTTCGATCATACATTATAAAGAACAAAACTTTACAATCTGGGTGAATGTGAACCAACACTGTATCCATTTCACACACATTCACACAATCAACGACCGAAAAAGGAACAGGCTGAAGCCACAAAGCCTATTTTTGCCAATCCTATACAATCCATGAGATAACCCAGAATATCAGCATTGCAAAGGGGAAAAAAATTACTCTACATTGTAATCCTTACTTATTTTACATTTTAAGGCTTTTTTTAAAAACTCGAGAGCTACAAAATTTCAACCCATCACACAGAAACATAGAAATTAGGTGCAGGAGTAGGCCATTCGGCCCTTCGAGCCTGCACCGCCATTCAATAGTCTGAAGAAGGGTCTCGACCCGAAACGTTGCCTATCTCCTTCGCTCCTTAGATGCTGCTGCACCCGCTGAGTTTCTCCAGCTTTTTGTGTAACCCGCCATTCAATATGATCATGGCTGATCATCCAACTCAGGGGGTACCTGCCTTCTCTCCATACCCTCTGATCCCCTTAGCCACAAGGGCCACATCTAGCTCCCTCTTAAATTTAGCCAATGAACTGGCCTCAACTACCCTCTGTGGCAGAGAGTTCCAGAGACCCTCCACTCTCTGTGTGAAAAAAGTCCTTCTCATCTCGGTCCTAAAGGATTTCCCCCTTATCCTTAAACTGTGACCCCTTGTCCTGGACCTCCCCAACATCGGGAACAATCTTCCTGCATCTAGCCTGTCCAACCTCTTAAGAATTTTGTAAGTTTTTATAAGATCCCCTCTCAAGCTCCTAAATTCTAGAGAGTATAATCCGAGTCTATGCAGTCTTTGTTCATAAGACAGTCCTGACATCCCAGGAATCAGTCTGGTGAACCTTCTCTGCACTCCCTCTATGGCAATAATGTCCTTCCTCAGATTTGGAGACCAGAACTGTACGCAATACTCCAGGTGTGGTCTCACCAAGACCCTATACAACTGAAGTAGAACCTCCCTGCTCCTATACTCAAATCCTTTTGCCCGTTCCATAATTTGAGTCCCAAAATTGAGACACGTCTATATGGCAGGAATCCTATAGATGTGTATGCGTAAAAATAATTTTGCTGTACCTTGGTACATGTGATAATAAAGGAACTCATGGATCAATAAAGTGGAGAGAAACTTAACAGATTGAAATATTGATTAATTACAAGGTGCAGCATGGCAACGGGACCACCAGCCCTTCGAGTCCACAATGACCATTGAACACCTGTTCACTCTGGTCCTATGTCCTCTGATTCCTGATTCCCCTGCTCTGGGCAAGAGACTTCCCGTGTGTCTACCCAAACTATTCCCCCAATGAGTTTGTACTCTTAATGAGCCAATTATAGACAATAGGCCATTCGGCCCTTCGAGCCAGCACCGCCATTCAATGTGATCATGGCTGATCATCCCCAATCAGTACCCCCTGTTCCTGCCTTCTCCCCATATCCCCTGACTCCGCTATCCTTACGAGCCCTATCTAGCTCGCTCTTGAAAGTATCCAGAGAACCGGCCTCCTCCGCCCTCGAAGGCAGAGAATTCCACGGACTCACATCACAAAACATTTTTCCTCCGTTCTAAATGGCTTACCCCTTATTACCAAACTGTGACCCCTGGTTCTGGACACCCCCAACATCAGGAACATGTTTCTGGCCTCTAGCGTGCCCAAACCCTTAATAAACCTTATATGTTTCAATAAGATCCCCTCTCATCCTTCTAAATTCCAGAGTATACAAGCCCAGCCGCTCCATTCTCTCAGCGTATGAGATTAAGGGATAGTGAAGATAGACACAAAAAGCTGGAATAACTCAGCGGGACAGGCAGCATCTCTGGATAGAAGGAATGTTTTGGGTCGAGACCTTTCTTGACAATGGACAATAGGTGCAGGAGTAGGCCATTTGGCCCTTCGAGCCAGCACCGCCATTCAATGTGATCATGGCTGATCATCCCCAATCAGTACCCCGTTCCTGCCTTCTCCCCATATCCCCTGACTCCGCTATCTTTATATCCAGCTCTCTCTTGAAAGCATCTCAATACGAAACATCGCCCATTCCTCCTCTCCAGAGATGCTTCCTGTAACTCCAGCATTTTGGGTCGATCCTCGGGGGAAGACGAGGCAGAGTTGGGAAAACATCCCTAATCCCAATCATTGATGGAGCAGACCCGACGGTCAAATGGCCTTCTCCTGCCCCCATTTCTTCTGAAATTTTTTTAAGGAATGCCGGGTCTTCCCACGATTATTAAAGCTCTCTCGTGTAAACCAGAACTAAATCCAAGGTCGGAATGCACAAAACCAGGTGCAGATCCTTCTAATTCCTGCTGCTTAATAAACGTAAGAATTCTCCTTCACAGCCGTGTGGACAAAGCGGTGATGGGCAGGTCAGCAACATGTTTAGTTCAGAAGTTCAGACGTGGAGGAGCAGAATTGGACCATTCGACCCATAGAGGTCTTTAAAATGATGAGAGGGATAGACAGAGTTGATGTGGACAAGCTTTTCCCTTTGAGAATAGGGAAGATTCAAACACGAGGACATGACATGAGAATTAAGGGACAGAAGTTTAGGGGTAACATGAGGGGGAACTTCTTTATTCAGAGAGTGGTAGCGGTGTGGAATGAGCTTCCAGTGGAAGTGGTGGCGGCAGGTTCGTTGGTATCATTCAAAAATAAATTGGATAGGCATATGGATGAGAAGGGTATGGAGGGTTATGGTATGAGTGCAGGCAGGTGGGACTAAGGGAAAAAAAGTTGTTCGGCACGGACTTGAAGGGCCGAGATGGCCTGTTTCCGTGCTGTAATTGTTATATGATTATATAAGTCTACTCCACCATTTTTTAAAAACAGTTTTTATCCACGAGTAGTTGCTCTACTCAACAGCCAAAAATCTGTAGCCTCCATTTGATCGGGTATTTTGTTGGTTCACATGCTTGATCAATGGTGTTTTATCATTAATGTTTTATTATTATTAATGTTTAGTGTTTTCTGAGTCATTCGTGACTGTCACTGTATGTCATGTTGTTACTTGTGGGTGGAGCGCCAAGGCAAATTCCTTGTATGTGAATACTTGGCCAATAAACTTACTTACTTACTCATGGCTGATCTGTCTTTGCTTCTCAATCCCATTCTCCTACCTTCTCCCCATAACGCCCAACACCCTTACTAAGCATGAATCTATCAATCTCTGCCTTAAAAATATCCATTAAGGGCCTCCACAGCCTTCTTTGGTAATGAATTCCTCAGATTCACCACCCTCTGACTAGAGAAATCCCTTCTCATCTCCTTTCTGAAGGTAGGTCCTTTTATTCTGAGGCTGTGGCCTCAGGTCCTAGACTCTCCCCACTGGTGGAAACATCCTCTCCACGTCCACTCTATCCAGGCCTTTCACTGTTTGGTAATTTTCAATGAGGTGCCCCCCCCGTCTTCCTTCCAAACTCTAGCGAGTACAGGCCCAGTGCCGTCAAACGCTCATCGTATGTTAAACATGGAAACATAGAAATTAGGTGCAGGAGTAGGCCATTCGGCCCTTCGAGCCTGCACCGCCATTCAATATGATCATGGCTGATCATCCAACTCAGTATCCCGTACCTGCCTTCTCTCCATACCCTCTGATCCCCTTAGCCGCAAGGGCCACATCTAACTCCCTCTTAAATATAGCCAATGAACTGGCCTCAACTACCTTCTGTGGCAGAGAGTTCCAGAGACCCACCACTCTGTGTGTGAAAAAAGTCCTTCTCATCTCGGTCCTAAAGGATTTCCTCCTTATCCTTAAGCTGTGACCCCTTGTCCTGGACCTCCCCAACATCGGGAACAATCTTCCTGCATCTAGCCTGTCCAACCCCTTAAGAATGTTGTAAGTTTCTATAAGATCGCCTCTCAATCTCCTAAATTCTAGAGAGTTAACCCACTCATTCCTAGGATCATTCCCGTAAACCGCATCTGGACAACGCTCCAACGCCAGCACATCCTTCCTTGGATATATGCGGCCCAAAACTTATCACAATACTCCAAATGTGGACTGACCAACGCCTGGTACAACCTCAGCATTATATATCATGCCTGTTTTTGGGATCTAGTCCTTTTGAAATAAATGCTGGCATCTCGAATTGTAATTTTGTGCCCAAATTCTGGGAATTTCCTGGGAACACTTTTACATTTATCCTTACTGTAGCCAGCATGATAGCGTCAGAGCAACTTGCCAACACTGACCAAGGTGCCCCATCGTCACTATTCCCACCTGTCCACGTTTGCCCCATATCCCTCGAAAACCTTTCCAGCTTTAATTGTGGATAAATGTGAGGTTATCCACTTTGGTGGCAAACGCAGGAGGGTAGACTATTATCCGAATGGTGGCCGATTAGGAAAAGGGGAGATGCAACGAGACCTGGGTGTCATGGTACACCAGTCATTGAAAGTAGGCATGCAGGTGCAGCAGGCAGTGAAGAAAGCGAATGGTATGTTAGCATTCATAGCGAAAGGATTTGAGTGTAGGAGCAGGGAGGTTCTACTGCAGTTGTACAGGGTTTTGGTGAGGCCACACCTGGAGTAGTGCATACAGTTCTGGTCTCCAAATCTGAGGAAAGACATTCTTGCCATAGAGGGGGTACAGAGAAGACTCACCAGACTGATTCCTGGGATGTCAGGACTTTCATATGAGGAAAGACTGGATAGACTCGGCTTGTACTCGCTGGAATTTAGAAGATTGAGGGGGGATCTTATAGAAACGTACTAAATTCTTAAGGGGTTGGACAAGCTAGATGCTGGAAGATTGTTCCCGACGTTGGGGGAGTCCAGAACAAGGGGTCACAGTCTAAGGATAAGGGGGAATTCCTTTAGGACCGCGATGAGGAAAACATTCTTTACACAGAGAGTGGTGAGTCTCTGGAATTCTCTGCCTCAGAAGGTAGTTGAGGCCAGTTCATTGGCTATATTTAAGAGGGCGTTAGATGTGGCACTTGTGGCTTAAGGGAACAGGGGGTATGGAGAGAAGGCAGGTACGGGACACTGAGTTGGATGATCAGCCATGATCACATTGAATGGTGGTGCAGGCTCGAAGGGCCGAATGGCCTACTCCTGCACCTATTTTTCTATGTTCTGTTTCTAATTCATTATCGTTGCAGTTTTTGTCGCGCGCTAACCAGTCAGTGGAAAGGCCATCCATGTCCTATTCATTTAGCATTCATGTTACTCAGCGGGTGCAGCAGCATCTAGCAGCGAAGGAGATAGGCAACGTTTCGGGCCGAAACCCTTCTTCAGACTCACCTGTCCAAGTGTGTATGGGACTGAACTGCGGAGGCTGGTTTACACCGAGCATAGACCAAAATGCTAGAGTAACTCAGCGGGTCAGGCAGCATCCCTGGAGAAAAGGAATAGGCATCTGAAGGAGGGTCTCGATCCGAAACGTCACCTATCCATGTTCTCCACAGATGCTGCCTGACCCGCTGAGTTACTCCAGCACTCTGTGAAACGTCACCTATCCATGTTCTCCACAGATGCTGCCTGACCCGCTGCGTTACTCCAGCACTCTGTGAAACGTCACCTATCCATGCTCTCCACAGATGCTGCCTGACCCGCTGAGTTACTCCAGCACTCTGAAACGTCACCTATCCATGTTCTCCACAGATGCTGCCTGACCCGCTGAGTTACTCCAGCACTCTGTGAAACGTCACCTATCCATGTTCTCCACAGATGCTGCCTGACCCGCTGAGTTACTCCAGCACTCTGTGTCTGCCTGTCCAAGTGTCTTAGAAATGTTACAATACTTGCCTCAACTGGGAATAGATCTGGTAGACGCAGAATCTCTTGCCCAGAGCAGGGGAATCGAGGACCAGAGGGCATCGGTTTAAGACGAAGGGGGAAAGATTTAATAGGAACCTGAAGAGTCGCTTTTTCACACAAAGGGTGGTGGGTGCATGGAAAGAGCTGCCAGATGATTTGGTTGAGGCAGGAACTATGCAACGTTAAATAAACATTTCATGGATAGGACAGGTTTAGAGGTATATGGGCCAAACACAGGCAGGTGGGACTAGTGTAGATGGGACATGTTGGTCAGTGTTGAGTGGAAGGGCCTGTTTCTGCCCTGTACGACTCCAACTATCTCCTCTGGAAGCTGATCCCACACAAGTGGGTTTTCTCCAGTTTCCTCGCATGCAGTTTAGTTTAATAATGCTGCTTGCAAAATGTACCCGTAAAAATGTCCCACTCCATTGACTCCCAGTCTGAAGAAGGGTCTCGACCCGAAACGTCGCCTATTTCCTTCGCTCCATAGATGCTGCCCCACCCGCTGAGTTTCTCCAGCATTTTTTGTCCTTCAAAAAGTTAACAGCCTCTCTGCTTGTTGAAAATCACCACACTCCTCCAAAACAGGTGACTTTAAAGTGACCTCAGTCATACATTTCAAAATTGACGGAGGGCTGGCTGACTCACCAGCGCCTCCGCCAAGGACCCTGTGTGAGTCTGTGTAGATGCGAAATACAGAAAGACCCCCCTTTTTAAGGCAAAGAACCTTCGGCCCTTCTCAGGTGTGCTTGGGTCAAAAAAATCCCAATACTTATACATGAAACCAGCGGTGATTAATCAAACAGGAGGGAGGGAGGGCGGGCACACCCACACACCCCCACACCCACAAACCCACACACACACAGACACACCCACCCACACACACACACACACACCCATACCCACACAGACACACCCATACACACACACCCACACACTCACTCACACACACACCCATACCCACACACACCCATACCCACACACACCCATACCCACACACACACCCATACCCACACCCACACACCCATACCCATACCCACACACACACCCATACCCACACACACACCCATACCCACACACACACCCATACCCACACACACACCCATACCCACACACACACCCATACCCACACACACACCCATACCCACACACACACAGACACACCCATACCCACACACACACCCATACCCACACCCACACACACACCCATACCCACACACACACCCATACCCACACACACACCCATACCCACACACACACCCATACCCACACACACACCCATACCCACACACACACCCATACCCACACACACACACACAGACACACCCATACACACCCATACACACACACACACCCACCCACACACACACCCACACACACTCACCCACACACACACACACCCATACCCACACACATTCAAAGCCCAGGATAAATCTCTCCCAATTGATCCGAGAATTAAAGAGAACTCGTTGCAAAAGTCTCCCAGCATAACGCTTCCAGCAGCTTAACAAATCTGCACAAGAAGGGGTTCGAGTCCTTGTTCCCCCCAGACACACACACACACAGATTTCAAAACGGATACATCCAATTCCAATCGATGCAAGAATTACAGGGAGCCCTTTGCAAACGTTCTTTGGGGACCGACTCTGAAGAAGCAGAATATTTGGGTTGATGAGCGGAGACCAAGTGGGAGAGGAGGGGGGGGGTTAGATTCACTGGGAAAGCAAGGGTGGCGCAGCGGTACAGTTGCTGCCTCACAGCGCCACAGAGTCCCGGGGTTCAATCCTGACTGCGGGTGCTGTCTGTACGGAGTTTGCATGTTCTACCCCCCCCCCCCCCCCGCCCCGGTGTGGGTTTTCTCCGGGTGCTCCGGTTTCCCCCCACACTCCAAAGACGTGGGCTAATTGGCTTGGTGTAAATGTAAATTGTCCCTAGTGTGTGTGTGTGTGTAGGATAGTGTTCGCTGGTCTGTGCGGACTGGGTGGGCCGAAGGGCCGGTGTCCGCGCTGTCCCTGTAAACTAAACTAGTTGGGGCCGCAGTTATAGCGGGGACGTTTCACGCGTCGGCCGCAGTCTATACCACACAAAGAGTGGACTTAATATTCGGCAAATATTGCTTGCGCCTGCTTGCACTGTGTTTGCGAGAGATTTCTAACCATGCAAACACTCCAGGCCGTGCAACCCGTTTAAGAAGGAACTGCAGATGCTGGAAAATCGCAGATATATACATCTGCAGTCTGAATGATTCAATGAGTCTGGAAGAGGGTCTCGACCCCCAAACCTCACCCAATCCATCTGTCCAGAGATGCTGCCTGTCCCGCTGAGTCACTCCAGCATGTTGCGTCCAGAGAAACATAGACAATAGGTGCAGGAGGAGGCCACTCGGCCCTTCAAGCCAGCACCGTCATTCATTGTGATCATAGAAACAGAGACAATAGGTGCAGGAGGAGGCCATTCAGCCCTTCAAGCCAGCACCGTCATTCATTGTGATCATAGAAACATAGACAATAGGTGCAGGAGGAGGCCATTCAGCCCTTCGAGCCAGCACCGTCATTCATTGTGATCATAGAAAATAGGTGCAGGAGGAGGCCACTCGGCCCTTCGAGCCAGCACCGTCATTCATTGTGATCATAGAAACATAGAAAATAGGTGCAGGAGGAGGCCACTCAGCCCTTCGAGCCAGCACCGTCATTCATTGTGATCACAGAAACATAGACAATAGGTGCAGGAGTAGGCCATTCGGCCCTTCGAGCCTGCACCCGCCATTCAATGTGATCATGGCTGATCATCCAACTCAGTATCCTGTACCTGCCTTCTCTCCATACCCTCAATCCCTTTGGCCACAAGGGCCACATCTAACAAGAGGGTTACACAAAAAGCTGGAGAAACTCAGCGGGTGCAGCAGCATCTAAGGAGCGAAGGAGATAGGCGACGTTTCGGGTCGAGACCCTTCTTCAGACTCTAACAAGAGGGAGTTAGATATAGCCAATTAACTGGCCTCAACTACCTTCTGTGGCAGAGAATTCCACAGATTCACCACTCTCTCTGTGTGAAAAAACTGATCGTCCCCAATCAATAACCCGTGCCTGCCTTCTCCCCATATCCCTTGACTCCACTAACCCCTAGAGCTCTATCTAACTCGCTCTTAAATCCATCCAGTGATTTGGCCTCCACTGCCCTCTGTGGCAGGGAATTCCACAAATTCACAACTCTCTGGGTGAAAAGGTTTTTTTTCTCACCTCAGTCTTAAATGGCCGCCCCTTTATTCTAAGACTGTGGCCACTATCTTCGGTGTAAACCAGTATCTGCTGTTCCTTCCTACACACAGATGCATAATCCGGTCGCGGGATCGACTCCAGACAACCCCCTTCACTGCGCGCCCCCCAAACAGAGTTAAAAAAAAAACAACGGGATCTGCTGAGGCCATTCGTCCCATCGTGGCGATGCTGGAGCATCCCAGTTCCCACTTCTATTCCTGGAGAATACAACGTCGAGGACGGGCCGAGGGGGAAACGGGGCAGGGGTGTTAAATGTCCCCCTGAGCTCGTAAGTTCACGGGAGCAGAATTAGCCCGCTCGGCCCATCGCGTCTATACCTTCCGAAGTACAGGCACGAAACGCTGGAGCAACTCAGCGGGACAGGCAGCGTCTCTGGAGAGAAGGAATGGGTGATGTGTCAGGTCGAGAACCCTCCTCGGTGTGGGTTCACCTCGACCTCTTGCACTCAAATATAATACGCCGCCCGTATCTGGTTCATTTGTTTGATCTGGAGAAGGGTCTCGCCTATTTCTTCGCTGCCTCGCCCACAAGAGTTTCCCCAGGATCTGTGTGTGCCTTTTAGTTAATTTTATAGGGGGGGGGGGGGGAGGGCACTTTGTAAATTACACCGCCAATTTCGTCCTGCGTGATATATTTATTAATCTCCAAACTGTGCAATAGGTCAGGTGTGAGGAAGGTGTGTCGCCTCCCCATTCCACACATAGCCCCCCACAGATGCTGGCTGAGTCGCTGAATTCCTCCGGCACTTTGGGTCTATTGCGCGCTTTGTGGCAGAAACATTGAAAATAGGTGCAGGAGTAGGCCATTCGGCCCATCGAGCCTGCACCGCCATTCATAGACACATAGAAACATAGAAAATAGGTGCAAGAGTAGAGGCCATTCGGCCCTTCGAGCCTGCACCGCCATTCATAGACACATAGAAACATAGAAAATAGGTGCAGGAGTAGAGGCCATTCGGCCCTTCGAGCCTGCACCGCCAATCAATCATATGATCATGGCTGATCATCCAACTCAGTATCCCGTACCTGCCTTCTCTCCATACCCCCTGATCCCTTTAGCCACAAGGGCCACATCTAACTCCCTCTTAAACATAGCCAACGAACTGGCCTCAACTACCTTCGGTGGCAGAGAGTTCCAGAGATTCACCACTCTCTGTGTGAAAAATGTTTTTCTCATCTCGGTCCTAAAGGAATTCCCCCTTATCCTTAAACTGTGACCCCCTTGTCCTGGACCTCGCCAACATCGGGAACAATCTTCCTGTCCAACCCCTTAAGAATGATGTTACAAACTGTATTATATGAAAGCACTTGCATCTCACAACCAGCACTAAACCCAAGCTCTGAATGCACAGGAGGTCGACAGCGAACGATAAGGACTGACTTTTACACAAATCTCTCCCGAAAATCTCGCAAAGGTGCCTACCTGGTGTCAGGCGATCTCTCCCGCGTTGAGCCGCCCCGTGTGGATGGTATCACCACTGTGGCCGGGTGGGTGGAGGGAGACCCGTGTACTTCAAACCTACGAGCGCACAGAGATTTGCATGAGACGCGAATTTGATTATCCACCAAATGAACAATAGCCCCCATTCGGCGCTTGCTTGCGTTTAAAGTTTGTTTTAGAGAGAGAGAGAAAGAGAGATTTAATTTCGGGTCCCGAGAAGATCTCGATTTCCTTAACGTGGACTTTTTTTCCCCCACCCTCCCCACCAGCCGTTCACCTTGTGCAGGTTAAGTTTCAATCTTGCCCCCTGGTCCGCCGATCACAGCGAGAGAACTCAATGGCTGGAGCCGGTTTGGGAGCCAGCCAGTGCTACCGATCTGTGCCTCCTGCACCCGTTCAGTGTCATACTCACTTTTATTATGGACCCAAACAAACCCCCCTCCTTCTCTCTCTCTCTCTCTCTCTCTCTCTGGTAACTTTTTAACCTCTCCACACGTGACCCCTCTCTCCCTCTCTCTCCCCCTCCTCTCCCCCCTCCCCCTCCCCCCCTCTCTTCTCCCCCCTCCCCCCCTCTCTTCTCCCCTCTTCCCCTCTCCCCCCCTCCTCTCCCCCTCTCTCTTCCCCTCTCCCTCTCTTCCCCTCTCCCCCCTCTCTCTTCCCCTTCCCCCCCTCTTCCCTCTCCCCTCTCTCTCTCCCTCTCTTCCCCTCTCCCTCTCTCCCCCCTCTCTCTCTCCCTCTCTTCCCCTCTCCCCCCTCTCTCTTCCCCTTCCCCCCCTCTTCCCTCTCCCCTCTCTCTCTCCCCCTCCCCCCTCTCTGTTCCCCTTTCCCCCCTCTCTCTCTCTCTCTCTCTCCCCCTCTCCTCCCCTCTCTCCCTCTCTCCCTTCCCCTCTCCCCCTCTCTTCCCCTCTCTTCCCCTCTCTCTCTCTCTCTCTCTCTCCCCCCCCCTCTCTTCCCCTCTCCTCCCCCTCCTCCCCTCTCTCCCTTCCCCTCTCCCCGTCTCTTCCCCTCCCTCTCTCTCCCCCTCCCTCTCTTCCCCTCTCTCCCTCCCTCTCTCGCCCCTCTCCCTTCTCTCCCCCTCTCCCTCCTCCCATCTATCTCTCCGCCTCGCCACATTCCCCCGGGGGTCGGCGATCCAAAAAGTCCTCTCCTACTCCCACTAGTCCCAAGGACATTTTGAATGATAGAGAGCTGGATAGAGCTCTAGGGGCTAGTGGAGTCAAGGGGTATGGGGAGAAGGCAGGCACGAGTTATTGATAGCGGACGATCAGCCACGATCACAATGAATGGCGGTGCTGGCTCGAAGGACCGAATGGCCTCCTCCTGCACCTATTGTCTATGTTTCTATGACATAGATGGTAGATAACAAAAGCTGGAGAAACTCAGCGGGTGAGGCAGCATCTATGGAGCGAAGGAAATAGGCAACGTTTTGGGCCGAACCCCTTCTTCACACTGAGAGGATGGTTAGACATATGTTAATGCCTTTACATAGAAACATAGAAATTAGGAGCAGGAGTAGGCCATTCGGCCCTTCGAGCCTGCACCGCCATTCAATATGATCATGGCTGATCATCCAACTCAGTATCCTGTACCTGCCTTCTCTCCATACCCTCTGATCCCCTTAGCCACAAGTGCCACATCTAACTCCCTCTTAAATATAGCCAATGAACTGGCCTCAACTATAACCATATAACAATTACAGCACGGAAACAGGCCTTCTCGGCCCTTCCAGTCCGTGCCGACCATTTATTTTCCCCTAGTCCCATCTACCTGCACTCAAACTACCCTCTGTGGCAGAGAGTTCCAGAGACCCACCACTCTCTGTGTGAAAAAAAGTCCTTCTCATCTCGGTCCTAAAGGATTTCCCCCTTTAAGAGCGATGAGAGAGAGAGAGTGGGGACACGAGGAACTGCAGGCGCTGGTTTATACAAAAAAAAAGACACAGTGCTGGAGTAACTCAGCCGGTCAGGCAATATCTCTGGGGGACATGGATAGGTGTTGTTTCGGGTCGGAACTGCAGAAGGGTCCCATTACCGAATATTTATCTGTCTATGTTCGCCAGAGATGTTGCCTGGCCAGTTGCGTTATCCCAGCATGGACAGGCGAGGTATCGGATTGGGATTCCCTGAAAGGTCACCTCCCATCATCTTATCCAGTGTTAAAGAAGGAACTGCAGATGCTGGAGAATCGAGGGTTACACAAAAGGCTGGAGAAACTCAGCGGGTGCAGCAGCATCTAAGGAGCGAAGGAGATAGGCGACGTTTCGGGTCGAGACCCTTCTTCAGACTGGTCTGAAGGAGATAGGCGACGTTTCGGGTCGAGACCCTTATCCAGTGATGTGCAGGAAGGAACTGCAGATGCTGGTTTACACCGAAGAGAGGCACAAAGTGCCGGAGTAACTCAGCGGGAACAGGGAGCATCTCTGGAGAGAGGGGATAGCTGACGCCTCGGGTCGTACTGAGAGTCGTGGACGCTGCGTGACCCGCCGAGTTACTCCAGCACTTTGTGTCTTTTTTACTTCAAGGAAAGTGAAGAAAGTTGTTTTTGCGTGCCAGTTCTTAAATTAAATCGGGGCGATTCACACCCCATCGAGTCACACAAAAGATTCAAGCCACTGCCCGCGGCTGTTCGGCCCTCCGAGACTTGTTGGCCAAACTGGAACAGATCGCTCAAGATACAAGATCAAGAGAGTGTATTCTCATGTGTCCCTGATAGGACAATGAAATTCTTGCTTTGCTTCAGCACAACAGTAGGCATTGACTACAGAACAGATTAGTGTGTCCATATACCATTATATAAATATATACACACATGAATAAATAAACTGATAAAATGCAAATAACAGATGGAGGGATATTAATGTTCAGAGTTCCGAGCCAAGTTTAATAGCCTGATGGCTGTGGGGAAGTAGCTATTCCTGAACCTCGTCGTTGCAGTCTTCAGGCTCCTGTACCTTCTACCTGAAGGTAGCAGGGAGATGAGTGTGTGGCTAGGGTGGTGTGGGTCCTTGATGATGCTGCCAGCCTTTTTGAGGCAGTGACTGCGATAAATCCCCTCGATGGAAGGAAGGTCAGAGCCGATGATGGACTGGGCAGTGTTTACTACTTTTTGTAGTCTTTCCGCTCCAGGGCGCTCAAGTTGCCGAACCAAGCCACGATGCAACCGGTCAGCAAGCTCTTAACATGTCCTGGCCGTTGCGGCTCTTAAACGTATCGTCTTGCGTGGCGCAGCGGTAGAGTTGCTGCTTTACAGTGTCAGAGACCCAGCAGCGGACATTATGGGCCAAATGGTATGTTCCTCTGCTCCGCTGTTTTATGCTGTGAATTAATTGGAATATGGGATGTGCTGCCAGGGTTCTGGACCCAAGCAGACCAACACTTGGTACATGGATAGGACAGGCTTAGAGGGATATGGGCCAAACGCAGGCAGATGGGACTAGTGTAGATGGGACATGTTGGTTGGTGTGGGCAAGTTGGGCCCAAGGGCCTGTATCCACTCAATGCTCCATCTACTTTTCCATCCTACCTACCTTCGTTTGGCCCACATCCTTCTAAACCTTTCCAATCCATGTACCTGTCCAATGTATTTTAAACTTTGTGATAGTACCTGCCTCAACTACCTCCTCTGGCAGCTCGTTCCATCGACCCACCACCGCCTTTTGTGTGGAAATGTCACCCCTCACACTTTCACACAGAGAGTTGTGAATCCCTGCCTGGAGAAGGTGGAGGCCGGTTCTCTGGATACTTTCAAGAGAGGGTTAACCATATAACCATATAACAATTTACAGCACGGAAACAGGCCTTCTTGGCCCTTCCAGTCCGTGCCGACCATTTATTTTCCCCTAGTCCCATCTACCTGCACTCAGACCATACCCCTCCATTCCCTTCCCGTCCATATACCTATCCACTTTACTTTTAAATGTTAAAATCGATCCTGCCTCCACCACTTCCACTGGAAGATCATTCCACACAGCCACCACTCTCTGAGTAAAGAAGTTCCCCCTCATGTTACCCCTAAACTTCTGTCCCTTAATTCTCATGTCATGCCCTCTTGCTTGAATCTTCCCTACCCTCAATGGGAAAAGCTTTTCCATGTCAACTCTGTCTATCCCTTTCATCATTTTAAAGACCTCAATCAAGTCCCCCCTTAACCTCTGCGCTCCAAAGAATAAAGACCTAACTTGTTCAACCTTTCTCTGTAACTTAGTTGCTGGAACCCAGGCAACATTCTAGTAAAAAAGTTAGATAGGGCTCATAAAGATAGCAGTTAGGGGATATGGGGAGAAGGCAGGAACGGGGTACTGATTGGGGATGATCAGCCATGATCACATTGAATGGCGGTGCTGGCTCAAAGGGCCAAATGGCCTACTCCTGCACCTATTGTCTATTGTCAGGTTCCTGTTAAATATGTCAACCTTAATGGATTAATTCTAAAGAAGTTAGTGTCCCAGCCTAAAAAGTGAATATTGATTTGTTGCTATTTAAATTGATGCACAATTAAATGTCTGAGAAACCTTATCTGAGGGTGTGATAAGAGATTATTTATAACCCCAGATAACTGTATCAGTTTGGTTTAAGTTTTAATCGAGATTCAGTTAGGAATGGGTGCCCGGAATTCCCACTGCCTTGCTCGTTCCACCTTGTTCAAGAGCCTAGAGTGTTTTATTGTCATGTCCCAGACAGAGCAATGAAATTCCTACTTATATATGTATGTATATATATATATATATATATATATATATATATATATATATATATATATATATATATATATATATACACGCACATACATACACATATATATATACACACATATATACATACATATATATTTATATATACATACACATACGTACATATATATACACACATACACACACACATACACACACATATATACACACACACATATATATATACACACACACACATATATATACACACACAAACACACATATATATACACACACACACACATATATACACACACACACATATATACACACACATATATATACAAACACACATATATACACACACACATATAGATATACACACACACACACATATACACACACACACATATATATACACACACACACATATATATATACACACACACACTCACACACACATATATATACACACACATATATATATTTTTTAATAAACACAAAAAGCTGGATTAGCTCAGCGGCTCAGACAGTATCTCTGGAGAGAAGGAATAGGTGACTCTTCGAGTCATAGATTCATAGTGATACAGTGTGGAAACAGGCCCTTCGGCCCAACTTGCCCACACCGGCCAACAATGTCCCAGCTACACTAGTCCCACCTGCCTGCGCTTGGCCCATATCCCTCCAAGCCTGTTCTGTCCATGAAAGGGCCGAGACCCTTCTTCAGACTGATACACATAGAGATAAACACAAAAAGACAAAACCAATGCCCCCCAAGTCTATGCAGCTCGGAGCTTATTTGGAGGTTGTGGTGTTTAACAGCCTTATGCTTGGAGGGCAGAAGCTGTTCCTGAATCTGGGGGTTACAGTTTCCATGCTCATACATTGGAAGCGACAGAAATATATGAGCACTCGGAACTACTGAATGAAGTTAGACACAGTTTGCTCAGAGGGTGGTGGGTGCCCGGAACACACTGTCAGGGTTCGTGCTAGAGGCAGATGCAATATACACACACACCAGACACTTGTGTCCAGTCCCTCCACTGATGCTGCAAGACACAGCCACAGTTCAGTGTAGGAAGGAACTGCAGATTCTGGTTTACACCGAAGATACACACAAAATGCTGGAGTAACTCAGCGGGACAGGCGGCGTCGTCAGACTGCGAGTCAGGGGGAGAGGGAGAGGTATGGAGGGGTTAAGGGAGGCTATCGCTGCTCAAACAATTTTTTGTTTGACTCTCAGTCTCGGCCAGAATCTGAGGAAGTTTTGGAACGAGCTGCCGGAGGAGGTAGTTGAGGCAGGTAGTTGATATCCCAACATTTAACAGACAATTAGCCAGGTACATGGATAGGGCAGGTTTGGAGGGGATATGGACCAGACGCGGGGCAGGTGGGACTAGTGTAGCTTGGGGCATTGTTGGGCCGGTGTGGGCAAGTTGGGCCGAACGGCCTGTTTCCACGACATGCCTCGAAGTGCCGAGTAACTATTTCTTATTTAAACATACCATCACTGAAAGCGCAGGTGGACAAAAATGCTGGAGAAACTCAGCGGGAGAGGCAGCATCCATGGAGCGAGGGAAATAGGCGACGTTTCGTGTCGAGACCCATCTTCAGACTGGTTCACCCCAAGAGTGGTCCCGGCCCGAAACGTTCACCCATTCCTTCGCTCCATGGATGCTGCCTCTCCCGCTGAGTTTCTCCAGCATCTTTGCCCACCTATTTTTTTTTTCCCAGCATCTGCAGTTCTTTCTTAAACACTCGCAGACGGCCACCTTACAGTTTTCGAGAGAAGGCGCTTGATTTGAGGACACGGGTCGCACTAACCGCAAATTGACCGCATCCCCTTTTAGCGTTCAGCTCTTTGCAGATCGTCCCACGAAATAAAACAATTCTTCTCGCACAGAATGACTCCCCGTCTAACACATGCCCCTCATATTGGAACCATCGCCCGGCTGCTCAACGCGTTCCCAGCGCCAGAATGTCTTTCCCTCGAACCGGTCATCCGCTTTAAAGGACATTTACGAAATGTCCTTAGAAAGTCGGCGTGAGTTCTCAGATTCCTCCCTCCCAAGAGCAAGATTGTGCAAGTTGGTTTCGTATACCGACGCCCCTTGTTAAATCTTGGGCAACGCTTTGGAAATTATGCATAGGCATATTTAAAAACCAAAAAGCCCCGCAAATAGTTGGGGATTTTTTTCCCCCAATCATTCACAAAATTGAATATAGAGGTAGGGAAGTAATGTTAAAATTGTACAAAGCATTGGTAAGACCAATTCTGGAGCATGGTGTACAATTTTGGTCGCCTAATTATAGGAAGGATGTCAACAAAATAGAGAGAGTACAGAGGAGATTTACTAGAATGTTGCCTGGGTTCCAGCAACTAAGTTACAGAGAAAGGTTGAACAAGTTAGGTCTTTATTCTTTGGGGCGCAGAAGGTTAAGGGGGGACTTGATTGAGGTCTTTAAAATGATGAAAGGGATAGACAGAGTTGACGTGGATAAGCTTTTCCCATTGAGGGTAGGGAAGATTCAAGCAAGAGGGCATGACATGAGAATTAAGGGACAGAAGTTTAGGGGTAACATGAGGGGGAACTTCTTTACTCAGAGAGTGGTGGCTGTGTGGAATGAGCTTCCAGCAGAAGTGGTGGAGGCAGGATCGATTTTAACATTTAAAAGTAAAGTGGATAGGTATATGGACGGGAAGGGAATGGAGGGGTATGGTCTGAGTGCAGGTAGATGGGACTAGGGGAAAATAAATGGTCGGCACGGACTGGAAGGGCCGAGAGGGCCTGTTTCCGTGCTGTAATTGTTATATGGTTATAAAATATTTCTTGCACAGATTGGGGGAATCGAGAACACTGGGCGCATAGGTTGGTGGTGCAGGGGGAACAACATTTATTGGAATCTGAGGGGGTAACTTTTTTTCCACACAAAGGGTGCTGGGTGGATGGAACGAGCTGCCGGTGGAGGGAGTTGAGGCTGGGACTTAACGCAAGGTTTAAGAAACATACAGACAGGTGCAATTGGACGGGACAGGTTTGGAGGGATATTTGGGCCAAACACAGGCAGGTGGGACTAGTGTAGAGTGTGAAGGAACTGCAGATGCGGGTTTACACCGAAGAAAGACACAAAATGCTGGAGTATCTCAGCGGGTCAGGCGTCATCTGTGGAGAGAAGGAAATGGGTGACGTTTTGGGTCGAGACCCTTCTGTGGTTGGGCGGTGTGGGCAAGGTGGGACACTCGACAACAGGTGCAGGAGGAGGCCATTCGCCCCTTCGAGCCAGCACCGCCGTTCAATGTGATCATGGCTGATCATCCACCCTCGAAGGTCGAAGGGCCTGTTTCCACACTGTATGACCCTGTTTGACACAAAACGCCGGAGTACCTCAGTGGGACAGGCAGGCAGTATATATGGAGAGAAGGAATCCACAGATTCTGCCTGTTTTATTTGTGTGTTATAAGCATTTCACAATAAGCATTTGCTGTCCATCTTCGGTGTAAACCATTTAGAACGGAGACGAGGAAACACTTTTTCTCACAGAGAGTGGTGAGTCTGTGGAATTCTCTGCCTCAGAGGGCGGTGGAGGCAGGTTCTCTGGATGCTTTCAAGAGAGAGCTAGATAGATAGGGCTCCTAAAAATAGCGGAGTCAGGGGATATGGGGAGAAGGGGGTTACACAAAAAGCTGGAGAAACTCCGCGGGTGCAGCAGCATCTAAGGAGCGAAGGAGATAGGCGACGTTTCGGGTCGAGACCCTTCTTCAGACTTCATACCTCGTGGATATGGGGAGAAGGCAGGAACGGGGTACTGATTGGGGATGATCAGCCATGATCACATTGAATGGCGGTGCTGGCTCGAAGGGCCGAATGGCCTACTCCTGTACCTATTGTCCATAAACCAGGGTTACACAAAAGGCTGGAGAAACTCAGCGGGTGCAGCAGCATCTAAGGAGCGAAGGAGATAGGCGATGTTTCGGGTCGAGACCCTTCTTCAGACTATAAACCAGCACCTGCTGTTCCTTCCGACACTATATGTTTCCATCACAGCCCCCCCAACTTACACAAAGATCGCTTGCCACGGTTTTTGGAACAAAAAGAGAATACAGTCTCAGTCAACTGAGGTCTGAAGAAGGGTCTCGACCCGAAACGTCGCCTATCTCCTTCGCTCCTTAGATGCTGCTGCACCCGCTGAGTTTCTCCAGCCTTTTGTGTAACCCTCGAGGTCTCCCTCACCCTCGTTTTATAAATTAAATCAGATGATTGCATCTCCCTCGCTGCTGGGTACGGAGATTTTAAGGGTTTGAAGAAGGGTCTCGACCTGAAACCTCACCCATCCCTTCTCTCCGGAGTTGCTGCCTGTCCCGCTGAGTTACTCCAGCATTTCGTGTCTATTTCAGTCTGTGCTACGATTTGAGATATTGCAATGGCAAACAATGGACTTACCTCTAAACTCTGAGCCGCCACCGCCGCTGCTAGTTGAGATGATGAGCTCCTTCTGGCACCGGCCTTGTGTGATTGATGAGTCCAGGGGTGGGGGGGGGGTGGGGGAGCAGTTTTCTCCTTGTGTTCTCCAGCCAGAGGTGTGTAACAGGTTGTTGGTGCTCTGCCTCTCACTTTGCACCCTGTTCATTTGGGTAGACTGAGCGAGCGAGAGAGAGTGTTGAATATTTCATGAGTTGGCACCGTAGTCGCATTCGGCAAGTGTTTAGGAGATGGCTTGTTCAGTGGGGATTTACTCTGTACTCGGGCTGCGTATCAGGTGTGAAAAGGCGAGCTCGGGAGAGAGAGTGTCAGCCAGCACCTGTCAGATAACGCCAGGGTTATTAGCGAAATTCCTACTGAATTTCAGCAACAGAAAGTTATTTTTGTTGGTCTGTGTGAGTGTGTGTGTGCCCGCCCCTTCTGAATTTGCCACACATCCCAGCCCTCTGGTCTTCTCAATAATATTGGTGGCAGCAACAGGTGTCCAGAGAAAGACACAGCGCGCTGGGCCCTTCGGCCCGGCTTGTCCATGGGTGCCCCATCTACATTGGTCCCACCTGCCCGCGTTTGGCCCTCTAACCCTGTCCTAACCAGTAACTCAGCAGGCAGCATATCTGGAGGACATGGATAGGCGACGTTTAGTTGATGTCCATACGCCCTAGGAGCAGGGGGGGGGGGGGGGGTTAAAGCTGGAGAAACTCAGCGGGGGCAGCAGCATCTAAGGAGCGAAGGAGATAGGCGACGTTTCGGGTCGAGACCCTTCTTCAGACCTTTCCTATCTCCTTCGCTCCTTAGATGCTGCTGCACCCGCTGAGTTTCTCCAGCTTTTTGTGTAACCCTCGATTCTCCAGCATCTGCAGTTCCTTCTTTAACGCCCCTAGGAGCAGAATTAGTCCATTCGGCCCATCAGGTCTACTCTGCCATTGGGTGATCTATCTTTCCCTCGCAACCCCATTCTCCTGCCCTCTCCCCATGACCTCTGACAGTATGCAGAATGGACTCGATGGGCCGGATGGCCAACCTCTGCTCATATGACTGATAAACCTATGAGGTCAGGCAGCATCTGTGGAGATCATGGGGAGACGACGTTCGGGCCATCTTCACACCCGAGTAGATCCCTAATGGATGTCTAGACATTGAGAATAGGCCCGACCCGAAACGTCACCTATCCGTGTTCTCCACAGATGCTGCCTGACCCGCTGAGTTACTCCAGCACTCTGTGAAACGTCACCTATCCATGTTCTCCACAGATGCTGCCTGACCCGCTGAGTTACTCCAGCACTCTGTGAAACGTCACCTATCCATGTTCTCCACAGATGCTGCCTGACCCGCTGAGTTACTCCAGCACTCTGTGCCTTTCCTCAGTTAAATGAGCGTCAACAGTTCGGTCCGACACATCGAGAATGCGCGGTTTTTGCACATATTTTTTTGTTTTGTATATATTTTTAAATTTTGAATAGAGTTTATTTGTAGAAATATGAAATATTTTTTTATATCACTCTTTTTTTTAGCAGCGTTTCAAAACCAGGCGACGTCTCAATTCATTCCATCACACTGACCATAATCCAAAGGCAAATGCTTTTATTATTGGGTTGCCTGAGAACGTAATGTTGAGATCACTCGCTGACCCGCTGAGTCACTCCCAGTACTTTGTGTCCGACTCACTTTCTCTACTTGGGGAGTAGACACAAAGTGCCGGAGTAACTCAGCGGGTCGGGCAGCATCTCCGGAGAAACATGAACAGGTAACGTTTCGGGTCGAGACCCTTCTCCATTCCTTCTCTCCAGAGATGCTGCCTAACCCGATGAGTTACTCCAGCACTTTGTGCATCTATCTTCGGTTAAATTAGCACCTGCAGTTCCTTCCTACACACCCAGTGCTTTGACAACAACCTGGCTTCTCAACACCCGGCTTGAGATCTAACTATTCGTTTGGTTTATAGAAACATAGACAATAGGTGCAGGAGTAGGCCATTCGGCCCTTCGAGCCTGCACCGCCATTCAATGTGATCATGGCTGATCATCCAACTCAGTATCCCGTACCTGCCTTCTCTCCATACCCCCTGATCCCTTTAGCCACAAGAGCCACATCCAACTCTCTCTTGAATATAGCCAATGAACTGGCCTCAACTACCTTCTGTGGCAGAGAATTCCAGAGACTCGCCACTCTCTGTGTAAAGAATGTTTTTCTCATCTCGGTCCTAAAGGAATTCCGCCTTATCCTTAGACTGTGACCCCCTTGTTCTGGACTCCCCCAACATCGGGAACAATCTTCCAGCATCTGGCTTGTCCAGCATCTAGATCCCCCCTCAATCTTCTAAATTCCAGCGAGTACAAGCCGAGTCTACCAGTCTTTCCTCATATGAAAGTCCTGACATCCCAGGAATCAGTCTGGTGAATCTTTTCTGTACCCCCTCTAAGGCAAGAATGTCTTTCCTCAGATTTGGAGACCAAAACTGTACGCAATACTCCAGGTGTGGCCTCACCAAAACCCTGTACAACTGCAGTAGAACCTCCCTGCTCCTATACTCAAATCCTTTCGGCCCTTCGAGCCTGCACCGCCATTCAATATGATCATGGCTGATCATCCAACTCAGTATCCCGTGCCTGCCTTCTCCCCATATCCCTTGACTCCACTAGCCCTGAAAGCTCTATCTAACTGTCAACCAAATTGTCAACAAAATAGAGAGAGTACAGAGGAGATTTACTAGAATGTTGCCTGGGTTCCAGCAACTAAGTTACACAGAAAGGTTGAACAAGTTAGGTCTTTATTCTTTGGAGCGCAGAAGGTTAAGGGGGGACTTGATTGAGGTCTTTAAAATGATGAAAGGGATAGACAGAGTTGACGTGGATAAGCTTTTCCCATTTAGGGTAGGGAAGATTCAAACAAGAGGGCATGACATGAGAATTAAGGGACAGAAGTTTAGGGGTAACATGAGCGGGAACTTCTTTACTCAGAGAGTGGTGGCTGTGTGGAATGATCTTCCAGCAGAAGTGGTGGAGGCAGGATCGATTTTAACATTTAAAAGTAAAGTGGATAGGGATATGGACGGGAAGGGAATGGAGGGGTATGGTCTGAATGGTCCTGGGATGTCAGGACTTTCATATGAGGAAAGATTGGATAGACTCGGCTTGTACTCGCTGGAATTTAGAAGATTGAGGGGGGATCTTATAGAAACTTACAAAATTCTTAAGGGGTTGGACAAGCTAGATGCTGGAAGATTGTTCCCGATGTTGGGGGAGTCCAGAACAAGGGGTCACAGTCTAAGGATAAGGGGGAATTCCTTTAGGACCGAGATGAGGAAAACATTCTTTACACAGAGAGTGGTGAGTCTCTGGAATTCTCTGCCACAGAAGGTAGTTGAGGCCAGTTCATTGGCTATATTTAAGAGGGCGTTAGATGTGGCACTTGTGGCTAAAGGGATCAGGGGGTATGGAGAGAAGGCAGGTACGGGATACTGAGTTGGATGATCAGCCATGATCATATTGAATGGCGGTGCAGGCTCGAAGGGCCGAATGGCCTACTCCTGCACCTATTTTTCTATGTTTCTATGAGTGCAGGTAGATGGGACTAGGGGAAAATAAATGGTCAGCACGGACTGGAAGGGCCGAGAGGGCCTGTTTCCGTGCTGTAATTGTCATATGGTTATATGGTTAACTCAACGCCCGGCTTGGTTTTAAAAAAAATGTCCCCAGTGTGTGTAGGGTAGTGTGCGGGGACCACGGGTAGGCAGTGACTCGGTGGGCCGAAGGGTCTGTTTCCACGCTGCATCTCTGGTGTAAACCAAACTGTCCTGGTTTCGGGTCGGGGACGCCTCCACCAATTTAGCAGCGTGTTGCATTATGCTGTGAAAACAAGCCTTATTGAAACCATTTTCACTTGATCACGGGTCGAAAGAATTACAATGAAGGGAATCCGCGAAATAACACCTCTCCTACCCTCGGGTCGCTGCCATTCTCATGCAAGAATGTTTTTTTTATCTCTCTCTCTCAGAGGGCCTCTTTCATCTGATTAGGGCGAGAAAACAAGAGAGGCAGGAAGATGGGGATGTCAGGGGCCACAAAGCCAGGGTGTGGCACAGGTTCTCTGGATCTGATCTGATCTCCGAGATAAGAGGGAAAAGTGTCTCTGGCGTTTGATGAATAGTTCCCGGCAGGTGGCTGGGGAAATACCTGTGTTTTTTGTCTGTGTGTGTGTGTGTGTGGGGTGGTGCATCGGACGCTTATTGTGACTTTCTGCAGACAATACAATTGGTGATCCCACAATACAAGCACAGAGAGGGATGGATGGATGGCGGCGGTGAGGTGGGAGAGGTCGGTTGGGGAGGGGAGGGGAGGTGAGGGGAGTTCGCGTCTTTCAAACCAGCCACGACCCGCGAGGTATCACCCAAAGACGTACGGGTTTGTAGGTTGCTTGAGAAGGGACTGCAGATGCTGGAACATCGAAGGTAGACAAAAGTGCTGGAGAAACTCAGCGGGTGCAGCAGCATCTATGGAGCGAAGGAAATCAGTATCCCTTACCTGCCTTCTCTCCATATTTAATGTTTAAGAAGGGTCTCGACCCGAAACGTCGCCTATCTCCTTCGCTCCTTAGATGCTGCGGCACCTGCTGAGTTTCTACAGCCTTTTGTGTACCTGCCTTCTCTCCATACCCCCTGATCCCTTTAGCCACAAGGGCCACATCTAACTCCCTCTTAAATATAGCCAATGAACTGGCCTCAACTACCTTCCTTGCTCCATAGATGCTGCTGAATCTATCTCCTTCGCTCCATAGATGCTGCTGCACCCGCTGAGTTTCTCCAGCACTTTTGTGTACCCCAGGTTTGTAGGTTAATTGGCTTGATAAAACTGCAAATTCTCCTTAGGATGGTGTTAGCAAAGATCATAGAGAGACAGACAGACAGACAGACAGACAGACAGACAGACAGACAGACAGACAGACAGACAGACAGACAGACAGACAGACAGACAGACAGACAGACAGACAGACAGACAGACAGACAGACAGACAGACAGACAGACAGACAGACAGATAGATAGATAGATAGATAGATAGATTTGTAGCAAAAGGATTTTAGTATAGGAGCAGGGAGGTTCTACTTCAGTTGTACAGGGTCTTGGTGAGACCACACCTGGAGTATTGCGTACAGTTCTGGTCTCCAAATCTGAGGAAGGAGATTATTGCCATAGAGGGAGTGCAGAGAAGGTTCACCAGACTGATTCCTGGGATGTCAGGACTGTCTTATGAACAAAGACTGCATAGACTCGGTTTATACTCTCTAGAATTTAGGAGATTGAGAGGGGATCTTATAGAAACTTACAAGATTCTTAAGGGGTTGGACAGGCTAGATGCAGGAAGATTGTTCCCGATGTTGGGGAGGTCCAGGACAAGAGGTCACAGCTTAAGGATGAGGGGGAAATCCTTTAGGACCGAGATGAGAAGGAATTTTTTCACACAGAGAGTGGTGGGTCTCTGGAACTTTCTGCCACAGAGGGTAGTTGCGGCCAGTTCATTGGCTATATTTAAGAGGGAGTTAGATGTGGCCCTTGTGGCTAAGGGGATCAGAGGGTATGGAGAGAAGGCAGGTACGGGATACTGAGTTGGATGATCAGCCATGATCATATTGAATGGCGGTGCAGGCTCGAAGGGCCGAATGGCCTACTCCTGCACCTAATTTCTATGTTTCTATGTTTCTATGATAGATAGATAGATAGATATAAACATAGAAAATAGGTGCAGGAATAGGCCATTCGGCCCTTCGAGCCTGCACCGTCAATCAATATGATCATGGCTGATTAACAACTCAGTATCCCGTACCTGCCATATCTCCATATTTAAAGTTTAAGAAGGGTCTCGACCCGAAACGTCTCCTATCGCCTTCGCTCCTTAGATGCTGCTGCACCCGCTGAGTTTCTCCAGCTTTTTGTGTAACCCTCCTCTCCATACCCCCTGATCCTTTAAGCCACAAGGGCCACATCTAACTCCCTCTTAAATATAGCCAATGAACTGGCCTCAACTACCTTCTGTGGCAGAGAATTCCACAGATTCACCACTCTCTGTGTGAAAAATGTTTTCCTCATCTCGGTCCTAAAAGACTTCCCCTCTTATCCTTAAACTGTGACCCATTGTTCTGGACTTCCCCAACATCGGGAACAATCTTCCAGCATCTAGCTTGTCCAACCCCTTAAGAATGTTGTAAGTCTCTATAAGATCCCCCCTCAATCTTCTAAATTCTAGTGAGTACAAGCGAAGTCTATCCAGTCTTTCTTCATATGAAAGTCCTGACATCCCAGGAATCAGTCTGGTCAACCTTCTCTGTACCCCCTCTGTGGCAAGAATGTCTTTCCTCAGATTTGGAGACCAGAACTGTACGCAATACTCCAGGTGCGGTCTCACCAAGACCCTATACAACTGCAGTAGAACCTCCCTGCTCCTATACTCAAATCCTTTCGCTATGAATCCTAACATACCATTTCCTTTCTTAATAGATAGATAGATAGATAGATCCTTTATTAATCCCCTCTTCAGGGAAATTCAGATGCCCTTGCAGCACACTAATAAAAACACAACATAACATTAAAGAAAAAAATTAACATTAAAACATAAAAACATCTTTGGTGTTAGTGCGTGGGCCAAAGGGCCTGTTTCTGTGCTGTATCTCTAAAGTAAACTAAACTAAACTAAACTAAACAAAAAGAAGGTAGACAAAAATGCTGGAGTAACTCAGCGGGTCAGGCAGCATCTTTGGAGGAAAGGAATAGGTGACGTTTCAAGTCGAGACCCTTTGTCACACACTTATTCCTTTTCTCCAGAGATGCTGCCCGACCCGCTGAGTTACTCCAGCATTTTGGTCTATCCGGTTTTAAACCTGCATCTGCAGTTCCTTCCTGTACACTTGGACAGGCACATGGATAGGAAATCTTATGCCAGTAACATGGATGGGTAAATGGATAGAACCAGTCCATTGAGTATAGGAGCAAAGAGGTCCTTCTGCAGTTGTGCAGGGCCCTAGTGAGACCACACCTGGAGTATTGTGTGCAGTTTTGGTCGCCAAATTTGAGGAAAGACGTTCTTGCTATTGAGGGAGTGCAGTGTAGGTTCACAAGGTTAATTCCCGGGATGGTGGGACTGTCATATGTGACGTTTCGATGCCCCTTAGGTTGTGCCCCTTTGTATACCTAGGTATGCAACAAAGCACCTCACTGAGACTGAAGGAGGGTCTTGACCCAAAACGTCGCCCAATTCCTTCGCTCGATAGATGCTGCCTCACCCGCTGAGTTGCTCCAGCATTTTTGTCCACTTTCGATTGTACCAGCATCTGCAGTTCCTTCTTAAACTAAACTAGAGGTGTTTGGAGACACAAGGAACTGGAGGTGCTGAAATCTTCAGCAAAAACGCAAAATGTGCTAGAGGAACCCAGCGGGTCATAGAAATTGGAGGTACAGCACAGGAAAAGGCCCTTCAGCCCACCAAGCCTGTGCCGGACATGATGCCAAGATCGACTCACCCAGTTAGTTCCACGCTACACTCCAGAGATGCTGTCTGACCCGCTGAGTTACTCCAGCACTTTGTGATCTATCTTCGGTGTCAACCAGCACCTGCAGTTCCTTCCTACACAGTTTAGTTATTAGTTTATTATCCAGCCAAGGGAAAGACAGTGGATACATTATTATGATCGAGCCATCAACAGTGTACTGATTAGACAATAGACAATAGGTGCAGGAGTAGGCCCTTCGAGCCAGCACTGCCATTCAATGTGATCATGGCTGATCATCCACAATCAGTACCCCGTTCCTGCCTTCTCCCCATATCCCCTGACTCCGCTATCTTTAAGAGCCCTATCGAGCTCTCTCTTGAAAGTATCCAGAGAACCGTCCTCCACCGCCCTCTGAGGCAGAGAATTCCACAGACTCCCCACTCTCTGTGTGAAAAAGTGTTTCCTCGTCTCCATTCTAAATGGCTTACTCTATATAGCGAATAACGTTTAGGGCAAGGTAAACTCCGATTAAAGATAGTCCGAGGATCTCCGGATGAGGTAGATGGGAGCTCAGGATCGCTCTCATATATGAATCGGTGCCAGGAGCAGAATTAGGCCATTCGGCCCATCAAGTCTACTCCTCCATTCAATCATGGCTGATCTATCTCTCCCTCTGAACCCCATACTCCTGCCCTCTCCCCATAACCCCTGACACCCGCACTATTATCTGAATGGTGGCAGATTAGGAAAGGGGGAGATGCAACGAGACCTGGGTGTCGTGGTACACCAGTCATTGAAAGTAGGCATGCAGGTGCAGCAGGCAGTGAAGAAAGCAAATGGTATGTTAGCATTCATAGCGAAAGGATTTGAGTATAGGAGCAGGGAGGTTCTACTGCAGTTGTTCAGGGTTTTGGTGCGGCCACACCTGGAGTATTGCGTACAGTTTTGGTCTCCAAATCTGAGGAAAGACATCCTTGCCATAGAGGGGGTACAGAGAAGATTCACCAGACTGATTCCTGGGATGTCAGGACTTTCATATGAGGAAAGACTGGATAGACTCGGCTTGTACTCGCTGGAATTTAGAAGATTGAGGGGGGATTTTATAGAAACTTACAAAATTCTTAAGGGGTTGGACAAGCTAGATGCTGGAAGATTGTTCCCGATGTTGGGGGAGTCCAGAACAAGGGGTCACAGTCTAAGGATAAGGGGGAATTCCTTTAGGACCGAAATGAGGAAAACATTCTTTACACAGAGAGTGGTGAGTCTCTGGAATTCTCTGCCACAGAAGGTAGTTGAGGCCAGTTTATTGGCTATATTTAAGAGGGCATTAGATGTGGCACTTGTGGCTAAAGGGATCGGGGGGTATGGAGAGAAGGCAGGTATGGGATACTGAGTTGGATGATCAGCCATGATCACATTGAATGGCGGTGCAGGCTCGAAGGGCCGAATGGCCTACTCCTGCACCTATTTTCTATGTCTATGTCTATTCAAAAATCTATCAATCTCTGCCTTAAAAATATCCACTGATGGCTTCCACAACTTTCTGTGGCAAAGAATTCCACAGATTCACCACCCCCTGACGAGTTGTTGATGGGATGGTTCTGTTGCCTGATAATGTGCTGGCTCGTGATCAATATCCCTCTTATCACTGCATATCCATGTGCCTATGCAAAAGTCCCTTAAATGCCAACAAGATATCTGCCTCCACCACCATCCGTGACTCAATGCCCCAGGCCCCCACCGTACTATGTGTGAAACCCCAGCCCTGACATCTCTGAAATATCACCAGGGCAGTTGACACAGGTACTATCACAATGTTTAAAGTATATTTAGACAGGTGCATGGATAGGACAGGCTTAGAGGGCTATGGGCCAAATGCAGGCAGGTGGGACTAGTGTAGATGGGACATGTTGGCCGTTGTGGGCATGTTAGGTTGAAGGGTTTGTTTCCACACCGTATCACTCTATGACTCTATCTTCTTTAACTCCTTTAATTTTCGGAGACCCGTTGTGACTATGACGGGTGCCGGCAAGTCGCCGAAACAAATCACCAGCATCCGACTCCATGCGATGAGCGCGATCAAACTAGAAGCGGGGGCCGCGCGGAGGTCGGGTGATCCCCTGTACAGGGCCGTTCCCACCAGCATGCGCCTGCATGCGGCAAGCGCGACCAAACCGGCAGCGAGGGCCGCGCGGAGGTCGGGTGAGTGGCGCAACGTGAGGCGAACTTGGAGCGAAGTCTGAGGTAACTTCGCCAGGACAGAGAGGGACACACAGAGAGGGGCACAGAGGCACACACACAGCGGGCCACGGAGCCACACACATAGAGGGTCACGGAGCCACCTACAGAGAGGGTCACGGAGGCACGACGTCGAGACGGTGCGTAATGCGTCGAGGCGACTGCGAGCCGACAAGCTGTTGGCGCGCGGAATTTTTGAATAGTCAGTTTTTCGCAGCCCCGCGCGATGTCGGGACGAACTCCGCACAATTCCGCACGGCTCCGGCGATCGGAGTGGCACCGGCCCCGCGACGCCGGACGGCTCAAGCGACCACGTTAGGTCGCGCTCATCGCATGGAGTTGCATGCTGGTGGGACAGGCCCTTTAGTCACTGAATCGTTCAAGAGAGCTATCCATGGACACGTTATGAAGATATTCAACGTCGCCTATCTCCTTCGCTCCTTAGATGCTGCTGCACCCACTGAGTTTCTCCAGCCCTTTGTGTACCCTTCAGGCTAAGATACTTCTCAGGGGATCAAACCGCCGAGCAGTGTGAAAAGCCCGTGATAAAAACCCAGCGCTGGGTTGTGGGATGCAACGTTTAACTCACCTCCTCCCCAGGCTGTGTGTTTACAAGATACAAACTGGAGCACCACAGAAATAGTCCCTCCGACCCCGGGTCACACAGGGCAACGAGTTTGTTTGTTGACATTTTAGCAACTGTTTTGCTGAACTAATAAGTCTTTTCATAGGGAGTCATAGAGTGTTACAGCGTGAAATAGACCATTCGGCCCAACTTGCCCACACCGGCCAACATGTCCCATCTACACTAACTCCCACCCGACTGCCTTTATCCCATATCCCTCCAGACCAGTCCTATCCATGTACCTGTCTAATTGTTTCTTAAACATCGCAATAGTCCCAGCCTCAACTACCTCCTCTGGCAGCTCGTTCCATACACCCACCTCCCTTAGTTTGAAAAGGTCACTTCCTGGATACCTATCGAATCTTTTCCCCTTCACCTTTAACCTATGTCCTCTGGTCCTCGATTCACCTACTCTGCGCAAAGGACTCTGTGCAACTAACCGATCTACTCCTCTCATGGGCCGAAGGGCCTGTTTCCGCGCTGTGTCCCTGAACTAAAGGTTCATAGCAAAAGGATTTGAGTATAGGAGCAGGGAGGTTCTACTTCAGTTGTATAGGGTCTTGGTGAGACCACACCTGGAGTATTGCGTACAGTTCTGGTCTCCAAATCTGAGGAAGGACATTATTGCCATAGAGGGAGTGCAGAGAAGGTTCACCAGACTGATTCCTGGATGTCAGACTGTCTTATGAAGAAAGACTGGATAGACTCGGTTTATACTCTCTAGAATTTAGGAGATTGAGCGGGGGATCTTATAGAAACTTACAAAATTCTTAAGGGGTTGGACGGGCTAGACGCAGGAAGATTGTTCCCGATGTTGGTGAGGTCCAGGATAAGGGGTGACAGCTTAAGGATAAGGGGGAAATCCTTTAGGACCGAGATGAGAAGGACTTTTTTCACACAGAGTGGTGGGTCTCTGGAACTCTCTGCCACAGAGGGTAGTTGAGGCCAGTTCATTGGCTATATTTAAGAGGGAGTTAGATGTGGCCCTTGTGGCTAAAGGGATCAGAGGGTATGGAGAGAAGGCAGGTACGGGATACTGAGTTGGATGATCAGCCATGATCATATTGAATGGCGGTGCAGGCTCGAAGGGCCGAATGGCCTACTCCTGCACCTATTTTCTATGTTTCTAAACTCTCATGCCACGAAGGTAGACAAAAATGCTGGAGAAACTCAGCGGGTGAGGCAGCATCTATGGAGCGAAGGAATAGGCGACGTTTCAGTGCGAGGCCCCTCTTCAGATGAGGTTGCATTAGGTTGCAAGCTACCCAAGCAAAATCTGAGCCACCTTTCCATGTTCAACAGAGATGCTATCTGACCAGCTGAGTTATTCCAGTACTGTGTGTCTTTTTCACTTCACTCACTGGCAATGCAAAGTCTATAAATTGTATATTTTTAAATAAACGCACCTTTGCAGTGTGGGTAACATTATTTCTCACTGCAAGATCTCCATCAACTGATTTGTCTGGCCACCCGCCCAACTGGTTCATTTCTCTGTCCTTCTGGATCGATATATGGTGGCACAGTGGCACATTAGCTGCTGCCTCACAGCGCCACGAAACTGGCTTTGACCTTGACCTCGGGTGATGTCTGTGTGGAGTTTGCACGTTCTCCTGGTGACCACCTCGGTTTCCTCCCACATCCCAAAGAAGCGCAGGTTTGCGGGTTAATTGGCCTTCTGTAAATTGCCCCTAGTGTGTAGGGAGTGGGTGAGAAAATGGGATAACATAGAACTGGCGTGAACGGGTGATCGATGGTCGGCCTGGACTTGGTGGGCTGAAGACCCTGTTGCCATGATGAATCTTTCAATCAATTAATAATTTAGATAGGAAGGGTTTAGAAGGTTATGGGCCAAAATCTGAGGAAGGACATTATTGCCATAGAGGGAGAGCAGAGAAGGTTCACCAGACTGATTCCTGGGATGTCAGGACTGTCTTATGAACAAAGACTGCATAGACTCGGTTTATACTCTCTAGAATTTGGGAGATTGAGAGGGGATCTTATAGAAACTTACAAAATTCTTAAGGGGTTGGACAGGCTAGATGGAGGAAGGTTGTTCCCGATGTTGGGGAGGTCCAGGACAAGGGGTCACGGCTTAAGGATAAGGGGGAAATCCTTTAGGACCGAGATGAGAAGGACTTTTTTCACACAGAGAGTGGTGGGTCTCTGGAACTCTCTGCCACAGAGGGTAGTTGAGGCCAGTTCATTGGCTATATTTAAGAGGGAGTTAGATGTGGCCCTTGTGGCTAAGGGGATCAGAGGGTATGGAGAGAAGGCAGGTAAGGGATACTGAGTTGGATGATCAGCCAGATCATATTGAATGGCGGTGCAGGCTCGAAGGGCCGAATGGCCTACTCCTGCACCTAATTTCTATGTTTCTATGTTTCTAAAATGAGGATAAATGCTAGTATGGCTAAGATGGGCCAAGTGGCCTGTTTCCGTGCTGTACACTTATTTTTTTAAATATATTTTTATTAGAAGCAAACACATATTATGGTAAAAACATTTCATGCGTGTCATTCATACATTATTAATATTATCAATTGTGAATTAATTCTGCTTCTAATATTTTTTATATCGATAGAAAGTAAGAAAGAAAAAAAAACCCCATAAATGTCAAGATTAAAAAAAAGGAATGGAATGATTTACTAATAATACGTCATTGGAGATAGGTTTGAAGATTATAAAGTATAACTTTTCATCTAATAGAAACACAGAAACATAGAAAAATAGGTGCAGGAGTAGGCCATTCGGCCCTTCGAGCCTGCACCGCCATTCAATATGATCATGGCTGATCATCCAACTCAGTATCCTGTACCTGCCTTCTCTCCATACCCCCTGATCCCACAAGTGCCACATCTAACGCCCTCTTAAATATAGCCAATGAACTGGCCTCAACTACCTTCTGTGGCAGAGAATAGTAAGATTGAACGAGAACTTACCAAGTTTGAAGGTTGATCTTTATTTCATGAGGAGTTGCGGTGAGGGATTTCGTGAAGAGCCCGCCGGCACGCATGCGCGACATTCTTCAAAGCAGCGGTGTGGAATCACAGAAACAACAACAGAAATGACTTGGCATAGTAAGATTTAAAGAGACTCTGATTACCAGCTGAAGATGATCGAGGGTTGGGAGCGGAGGGCACGAAATCCCTCACCGCAACTCCTCATGAAATAAAGATCAACCTTCAAACTTGGTAAGTTCTCGTTCAATCTTACTATTTCATTTCGGAGTCACGTGAGTGACTTCGTGAAGACTTCAAAGCTTCTGTGATTACACGCCCTGGACAACGTCCATGCGGACACACCACTAGCAAGGATGGATTGGAGGAAACAAGTTGACAAAACGAGGTTATACTGAAACAAAAAGAAGATTTGTTAATAACACAACAAATAACGCCCTTTTAATCAGGGACATCCCCACGTTCACACCCGGCGTTCAGCACGGCCTCTGCGAACTGAAGGGGAGCAGCAACAGGCTTATTATAGAATCGCTGGAACACAGCTTCATTCACCCATCCTGCTGTGGCGAGGATATGGTCCATGGGTACCTCCATGACCCTCGCCGCCGACGTAGATGCAGCCCTGGTGGAGTGGGATGTAAACACATTAGTGTCAATACCTGCCTTATTCAGGACGATCCGGAGCCACCTGGATATCGTCTGGACTGTCACTCGATGGTGAGATCTTTTGTGAGTGACAAGCAGGTACAACTCCATTCCTCTGATGCTCCTCGTCACCTTGATGTAGTAACGGATGTGAGTGGCTAAACATAGCCGAGCATCTGCAGGGTATGCCGGGAACTTCAGCTGCAGCCCTGTGCACCCAGGTCTATGCTGCTTAAGTAGCTCATCGACGAAAAAGACTACTTCTCCAGGGGTCGACGTCATCCTGGCAATACGTAGTTTGTGGAGCGTCTGAACCCGCTGTGCTGAAGTCAGCGCTAGTAACATCACCAATTTCATAGTGAGTTGGTCCAGCTGTAACCCTTCCATGGGTGACCACGACCTGAGCAGGGTAAGCACATCCCTGACATCCCAGGTGATGTTGTAGCGTGGTGTAGGCGGATTCAGATTGAATATTCCCCGCATAAGCCTGGACACTAGCCTGTTCGATCCAACCTCGATGTTGAGGTAGAATGATAGCGCACTCCTGGCGCTGTTGATGGCACGATAACTCAAGTGCTCATCATGGTGCAACCCCGCGAGGAATTCCAGGACGTCGGCTATGGAGACATCGTCATAGGTGATGTGAGAGCGACTGCAGTAGGCTTCCCACTTGGTGATGTGGGAGAGATATCTCCGCCTGGTTGACCCTCGACATGATGCTCCAATGGTGTTCATGGTCCGGGTGGTAAGGCCATACTGCATCCATGGCCTGGTCAGAACCTGCAAGCCAGTAATTTTAGATACGCATGGCAGGGGTGTAACTCCCCTGAGACAGGGTGAGAAACCACATGCGGGCAACCCTCTAGAGGGACCCAAGGTTGACTAATCATGTCAGAGACCACCGGATACCAAGGCTGTGTAGGCCAGTCGGGTATGACAAGAATGCCTCTGGCAGAATCCATCCTGATTTTTTGTAATACCCGACTGATGAGGCAAAACGGGGGGAATGCATAGAAAAACCACTTCCCCCAGTCTAGCGAGAATGCATCAATCGCTAATGCCCCAGGGTCTGGTTCCCATGACACATATGTCGGTACCTGATGGTTCAACCGGGACGCAAAAAGGTCGATATCCGGTTGGCCAAATTTGGCTGTAATTTGGGCAAATATTTGAGGATGCAGCATCCACTCAATACTATCATTGAATTTGCGTGACCTGGTGTCTGCCACAGTATTAAGCCTACCTGGCAAATAGGTGGCTGAAATCCAAATATCTCGATCAATACACCAGCACCAAATAGTATTAGCCAATTTGTCACAAGAGACTGACCTGGTACCGCCCATATGGTTTAAATATGCCACCGCTGTGGTGTTGTCTATTTGGAGACGTACATGAGTACCACTAAGATGAGCACAATATGCCCGCAGTCCGTGAAATGCTGCAAACCTAGAGAGCTTGCGTCAGTTTGCAAATATACCACCGGATTGGGCACAACAATGGGTTTGAATGCCCTGCCAATATTGGACACCCACCATTGGAGCTCAACCTTAGCATCAGAAGGCAGCTCCATAGGTCTGTCAAAATGACCAGCGTTCTTTTTTAACGCAATAATTTTGGCCCTTTGCAGGTTTTGAGAATGCAAAGGCCCAAACCGGGCTGCCGGAAATAAAGCTACGATTTTCCCAATTATCTTAGCTGTATGCCGAATAGATGGTATACTGGCGGATGCGAGATCCTGACATGCAAGGGAGACATCCTCCACCTTGTGAAATGGAATGGTGGCCCTCATTTGAATAGAGTCCACCGTGAAACCCAAATAATCCATAACCTGGGGTGGGTGAAACTTCGATTTTTCTGGATGAACTATAAACCCCAGTTGCTGAAATATAGTAACAGTTGCTAAAACAGCGCTTTCAGCTGCTTCCAGAGTATTGCCAATAATCAGAATATCATCCAAATAAGCCATTACAATATGATGTTCTATGCGTAATTTGGCCATAATAGGTTTAAGTTGGGAAAAGGGGGAAGTACAACAAGATCTGGGGGTCCTTGTTCATCAGTCGCTGAAAGTAAGCATGCAGGTACAGCAAGCAGTGAAGAAAGCGAATGGCATGTTGGCCTTCGTATCAAGAGGAGTTGAGTATGGGAGCAAAGAGGTCCTTCTGCAGTTAAACGGGGCCCTAGTGAGACCACATCTGAAGTCTGAAGAAGGGTCTCGACCCGAAACGTCGCCTATCTCCTTCGCTCCTTAGATGCTGCTGCACCCGCTGAGTTTCTCCAGCTTCTTGTGTAACCCACATCTGAAGTATTGTGTGCAGTTTTGGTCTCCAAATTTGAGGAAGGACATTCTTGCTATTGAGGGAGTGCAGCGCAGGTTCACCAGGTTAATTCCTGGCATGGCGGGACTGTCATATGTTGATAGAATGGAGCGGCTGGGCTTGTATACTCTGGAATTTAGAAGGATGAGAGGGGATCTTATTGAAACATATAAGATTATTAATGGATTGGACACGCTAGAGGCAGGAAACATGTTCCTGATGTTGGGGGAGTCCAGAACCAGGGGCCACAGTTTAAGAAGTAGGGGTAAACCATTTTGCACAGGGAGCCAAATGCAACGTAATTTCGTTTGGAACTGCATATATCAATGTATTTCTAAATGACAATAAAGTTTGTTTGACTTTGACTGACTTAGAACGGAGATGAGGGGAAACCTTTTCACACAGAGAGTTGTGAATCTGTGGAATTCTCTGCCTCAGAGGGCGGTGGAGGCCAATTATCTGGATGCTTTCAAGAGAGAGTTAGATAGAGCTCTTAAAGATAGCGGAGTCAGGGGATATGGGGAGAAGGCAGGAACGGGGCACTGCTTGTGAATGATCAACCGTGATCACATTGAATGACGGTGCTGGCTCGAAGGGCCAATTGGCCCACTCCTGCATCTATTGTCTATTGTCTAATGGATACAGGTGGGGGGGAGGGAGGGGTTGAATGGCAGATGGCTGGACAAAGGCTCCAGATGAAAAGACAAAAAGTGTGAGATAAGGGGATCAGGGTAGAAGATGCGCGAAATGTGTTTTTGTGTGTTGTGTGTGTGAGTCTGTGTGTCTTTGATGCTGCTGCACGCAAGGTCTCATTGCACCACTACCTCACCCTACTTGGGCACAGGATAACAAGCTGGAGTTGACTAGACCTGTCTTGACGTAGGTGAAATCTATTGCATGGAGTGATTATGATCTGAAACTCATTGCCTGCAAAGATTCCTTTTGTTGTTAGTTTCGAGTCCGCGTCGACCAGCGATGCCCGCACATTAGAAACATAGAGACATAGAAATTAGGTGCAGGAGTAGGCCATTCGGCCCTTCCAGCCTGCACCGCCATTCAATATGATCATGGCTGATCATCCAACTCAGTATCCCGTACCTGCCTTCTCTCCATACCCTCTGATCCCTTTAGCCACAAGGGCCACATCTAACTCCCTCTTAAATATAGCCAATGAACTGGCCTCAACTACCCTCTGTGGCAGAGAGTTCCAGAGACCCACCACTCTGTGTGTGAAAAAAGTCCTTCTCATCTCGGTCCTAAAGGATTTCCCCCTTATCCTTAAGCTGTGACCCCTTGTCCTGGACCTCCCCAACATCGGGAACAATCTTCCTGCATCTAGCCTGTCCAACCCCTTAAGAATTTTGTACGTTTCTATAAGATCCCCTCTCAATCTCCTAAATTCTAGAGAGTATAAACCGAGTCTATGCAGTCTTTGTTCATAAGACAGTCCTGACATCCCAGGAATCAGTCTGGTGAACCTTCTCTGCACTCCCTCTATGGCAATAATGTCCTTCCTCAGATTTGGAGACCAGAACTGTACGCAATACTCCAGGTGTGGTCTCACCAAGACCCTATACAACTGAAGTAGAACCTCCCTGCTCCTATACTCAAATCCTTTTGCTATTAACACTGCCCTATACACACACCGCACATTGGAGGAGAAGCACCTCATATTTTGCATGGGTAGTTTACACCCCAGCGGTATGAACATTGACTTCTCCAATTGATTAAGAAGGAACTGCAGATGCTGGAAAATTCGAAAATGCTGGAGTAACTCAGCGGGCCCGGCAGCATCTATGGAGTGAAGAAATAGGTGATGTTTCGGGTCGAGACCCTTCTTCAGACTGAAACAATGGTCTTGACCCGAAACGTCACCCGTTGCTTCTCTCCAGAGATTCTGCCGGTCCCGCTGAGTGACTCCTGCATTTTGTGTCTATCTCCATTCGTCTTGGCCCCGCTCTGGGAGTAGGAGTGGGGGCAGATCCGGATCCGAAGCGGCCGTGAGCCCCAGGCCGAGCTTGGCGATCGTTTGCCTGCTTCTGCTGCTGTTGGAGGTGAAACGTTGCGTCGCCCAGTCCCACTTTGGCCGTCAGTTACGCGAAGATTTCGTTCGCTACAAAATCTCGGAGCCTCGCTCGATGTCGCGCACAACTCCACACCCCTCCGGCGCTTCCCAGTGGGACCGGTCCCGCTTTGCCACACGATGCACGCGCGCCTCAATGCGACGACGAGGTCGCGTAATATGCGTGCCAAGGAAACGTAAGTGGGACAGGCCCTTTACACTTATACCAAGCCAATTAACCTACGTACCTGCACGTCTTTGGAGTTTGGGAGGAAACCCGGAGATCCAGGAGAAAACCCACGCAGGTCACGGGGAGAACGTACAAACTCCATACAGACAGCATCCGACGTCGGGATTGAACCCGGGTCCTCGGCGCTGTGAGGCAGCAACTCTACCGCTGCGCCACCGTGCCCCCCACAGCAGATTATGAAAGGGAATTAAGAAACTTGGAACTGCAGATGGACACAAAGTAACTCAACGGATCAGGCAACATCTCTGGAGAACAGGAATAGGGGATGTTTCAGGTCCGAACCCTTCTTCAGAAGAAATTATAAATTTATCTGGAGGTACCGTCTTTCATTTATTTGTACGGTTCCTAAGCGATAAGAGCAGTTTAAATTCCAGTTGGAATATTTTGGAGGACCAACTAACCAAGAACCAAGAATAGGCCATTCGGCCCATCAAATCTACTCTGCCATTCAATCATGGCTGATCTATCTTTCCTTCTCAACCCCATTCTCCTGCCTTCTCCCCATAATCCCCAACACCCATAATAATCAAGAATCCATCTCTGTTTAAGAAGGAACTGCAGATGCTGGAAAATTGAAGGTAGACAAAAGTGCTGGAGAAACTCAGCGGGTGCAGCAGCATCTATGGAGCGAAGGAGATAGGCGACGTTTCGGGCCGAAACCCTTCTTCAGACTGATCAGATGCTGCTGCACCCACTGAGTTTCTCCAGCACTTTTGTCTGCCAAGAATCTATCACTCTCTGCCATAAAAAATATCCATTGATTTGGCCTGCGCAACCTTCTGTGGCAATGAATTCCACAGATTCACTGCCCTCTGACTAAAGAAATTCCTCCTCATCTCCTTCCGAAAGGAACGTCCTTTCATTCTGAGGGTGTGACCTCTGGTCTGAGACTCGCTCACGAGTGGAAACATCCTCGTCCACGTCCACTCTATTAGGAGGGATATGGAGACCCCCCTTGTAGAAACCCGTGGCGGCACGGTGGTGGCATATCGGTAGAGTTGCTGCCTTACGGTGCCCGGCTTCGATCCTAACTACTGGTGCTGTCTGTACGGACTTTGTGCGATCTCCCCATGACTTAGTTGGTTTTTCTCCGGGTGCTCCGGTTGCCTCCCACACTCAAAAGACGTGCAGGTTTGTTGCTTAATTGTCTTCGATAAAGAGTGCAAATTGTCCTTGGTGTGGAGGATAGTGTTAGCGCATCTGGTCGGCATCGACTCAGTGGGCCGAAGGGTCTGTTTCCAGAGATGCAGTTGAGATAGTCTGAAGAAGGGTCTCAACCTCAAATGTCAGCTATTGATTTTCACCAGAGGTGTTGTCTGTCTGATTCAGGTATTATCTAAATGGAGGCCGATATTATCTAAATGGAGGCTGATTAGGAAAAGGGGAGATGCAGCGCGACCTGGGTGTCATGGTACACCAGTCATTGGAAGTAGGCATGCAGGTGCAGCAGGCAGTGAGGAAAGCGAATGGTATGTTAGCTTTCATAGCAAAAGGATTTGAGTATAGGAGCAGGGAGGTTCTACTTCAGTTGTACAGGGTCTTGGTGAGACCACACCTGGAGTATTGCGTACAGTTCTGGTCTCCAAATCTGAGGAAGGACATTATTGCCATAGAGGGAGTGCAGAGAAGGTTCACCAGACTGATTCCTGGGATGTCAGGGCTGTCTTATGAACAAAGACTGCATAGACCCGGTTTATACTATTAAGAATTTAGGAGATTGAGAGGGGATCTTACAGAAACTTACAAAATTCTTAAGGGGTTGGACAGGCTAGATGCAGGAAGATTGTTCCCGATGTTGGGGAGGTCCAGGACAAGGGGTCACAGCTTAAGGATAAGGGGGAAATCCTTTAGGACCGAGATGAGAAGGACTTTTTTCACACAGCGAGTGGTGAATCTGTGGAATTCTCTGCCGCAGAGGTAGTTGAGGCCAGTTCATTGGCAATATTTAAGAGGGAGTTAGATGTGGCCCTTGTGGCTAAGGGGATCAGAGGGTATGGAGAGAAGGCAGGTACGGGATACTGAGTTGGATGATCAGCCATGATCATATTAAATGGCGGTGCGGACTCGAAGGGCCGAATGGCCTACTCCTGCACCTAATTTCTATGTTTCTATGTATGCAGTTGAGAGAACTGTATCTCCAATCTGAACCAGAAACCAAACTGGCCATTGGGAATGTTTAAGAAGGAACTGCAGATGCTGGCCATAGGGAATGGTGGGTGTCTGGATCCAGCTGCCAGAGAAAGGAAGCTGGTGCAGGGAATATCGCAACTTGACGCTTGTCAAGGTACATGGACAGGACAGGTTTAGAGGGATATGGGACAAGTGCAGGCAGCTTGGACCAGTCATTCATCCATTCATCGTCGTTGAAGACATTAGCGATACAGTGGTGTTAGTTTCCGACGGGAATGGTGACGGACGCACAACACATCTCTGACCTTCAGTTCCTGCGGACTTCCGACGCTGGAAGTACAGGATTTTGGTGTGTGTGCTTTATCATTGTTCCTTATAATACTGTGTACGACAGTGATCGCAACTTCTACTGAAGTATGGATGGCCATTGGCTCGCTAGGAGCTCATCCGCCTTTTGACTTCGAAATTCTCTGCCTCAGAGGACGGCGGAGGCAGGTTCTCTGGATGCTTTCAAGAGAGAGCTAGATAGGGCTCTTAAAGATTACAGCATGGAAACAGGCCCTCTCGGCCCTTCCAGTCCGTGCCGACCATTTATTTTCCCCGAGTCCCATCTACCTGCACTCGGACCATACCCCTCCATTCCCTTCCCGTCCATATACCTATCCACTTTACTTTTAAATGTTAAAATCGACCCTGCCTCCACCACTTCTGCAGGAAGATCATTCCACACAGCCACCACTCTCTGAGTAAAGAAGTTCCCCCTCATGTTACCCCTAAACTTCTGTCCCTTAATTCTCATGTCATGCCCTCTTGTTTGAATCTTCCCTACCCTCAATGGCAAAAGCTTATCCACGTCAACTCTGTCTATCCCTTTCATCATTTTAAAGACCTCAATCAAGTCCCCCCTTAACCTTCTGCGCTCCAAAGAATAAAGACCTAACTTGTTCAACCTTTCTCTGTAACTTAGTTGCTGGAACCCAGGCAACATTCTAGTAAATCTCCTCTGTACTCTCTCTATTTTGTTGACATCCATCCTATAATTAGGCGACCAAAATTGTACATCATACTCCAGAATTGGTCTCACCAATGCCTTGTACAATTTTAACACTACTTCCCTACTCCTATATTCAATGCTCTGATTTATAAAGGCCAGCACATCAAAAGCTTTCTTTACCACCCTATCTACATGCGATTCCACCTTCAGGGAACTATGCACAGTTATTCCTAGATCCCTCTGTTCCACAGCATTCCTCAATTCCCTGCCATTTACCATGTACGTCCTATTTTGATTTGTTCTGCCAAGATGTGGCACCTCACACTTATCAGCATTAAACTCCATCTGCCATCTTTCAGCCCACTCTTCCAAATGGCCCAAATCTCTCTGTAGACTTTGAAAATCTACTTCATTATCCACAACACCACCTATCTTAGTATCATCTGCATACTTACTTATCCAGTTTTCCACCCCATCATCCAGATCACTGATGTACATGACAAACAACAGTGGACCCAACACAGATCCCTGAGGCACCCCACTGGTCACCGGCTTCCAACCTGACAAACAGCCATCCACCATTACTCTCTGGCATCTCCCATTCAGCCACTGTTGAATCCATCTTGCTACTCCGCCATTAACACCCAAAGATTGAACCTTCTTAACCAACCTTCCATGGGGAACCTTGTCAAAGGCCTTACTGAAATAGGGCTCTTAAAAATAGCGGAGTCAGGGGATATGGGGAGAAGGCAGGAACGGGGTACTGATTGGGGATGATCAGCCATGATTAAATTGAATGGCGGTGCTGGCTCAAAGGGCCGAATGGCCTACTCCTGCACCTATTGTCTATTGTCTATTGACAGGTCTTGTTTTTGGTCCTGCTGGGGGTCCACAGCCCCCTAATCACCCGGCAAACCAGGTGGGGGAGAGGGTTTAGTCGCCGACTATCCGACCCTGGAGCAGATAGCACGGGATCACATGGTACCCGTGGCGGGGGGGCAACTCCCCCCCCGACTTGACCTGGGGGATGTTGGGCGGTGTGGGCAAGTTAGGCCGAGCCGAAGGACATGATTCCACGCTGTATCACTCTGTGGCTCGATGACTACGAGGTATCAGTTGTTCTGCTGGTTCTACCTTCGGATACATTTTGAAAGATATGGTCATGTCGTCTCAATGTTATCTGAGCCCATTCAATGTACTCTTTTAAAAAAATCTGGATTTGATAACGATGGGTAAATTATGATGATGGGAACATATAGTGACTGTTCTTTCTTCATGACTGTTATTCTATGATTTCCATGCTTATGGCAGTATTTATTTTATGTGGTGGTTTTCCTTCGGACATCTGTGACCGCCTGCAATGTCATCGAATGATGGTATCTGTCTGCATGGGTTTAAAGTCGCATTATTCATAGGATGTGGGTGTTCAGGCAAGTTCAGGATTCTGTTGGGAGTTGTAGCTGGTTCTTTGGCCAATTTACCGAGCATTTGTTTCGTCGGATGTTCCGTCTAAGCTAGTCCCGTGAGCCCGCGGCTTGGCCCTTATTCCTCTAAACCAAGGGATCGGCACCATAGAAACATAGAAAACATAGAAAAATAGGTGCAGGAGTAGGCCATTCGGCCCTTCGAGCCTGCACCGCCATTCAATGTGATCATGGCTGATCATCCAACTCAGTATCCCGTACCTGCCTTCTCTCCATACCCCCTGATCCCCTCAGCCACAAGGGCCACATCTAACGCCCTCTTAAATATAGCCAATGAACTGGCCTCTAAATATAGCCAATGAACAGGGTCAGAAGAAGGGTGTCGACCCGAAACGTCGCCTATCTCCTTCGCTCCTTAGATGCTGCTGCACCCGCTGAGTTTCTCCAGCTTTTTGTGTAACCCTGGCCTCAACTACCTTCTGTGGCATAGAATTCCAGAGACCCACCACTCTCTGTGTAAAGAATGTTTTTCTCATCTCGGTCCTAAAGGAATTCCCCCTTATCCTTAGACTGTGACCCCTTGTTCTGGACTCCCCCAACATCGGGAACAATCTTCCAGCATCTAGCTTGTCCAACCCCTTAAGAATTTTGTAAGTTTCTATAAGATCCCCCCTCAATCTTCTAAATTCCAGCGAGTACAAGCCGAGTCTATCCAGTCTTTCCTCATATGAAAGTCCTGACATCCCAGGAATCAGTCTGGTGAATCTTCTCTGTACCCCCTCTATGGCAAGAATGTCTTTCCTCAGATTTGGAGACCAGAACTGTACGCAATACTCCAGGTGTGGTCTCACCAAAACCCTGTACAACTGCAGCAGAACCTCCCTGCTCCTATACTCAAATCCTTTCGCTATGAATGCTAACATACCATTTGCTTTCTTCACTGCCTGCTGCACCTGCATGCTTACTTTCAATGACTGGTGTACCATGACACCCGGGTCTCGTTGCATCTCCCCTTTTCCTAATCTGTCACCGAATGCGGCCCGTATCGCAGGCGGATTTTTTTCCCCCCGTAATCATCCGGCCCTCCGAGCGCCGAGCTCCGGCTGTACTGCATCCTGCGCAAAGCCGCCGGCACGGCCCCGCACCTTCCGTGAACTCTTTTACGAAAGGACTGCAGATGCTGGAAAAATCGAGGTTAGACACAAATGCTGGGGAACTCAGCGGGTGAGACATGCAAGGATTGCACGAGGCTGCCTCACTCGCTGAGTTTCTCCGGCATTTTTGTCTACCTTCGGTAAACACGTGATTTGATGCCTGCCATCCGGGGCGGGATGGGGGCGGGATCCATGTGTACACGTGATAGATGTGGCCCGCCATCCGCTCACACATGTGCGTCCCGGCCCCTGTGCAGAACAAGGTTGCCCACCCCTGGTCTGAACGTTTCCTATCCATGTACCTGCCCACGTTTAGTTTGGTTTGGTTTGAAGATACAGCATGGAAACAGGCCCTTCGGCCCACCTATCACAACATAGTGGCGAGACGTTACTGTAATCATGCAGGTGAAGGGACCTGTGGAGTATAGTTTGGTTTGAAGATACAGCACGGAGACCGGCCATTCGGCCCACCGAGTCGGCACTGACCAGCGACCCCCACACACTATCTGACGGACAATGTACAATTTACAGAAGCCAATTTACCTACAATCTTGAATGTCTTTGGAGGAAACCGGAGCGGTTTGGCTGGTTTGTGTGATGCTCCGGGCTGCGTCAGCAACTCTCTGCCGTCTGGGATGGTGCTGTTCCCAAACCAATGTGTCTTGAATCCCGATAAAACTCTGTTGGTGAGAATTGTTGGGGACGTGCCGAACTTCCTAAGCATCGCAAGGAAGTGGAGGCATTGGCATGGTTTCTTGGCCATTACTTCGATGTGGCTGATCAGAGTAACTCGGGGGGTCAACAGACAATAGACAATAGGTGCAGGAGTAGGCCATTCGGCCCTTCGTGCCAGCACCGCCATTCAATGTGATCATGGCTGATCATCCCCAATCAGTACCCCGTTCCTGCCTTCTCCCCATATCCCCTGACTCCGCTATCTTTAAGAGCCCTATCTAGCTCTTTCTTGAAAGCATCCAGAGAACCGGCCTCCACCGCCCTCTGAGGCAGAGAATTCCACAGACTCACCACTCTGCGAGAAAAAGTGTTTCCTCATCTCCGTTCTAAATGGCTTAACCCTTTTTCTTAAACTGTGGCCCTGGTTCTGGACTCCCCCAACATCGGGAACATGCTTCCTGCCTCTAGCGTGTCCGAACCCTTAACAATCTTATATGTTTCAATATGAGAACCCCTCTCATCCTTCTAAACACCAGAGTGTACAAGCCCAGCCGCTCCATTCTCTCAGCATACGACAGTCCCGCCATCCCGGGAATTAACCTTGTAAACCTACGCTGCACTCACTCAATAGCAAGAATGTCCTTCCTCAAATTAGGTCAGGCAACATCTCTGGGGATAATGGACAAGGTGACGTTTGGGGTCTGTACAGTTCTTCAGACTTTTTCCCCAGAGATGCTGCCTGACCCAGTCGTGTTACTCTAGCATCTTGTGTCTATCTTTGGTATAAATCAGCACCTGCATCTCCTTGTTACTACCTCCTCTAGCAGCCAGTTCCATATACCCACCACCCCCTGTGTGAAAAAAAAAATGCCCTTCAGCTTCCTATATAAATCTTTCCCATCTCCATTCTTTCCTAAGAAAGATGTATCAAATCCAGATTTTTTTTTAGTTTTTAGGTCACAGGGCGGAAACAGGCCCTTCGGCCCATCGAGTCAGCACGGACCAGCGATCCCCGCTCGCTAATACTATCCCGCACACACACGAGGGCCAGTTTTACTTTCGTACCAAGTCATTGAGGCTACAAATCTGTACGTCTACGGAGCGCGGGAGGTAACCTGAGCACCCGGAGAAAATCCCACGGGGAGAACGTGCAAACTCTGCACAGACAGCACCCGTAGTCAGGATTGCATCTTGGTCTCTGCCGTAGTAAGGGAGCAACTCTACCGCTGCGCCGCCGTGCCGTCCTTACATATAGAATGTATAGAATACCTGGAAAACCTTTGAGTAATGACCTAGACAACAACAAGACACAACACTTTATCCAAACGAGAATACAATTTGCAAAATGAGATCAGGGTTGGTATCCCTGTAATTCCTTCTCCGTGGATTGTCACCTTGTCGTGGTGGAGAAGCTCGTGTGGTCCTGAGATCCTGAGAGCGATGCCGTCTGGAGCGATGCTCCTGGTAGGGCCACCCATGGCGGTAAGGTCGAGGGGGAGGTCTCTGACAAAGAGCGATCCAACCAAGACCTCAATGCTAGACCAGGCGGAGGACGATGGCTGACCTTAGTGGAGCGTCACGACGGCTGGGAAGGCGGATGAAGGCTGCGGCTGAAAAGGGTCTCCGGTCATCTTGGACTCCATGCCACTGGATCCTTGACCCACATCTGCCAGTTTACAAAATGATCTGCATTCCCACAGTCAAGGCTGATAACATGAACTAGGAAAACCAGAACATCAACCCTTCATGCCTATTAATTTAATCAAGAACTTGAGATGAAATCAAAAACATAACAAGGTGAGTTCAGTGATCAACTTACCTCAGGGAAAGACCAATTTAAGCGGTACAATAATAGTGACAGTCATTTGTCCAATAATTAATTTAGTTTAGTTTAATTTAGAGAAACAATAGACAATAGACAATAGGTGCAGGAGTAGGCCAATTCGGACCTTCGAGCCAGCACCGCCATTCAATGTGATCGTGGCTGATCATCCACAATCAGTACCCCGTTCCTGCCTTCTCCCCATATCCCCTGACTCCGCTATCTTTAAGAGCCCTATCTAGCTCTCTCTTGAAAGCATCCAGAGAACCTGCCTCCACCACCCTCAGAGAGGCAGAGAATTCCACAGACTCACAACTCTGTGAGAAAAAGTGTTTCCTCGTCTCCGTTCTAAATGGCTTAACCCTTTTTCTTAAACTGTGGCCCCTGGTTCTGGATTCCCCCAACATTGAGAACATGTGTCCAATCCATTAATAATCTTATATGTTTCAATAAGATCCCCTCTCATCCTTCTAAACTCCAGAGTGTACAAGCCCAGCCGCTCCATTCTCTCAGCATATGACCCTTATTCTTAAACTGTGGCCCCTGGTTCTGGACTCCCCCAACATCGGGAACATGTTTCCTGCATCTAGCGTATCCAACCCCTTAAGAATTTTGTGGCGTTTCCTCGTCTCCGTTCTAAACGGCTTACTCAACAGGCCCTTTGGCCCACCAGGCCCTTCGGCCCACCGAGTCCACACTGACCAGCCATCCCCGCACATTAACACATCTGTAGGATGCACTAAATCTCACGACCGAAAGCAAACTACAAGCGACATCTTGTCGTTCGTTTAATAAAATCTACTCGCGTACAGATAAGCCCTCTGACCTCATCCCTCTCTCTCTCTTGACCCTCACGTGACGCTGCTCGTCACTAGGCAACGGGAACAAGTGGTACCTGAAACCCTCGTGGGCATGTAGTGGCCACACTGTCCTACGCACATCCGGGACCATTTAAAATCATATCAAGCTGCGGAGTCTGTGGAGTGCGGGAGGAAACCCACGCAGGTCACGGGAAGAACGTACAAACTCCGTGCAGACAGCACCCGTGGTCAGGATCAAACCCGGGTCGCCAGCACTGTGAGGCAGCAACTCTACCGCTGCGCCACTGTGCAGCCCCAATATATTACATTTTAATATACTATATGGTGTAATAAGATTGGACAGGAGAGTAGACTCATCACCTTCCACCTCAGAAGCATCCGCCGTATCCTAGGCACATCCTGGCTAGACAGAGTGTCCAACGCCGAGATGCCGTCTCACGCTGGCCTTCCCCGTATGTACGCTCTACTGAGGCAGCACGGACCGCTGTGGCCGGGCCATGCCCACCGCATGGAGGATGGCCGTATTCCGAAAGACATTCTTTATAACAAGAGGATTTCAGTATAGGAGTAAAGAGGTTTCTTTCTGCAGTTGTATAGGGCTCTGGTGAGACCACATCTGGAGTATTGTGTACAGTTTTGGTCTCCTAATTTGAGGAAGGACATCCTTGTGATTGAGGCAGTGCAGCGTAGGTTCACGAGATTGATCCCTGGGATGGAGGGACTGTCATATGAGGAAAGATTGAAAAGACTAGGCTTGTATTCACTGGAGTTTAGAAGAATGAGGGGAATCTTATAGAAACATAGAAACATAGACAATAAGTGCAAGAGTAGGCCATTCGACCCTTCGAGCCCGCACCGTCATTCAATATGATCATGGCTGATCATCCAACTCAGTATCCCGTACCTGCCTTCTCTCCATACATAGAAACATAGAAATTAGGTGCAGGAGTAGGCCATTCGGCCCTTCGAGCCTGCACCGCCATTCAATATGATCATGGCTGATCATCCAACTCAGTATCCCGTACCTGCCTTCTCTCCATACCCCCTGATCCCTTTAGCCACAAGTGCCACATCTAACGCCCTCTTAAATATAGCCAATGAACTGGCCTCAACTACCCTCTGTGGCAGAGAATTCCACAGATTCACCACTCTCTGTGTGAAAAATGATTTTCGCATCTCGGTCCTAAAGGAATTCCCCCTTATCCTTAAGCTGTGACCCCTTGTCCTGGACCTCCCCAACATCGGGAACAATCTTCCTGCATCTAGCCTGTCCAACCCCTTAAGAATTTTGTAACAGAGGGAGAGGACTTAACTTTCTGGTGCCTTTCTCCACAGTGGAGAATTTTGATTCTGTTGTAGGGGGGACATTCATGTTGAATTCTATAATGTGTTGTGTCATTTTTCTTTAAAAAAAAATTCTATGGATGTAAGGAAACTTATTTTATTTCTTCTATGTAAAGCACTTTGGTTTCAACATGAGTTGATTTAAACGTGCTATATAAATAAAATGTACTTACTTACTATTGACTTACCTTGCACCATAGATCAGCGTATCCTTGGCACATCCTGGCTAGACAGAGTGTCCAACGCCGAGATGCCGTCTCGCGCTGGCCTTCCCCGTATGTACGCTCTACTCGGGCAGCGCGGACCGCGGTGGCTGGGCCATGTTCACCGCATGGAGGATGGCCGTATTCCAGAAGACATTCTCTACGGAGAGCTGACGCCTGGGTGGAGAACCATTGGCCGCCCCCAGCTGCGTTACAAGGACGTCTGCAAGGGAGATATGAAGGCGGGCGCTCGACATGGATGTGGAGCCCTGGGAGAGAGAGCCTTGCAGCTGACGGCACGAGGTGGAGAGGTACCCTGAACCAACATCTCAAAACGGGGGGGAAGAGAAACTGTTGAACGCAGCGGCAGACAAGCGGGCGCGCAGAAAGGAGCGCGGCAGCTTCAACAAACCAGAGGCCACGCACACACACAAATGTGATCTCTGTGACAGAGACTGTCACTCCCGCACTGGTCTCTTCAGCCACAAGCAACGCTGCTCCAGCTGAGCTTTGGAGCAAGCGGCCAACAACTAGGATGCATCACCCATGGTCAGTCATGACAGAGGAGGGACCTACTGTAGAAAAAAAAGTGCAAGGTTGCAATGAGGTAGGTTGGAAGATCGGGACCACACCGTGTTTTAGTGTAGTGTTATACAATACTACTATAGTGTAATATAATTTGCTTTAAATAATGCCTTTTTACAACAAAGATATGTCAGATCTGGTATAAATTCATGGAATGTGATCTAGGTGCTGATGTTGTTTTAATTAGATTAGAGTCACAGTCATAGAGTCATACAGCGAGGGAACATGCCCTTCGGCCCAACTTGCCCACGCCGAGCAACATGCTCCATCTACACTAGTCCCACCTGCCTGCGTTTGTCCCAAATCCCTCTAAACCTGTCCTATCTTTACACCAGTCGAAATGTTTTTAAAACGCTGCCATAGTACTGCCTCAACTACCTCCTCCGGCTGCCAGTTCCGTACACCCACCACCCTTTGTGTGAAAAAGGTACCCCTCAGGTTACTATTAAATGTTTCCCTTATAGTCAGCACCCTATAAGTCTGAAGAAGGGTCTCGACCCAAAACATCACCTATCCATGTTCTCCACAGATGCTGCCTGACCCGCTGAGTTACTCCAGCACTCTGTGAAACGTCACCTATCCATGTTCTCCACAGATGCTGCCTGACCCGCTGAGTTACTCCAGCACTCTGTGAAACGTCACCTATCCATGCTCTCCACAGATGCTGCCTGACCCGCTGAGTTACTCCAGCACTCTGTGAAACGTCACCTATCCATGTTCTCCACAGATGCTGCCTGACCCGGCTGAGTTACTCCAGCACTCTGTGAAACGTCACCTATCCATGTTCTCCACAGATGCTGCCTGACCCGCTGAGTTACTCCAGCACTCTGTGAAACGTCACCTATCCATGTTCTCCACAGATGCTGCCTGACCCGCTGAGTTACTCCAGCACTCTGTGAAACGTCACCTATCCATGTTCTCCACAGACGCTGCCTGACCCGCTGAGTTACTCCAGCACTCTGTGAAACGTCACCTATCCATGTTCTCCACAGATGCTGCCTGACCCGCTGAGTTACTCCAGCACTCTGTGAAACGTCACCTATCCATGTTCTCCACAGATACTGCCTGACCCGCTTGAAAAATCGAAGGGAGGCAAAAATGGTGGAGAAACTCAGCGGGTGAGGCAGCATCTATGGAGGAATATAAGAATATTGCCTCACCCGCATTTTTGTCTACCTACAATTAAAGTTGCAGTTCTGTAAGACATTGGTGAGGCCGCATTTCGAGTATTGTGTTCAATTCTTGGCACCATGTTACAG
>OY740785.1:112756634-112851634 GCA_963514005.1 Raja brachyura
TTGTACAATTTTAACATTACATCCCAGCTTCTATACTCAATGCTCTGATTTATAAAGGCTAGCACACCAAGAGCTTTCTTTACCACCCTATCTATATGAGATTCCACCTTCAAGGAACTATGCACGGTTATTCCCAGATCCCTCTGTTCAACTGTATTCTTCAATTCCCTACCATTTACCATGTATCAGTCAGCCTGGGTAGTAACAAGGCTCAGGCACGTGACCAAACCAGAATTTGTTTCCCATCACAATAATCCAGTATGTTTCTTCAGTTTCGGTTTAGCTTATCGTCACGTGTACCGAGGTACAGTGAAAAGCTTTTGTTGCGGGCTAACCAGTCAGCGGAAAGACAATACACGATTACAATCGAGCCATTTACAGTGTACAGATACATGATAAGGGAATAACTTAAAAAAAAAATTATAGAACATTTTAGTTTTCTTTCAAAAACTTATATGTACTTCGTCACAATTAATCTCTTCTGAGACAGTCCACGTACAAAATATTAGCAAATGGTTAGAAATTGTGTTGAAATTAACTTTTAGAGAGTCAAAACGCAAAAACTCAAAACTAAAAATTCAAAACTTCATAGCTGAAAGTCGGAAGGATCCATTCATGCCCCCGGTCCTTCACCACCAGCTATAAGCATAGTCATGTTGTTTTCATTGCATAAGATTTGGTCCAGTTTTGTGATTTGAGGAAGGGCATTCTTGCTATTGAGGGAGTGCAGCGTAGGTTCACCAGGTTAATTTCCCGGGATGGCGGGACTGTCATATGCTGAGAGAATGGAGCAGCTGGGCTTGTACACTCTGGAGTTTAGAAGGATGAGAGGGGATCCCATTGAAACATATAAGATTATTAAGGGCTTGGACACGCTAGAGGCAGGAAACATGTTCCCGATGTTGGCGGAGTCCAGAACCAGGGGCCACACACAGTTTAAGAATAAGGGGTAAGCCATTTAGAACGGAGACGAGGAAACACTTTTTCTCACATAGAGTGGTGAGTCTGTGGAATTCTCTGCCTCAGAGGGCGGTGGAGGCCGGTTCTCTGGATGCTTTCAAGAGAGAGCTAGATAGGGCTCTTAAAGATAGCGGAGTCAGGGGATATGTGGAGAAGGCTGATTGGGGATGATCAGCCATGATCACATTGAATGGCGGTGCTGGCTCGAAGGGCCGAATGGCCTACTCCTGCGTCTATTGTCTATCGTCTGTTGTGATTCTTCTTCGTTCTGGTGTGATCTCAAATTCAGTGACTCCTTCAAGTACCATGTTGACAAAATCATCAAAACCTGGCAGTGGTCCTCAAATTTTGTTGTCATTTTTCATGACAATGTGAACAATGTGAGCCCATGCATTTTTCCACCAGTTCGAGCGGCAGCAACTGCGACAGGTGGTCCGAGGGTCACCAACGAGGTAGATAGTAGTTCAGTTGTGGCGGTCACGGTGGAACAGTGGTAGAACTGCTGCTTTTGCTGAAGTCTGACATCTTCAACCTGCCACTTGTCCCCACGTGCCCTTAAAGCCACCTCCATCGTGCCGGTGCCAAAACACTCCACTGCGGCGAGCCTCAACGACTTCCGCCCAGTTGCACTCACCCCTATCATCGCCCTATCAAGTGTTTTGAAAGGCTGGTCATGGCCAACCTCAAATGCTGCCTACCTCCCACTCTGGACCCCTAACAGTTTGCCTACCGCAAGAACAGGAGCACGGAGGATGCCATCTCAACGGCACTCCACTCCGCCCTCTCCCACCTCGACAACAGAAACACTTATGTGCGAATGCTGTTCATCGACTACAACTCAGCATTCAACACCATTATCCCCTCTAAATTGATCGCCAAACTCGATGACCTGGGCATCAACCCCTCCCTCTGCAATTGGTTACTGGACTTTCTAACCAACAGACCACAGTCTGTCAGGTTGGATAACCACTCCTCCTCTACACTCACCCTGAACACTGGCGTACCCCAGGGCTGCGTGCTGAGCCCCCCCCCTCTACTCACTCTTCACCTACGACTGCACACCTGTACATGGTACCAACACCATCATCAAGTATGCAGATGGCACAACGGTGATTGGCCTCATCAGCGACAACAATGAGTCGGCCTACAGGGAGGAGGTTCAGCTCCTAGCAGCATGGTGTGCCGACAGTAACCTGGCCCTCAACTCCAAGAAGACCAAGGAGCTCATTGTGGACTTCAGGAGATCGAGAGGCTGCACGCACACCCCCATCCATATCAACGGGACGGAGGTGGAACGTGTCTCCAGCTTCAGGTTCCTGGGGGTCAACATCTCCGATGACCTCTCCTGGACCCACAACACATCCTCGCTGATCAAGAAGGCTCACCAGTGTCTCTTCTTCCCGAGGAGACTTAAGAAGGTCCACCTGTCTCCCCAGATTCTGGTGAACTTCTACCGCTGCGCCATCGAGAGCATCCTTACCAACTGCATCACAGTACGGTATGGTAACTGCTCTGTCGCCAACCGGAAAGCTCTGCAGAGGGTGGTGAAGATCGCCCAACGCATCACAGGCTCCTCACTCCCCTCCATTGAGTCTGTCCATAGTAAACGATGCCTGTGCAGGGCGCACAGCATCGCCAGGGACAGCTCACACCCCAACCATAGACTGTTTGCCCTCCTCCCATCCGGGTGACGCTACAGGTCCCTCCGCTGCCGGACCAGCAGGCTCAAGAACAGCTTCTTCCCTGCGGCTGTCACACATCTCAACGCCGCACCTCAATGACTGCCTGTCTCCACCCCCCCCCCCCCCCCCCCTCGGACTATCCAATCACCAGCAAATTGCACGGATGCCACTGTATATAATCGCAAGAGATGCTACACTTGTCCCTTCACCTCCCCCCTCCGCTCCTTTCAGGGACCCAAGCAGTCCTTCCAGGTCCGACAGAGGTTCACCTGCACCTCCTCCAACCTCATCTACTGCATCCGTTGCTCCAGATGCCAGCTGATCTATATCGGTGAGACCAAGCGGAGGCTGGGCGATCGTTTCGCCGAACACCTCCGCTCGGTCCGCAATAAGCAACCCGACCTCCCGGTGGCTCAGCACTTCAACTCCCCCTCCCATTCCGTATCCGACCTCTCGGTCCTGGGCCTCCTCCACGGCCAGAGTGAGCAACACCGCAAGTTGGAGGAACAGCACCTCATATTCCGCTTGGGGAGTCTGCATCCTCTGGGCTTAAACATTGAATTTTCTCAATTCTGTTAACCCTTGCTGCCTCCTCCCCTTCCCACCTCTCCCTGAGCCCTCGGGCCCTGGCATTCCCTCTCTCTCTATCTCTCCCCCACCCAAGTCACACTAGCTTCTCATTTTCACACTACAAACAGCTTACAATGGCCTGTTTCCTTTATCATCGATGCTTTTTTGCATATCTATATCTCTCGTTTCCCTGGTCCCTGACCAGTCTGAAGAAGGGTCTCGACCCGAAACGTCGCCTATCTCCTTCGCTCCTTAGATGCTGCTGCACCCGCTGAGTTTCTCCAGCCTTTTGTGTAACCCTCGATTCTCCCCCATCTGCAGTTCCTTCTTTAACACTGTATATGTATAGATGTATATTAACTCATACTACTGCGCAATTACTTGTCTATTCGTAAGTTCGCCCTTCGGAGATACCAACTGCATTTCGTTGTCTCTGTATTGTACACTGCACAATGACATTTAAAGATTGAATTGAATTGAAACTGCTTTACAAATGCGGCGCCGGAGTCTCGGATCCAATCCCGAATACGGGGGGCTGTCCGTACGGAGTTTGTACGTTCTCCCCGTGACCTGCGTGGGTTTTCTCCGAGATCTCCGGTTTCCTCCCACGCTCCAGGGTTTCTAGGTTAATTGGCTTGGTGATTTGGCGTTGATAAAATGTAAAGAGAATTGTCCAGGATAGAAAATGATCCAACTTCCAATGCTGAGCGTTGCTCGACCCAGAGCATGCCAGCGCACTACATCCCGACCCACTTTCAGTTGCCTGATAACAGCTGGGCAGAAACTGTCCAACAGCCCAGTCCTATTACCATCATAAATACTGACACTAGGTGAATGTCAGCAGCCTCTGGTGGCTTTGAACTCAACCTTGGATCACCTGGTCAGGTCCCAGTGACTTAAGGTCCCAGCAAGCCAGGCTTTTCGGCTCTCCGTCTTTACATGGTTTGGCCAGTGAAATTTTTTGCTCCTCACTGTGGTCGCTTGCTTGTTTAATTCTGCGTAGACAAGCGGAAAATTGAACGTTAGCAGGGAAAGTGATTGGCTTGTGATATCCTTCAGCATACTGACTCAATTATGACTGCTATATATATATATACACATGCACGACCAAGTGCAGGCTCGGCGATCGTTTCGCTCAGCCCCTCCGCTCAGTCCTCCTACCTTACCTCCTGGTTGCCAAACACTTTAACTCCCCCTCCCCCAGTGTTAGCTGTGAGGAGGATGCTAGGAGACTGCAAGGTGACTTGGATAGGCTGGGTGAGTGGGCAAATGTTTGGCAGATGCAGTATAATGTGGATAAATGTGAGGTTATCCACTTTGGTGGCAAAAACAGGAAAACAGACTATTATCTAAATGGTGGCCGATTAGGAAAAGGGGAGATGCAGCGAGACCTGGGTGTCATGGTACACCAGTCATTGAAAGTAGGCATGCAGGTGCAGCAGGCAGTGAAGAAAGTGAATGGTATGTTAGCTTTCATAGCAAAAGGATTTGAGTATAGGAGCAGGGAGGTTCTACTTCAGTTGTATAGGGTCTTGGTGAGACCACACCCGGAGTATTGTGTACAATTCTGGTCTCCAAATCTGAGGAAGGACATTATTGCCATTGAGGGAGTGCAGAGAAGGTTCACCAGACTGATTCCTGGGATGTCAGGACTGTCTTATGAACAAAGACTGCATAGACTCGGTTTATACTCTCTAGAATTTAGGAGATTGAGAGGGGATTTTATAGAAACTTACAAAATTCTTAAGGGGTTGGACAGGCTAGATGCAGGAAGATTGTTCCCGATGTTGGGGAGGTCCAGGACAAGGGGTCACGGCTTAAGGATAAGGGGGAAATCCTTTAGGACCGAGATGAGAAGGACTTTTTTCACACAGAGAGTGGTGGGTCTCTGGAACTCTCTGCCACAGAGGATAGTTGAGGCCAGTTCATTGGCTTTATTTAAGAGGGAGTTAGATGTGGCCCTTGTGGCTAAGGGGATCAGAGGGTATGGAGAGAAGGCAGGTACGGGATACTGAGTTGGATGATCAGCCATGATCATATTGAATGGCGATGCAGGCTTGAAGGGCCGAATGGCCTACTCCTGCACCTAATTTCTATGTTTCTATGTTTCCCATCCCCACAGTGACCTTTCTGTCCTGGGCCTCCTCCACTGTCAGAGCGGGGCCCAAATTGGAGGAGCAGCGCTCGTATTTCGCTTGGGCAGCTTTCACCCCAGCGGTATGAATGTTGAGTTCTCTAAGTTCGAGTAAAGAGGGCCTGTCCCACTTGGGCGTCATCCACACGTCATTATTCACGCGTCACGATGCACGGGACACGCGTTGTGACGCGTGAATGATGCGCGGATGGTGCGCATTACGTGCGAATGGTGCGTGGTGACGTAGGCAGTGACGTGCGGTCGAGGGCAGTGCCCGAGGATTTTGGGACGTTCAAAATCTTCGAGCGCCATCTGCGTGGTGCGCAAACGACTCCCAAGTGGGCCAGGCCCTTAACTCCCTCTCCGCCCCTCCCCCATGCTGGTTTTCGGCCTAGTTTCACTGGTCTCTTGATTAAATTTTACTGATCATATGCCTCGTTGTCACCTTCCCCACAGCTGACAATGAACCAGCCTACATTTCCTTTATCAGCATCTGCTTTGATCTGTGTTTTCACACCTCACCCTTCCATACCTCGGATTCCCTCTCCCCCCGGCTCTCAGTCTGAAAAAGTGACACGACCCGAAACGTCACCCATTCCTTCTCTCCAGAGATGCTGCCTGTCCTGTTGACAACTTTTAAGAAGAACTTTTATACACGGCTGTGAAGCTCGGCGGACATTTAACATCCTTGGTTCTCAAAACTCCTGCTTACGTTTTTTTTTCCCAATAAGCAAATGAAAATGCCCGGTCAGCAAAGGCGATGAACTAAAACTACCTACGACTACCTCGACTACCCACAACTACATGGCGACCCCACTACAACTGCGCCTACGACTACAGGATGATAGATTATCTTATCTCCATGGCGACCAATTTTTGGTCACAGAAAACATTTCAACATGTTGAAAAATTTGTGGTGACCAAACCGAGGCCGTGATTAGTTCCCAGAATGTGGGAACTCCTCGTGACCATGAAGGAGACTCACCAGAGACCAGCAGCGAACATGTGGCGAACATGTGCCGATCATGAGGCAAGCGCAGTTTCCTACACTCGCCTAAAAAGTCGCCCAAGTGGGACAGGCCCTGAAGGATAGTGATTCGTTGTACCATTCCTTTGAGTTGCTAACATAAATATAAATCTGCAAGTGCTCGTTTAAGAAAAAGACACATAGTGCCGGAGTGCTGAACTCCATCATCAAGTTAGCTGACGACACCACTGTTGTGGGACGCATCACTGATGGGGATGAGTCAGAGTATAGAAGAGAGATCGAGCAACTGTCCATATGGTGCCAGCACAACAACCTGGCCCTCAACACCAGCAAAACCAAGGAACTGATTGTGGACTTTGGAAGGAGTAGGATGGGGACCCACGGTCCTGTTTATATCAACGGGTCGATGGTTGAGAGGGTCAAGAGCATCAAATTCCTGGGCGTGCACATCTGTGAAGATCTTTCCTGGTCCGAGAACACAGATGCAATTATTAAGAAAGCTCATCAGCGCCTCTACTTCCTGAGAAGATTACGGAGAGTTGGTCTGTCAAGGAGGACTCTCTCTAACTTCTACAGGTGCACAGTAGAGAGCTTGCTGGCCGGTTGCATCGTGGCTTGGTTCGGCAACTTGAGCGCCCTGGAGAGGAAAAGACTACAAAAAGTAGTAAACACTGCCCAGTCCATCATCGGCTCTGACCTTCCTTCCATCGAGGGGATTTATCACATTCGCTGCCTCAAAAAGGCTGGCAGCATCATCAAGGACCCACACCACCCTGGCCACACACTCATCTCCCTGCTACCTTCGGGTAGAAGGTACAGGAGCCTGAAGACTGCAACGTCCAGGTTCAGGAATAGCTACTTCCCCACAGCCATCAGGCTATTAAACCTGGCTCGGAACTCTGAACATTAATATCCCTCCATCTGTTATTTGCACTTTATTAATTTATTAATTCATGGGTGTATTTACGTGTAGAATTGTAGTCAATGCCTTCTATGTTCTGTTGTGCTATGCAAAGAAAGATTTTCATTGACCTGTCAGGGACACATGACAATAAGCTCTTTTGACTTTTGACTTGACTTTGTGTGGTGTGGGGGATCGCTGCTCAGCTCGGACACTGTGGGACCAAGGTCCTGTTTACGCGCAGTGTCTGTAAAATAAACTGATCTGAAATGTCACCCATTCAGTCCCTCCGCAGATGCTGCCTGACCGACTGTTGCACTTCATGTTCTAGTCAATAGTTTTAGAGATGCAGCGCGGAAACAGGCCCATTTGGCCCACTGGGTCCGTGCCGACCAGCGATCCCCGCACACTGACACTATCCTACACACACTAGGGGCAATTTACCATTATACCAAGCCAACTAACCTACAAACCTGTATGTCTTTGGAGTGTGGGAGTAAACCCACGCGGGTCATAGAAACATAGAAAATAGGTGCAGGAGTAGGCCATTCGGCCCTTCGAGCCTGCCCCGCCATTCAATATGATCATGGCTGATCATCCAACTCAGTATCCCGTACCTGCCTTCTCTCCATACCCCCTGATCCCCTTAGCCACAAGTGCCACATCTAACGCCCTCTTAAATATAGCCAATGAACTGGCCTCAACTACCTTCTGTGGCAGAGAATTCCAGAGACTCACGACTCTCTGTGTAAAGAATGTTTTCCTCATTTCGGCCCTAAAGGAATTCCCCCTTATCCTTAGAGGATCAGAGGGTATGGAGAGAAGGCAGGTACGGGATACTGAGTTGGATGATCAGCCATGATCATATTGAATGGCGGTGCAGGCTCGAAGGGCCGAATGGCCTACTCCTGCACCTAATTTCTATGTTTCTATGTTAAATATAGCCAATGAACTGGCCTCAACTACCCTCTGCGGCAGAGAGTTCCACTCTCTGTGTGAAAAAAGTCCTTCTCATCTCGGTCCTAAAGGATTTCCCCCTTATCCTTAAGCTGTGACCCCTTGTCCTGGACCTCCCCAACATCGGGAACAATCTTCCTGTATCTAGCCTGTCCAACCCCTTAAGAATTTTGTAAGTTTCTATAAGATCCCCTCTCAATCTCCTAAATTCTAGAGAGTCACGGGGAGAACGTATAAACTCCGTACCGACAGCGCCCGTAGTCAAGATCGAACCCGGGTCTCTGCCGCGGTAAGGCAGCAACTCTACCGCTGCGCCACCGTGCCGCACCAGTTAATCCAGCGCATTGTGTTTTGTTCAAAACATGTCTTCCTGGCCTGCTATCAATGTGGCCAAGAGGGTTAAGGGCCTGTCCTACAAGCATGCAACTCTATGTGATTAGCGCGACCTAATGTGGTCGCTTGAGCCGTCCGGCGTCGCGGGGCCGTGCGGAATTGTGCGGAGTTCGTCCCGACATCGCGTGGGGCTCCAAAAAACTGACTATGTCCAAAAATTCCGTGCGGCAACGGCTTGTCGGCTCGCAGTCGCCTCGACGCATTACACACCGCCCCGACACCGTGCCTATCTGTAGGTGCCTCCGTGACCCTCTATGTGTGTGGCTCCGTGGCCCTCTGTGTGTGTGCCTCTGTGCCCCTCTCTGTCCTGGCGAACTTACCTTTAAGACTTCGGTCCAAGTTCGCCTCACTTTGCGCCGCGTTGTGCCACTCACCCGACCTCCGCGCGGCCCCTACTGCCGGTTTGGTTGCCCTTGCCGCATGCAGGCGCATGCTGGTGGGAACGGGCCTGTACAGGGGATCACCCGACCCCAGCTTCTAGTTTGATCGCGTTCATCGCATAGAGTTGCATGCTTGTAGGACAGGCCCTTTAGGGTTCCATCAGACCTCCTCCGAGCAATGGAATTGAAAGTAAATGGTTAACGTACGACCAAACAGCCAGCCAGGAAAAGCTTTGCCCTGGCCAGATCCAAGTGAATTTGCTTCACCAAAACATCAAAGAATGGATGTGTTGCTTCAGTTTCGAGCAGGCCTCAAGCCTTACATGTTGACCAAACAGATGTTGTGGCTCACTCAGTAATGTATAATCATCTGTACTTCTGAGCAGAAGTTATTTGTGAGGATCGGGAACACACAAAGGAGGAAATGCCGTCGCACTGCCAGGAATCTTTACAACTTTCGCTCACCAGCTCTTGTTCCCTCCCACGTGTTGGAAGGAACTGCAGATGCCGGTTTACACCGAAGAAAGGCACAAAATGCTGGAGTAACTCCGAAGCAAGTTCACCTTGAGCAGAAACGTCACCTATTCCTTTTCTCCGGAGATGCTGCCTGACCCGCTGAGTTGCTCCCTTATTTTTTTATTCTATCAATGCAACTTGACGGAAGCAAGCCAGATATTCTGCTACTAGCCCTGTCCCACGGTACGAGTTCATTCCATATAACCATATAACCATATAACAATTACAGCACGGAAACAGGCCTTCTCGGTCCTTCCAGTCCGTGCCGACCATTTATTTTCCCCTAGTCCCATCTACCTGCACTCAGACCATACCCCTCCATTCCCTTCCCGTCCATATACCTATCCACTTTACTTTTAAATGTTTAAATCGATCCTGCCTCCACCACTTCTGCAGGAAGATCATTCCACACAGCCACCACTCTCTGAGTAAGAAGTTCCCCCTCATGTTACCCCTAAACTTCTGTCCCTTAATTCCAAGAGCTCTCCCGAGTTAAAAAGAAATCGAACTCGTGGTAAGCACGGAGAATGAACGTAGCGGGTACGTCGGAGCTCGGGGACGTCTCTTAGCGGCTCGTAACGCTAACGGCAGGTACTCGGGGAAGACTCGCTAACGGCAGGTAAGCTCGGGAAGACTGGTGAAGATTTTTCAACATGATGAAAAATGCCCACGAGAGCCCCGCGTGCCGACGAGCGGCCGTTACCGTAAATCTCCCCGTTCGAATCAGGGGCAAACTCGGGAGAGCTCTTGGAATGAACTCGTACCGTGGGACGGGGCTTTAAGGCTTTTCGCTGTACCTCGGTACACGTGACAATAAGCGAAACTGGACGATTCTGGCACGTTATGGAGAAGGCAGGATTTGTGTTCGGAGATATCAGATCATCTGGAGCCAGGGAAATAAAATATATGCACGTGGACGCAGCGGTAGAGTTGCTACCTCCAAACGCCAGAGACTTGGGTTCCATCTTGGCTTAACGGGTGCCGTCTGTAAGGAGCTTGCACGTTCTCCCGTGGATTGCGTGGGTTTCTTTCCGGGTGCTTCAGTTTCCTCTCGCATTCCAAAGATGTACAGGTCTGTTGGTTTGTAAATGGTAAATTGTCCACAGTGTGTGTAGGACAGTGTTAGTGTGCTATCGCTGTTATATCGCAGATCGCTATTCGGCATGGACTTGGTGGGCCGAAGGGCCTGTTTCCACGTTGTATCTTTAAACTAAACTAAACTAAACTACACTAAACTAAACTAGGCTAATAGTTATGTAATTCTCTTAAATTAACTTGGCAGAATCGGGATTTAAAGTCTTTCAATTGTCAAGTTAGCCTTTGGATTCTAACCTAACATAGAAACATAGAAAATAGGTGCCGGAGGAGGCCATTCGGCCCTTCAAGCCAGCACCACCATTCATTGTGATCGTCCCCAATCAATAACCCGTGCCTGCCTTCTCCCCATATCCCTTGATTCCACTAGCCCCTAGAGCTGTATCTAACCTGCTGAGTTACTCCAGCACTTTGTGTCTTTTTTTTTTGGTAAACCAGCATCTGCAGTTCCTTGTGTCTCTCTTCCTTGCACCATCGTTGGTCTTGGTGGGAGATATTAATGTGAGGGTGAGTATTAACAATTGGCTTTGACAGCAGGCCCTTCGGCCCACCTTGCCCATGCTGACCAAGATGTCCCATCCCCTCTAGTCCCACCTGCCCGCGTTTGGCCCACATACCCCTCTAAACCTGTCCTACCCACGTACCTGGTGTGAGGGTGAACAATCGGCAAGGCAACGAGAGGGCAATTCCAATGAGGGTTGCCGCCATAATGAAGTCCAGTGTGTACTCTTAAAAGGGCTCAGCAGTGGACTGTTGTGGGCCCCACCTATCCTTGGACATCCTTGATGGCCTTGATTTGTTCTTTTCATTCTTCTGTTCTTTGTGCCTGTTCATACCTCTAGGTTCCCTCTCCTCTGACTCTCAGTCTAAAGAAGGGTCTCGACTCGAAACTTAGAGTAACAGTCATAGAGCGTAGAAACAGGCCCTTCGGCCCAACTTGCCCACACCGGCCAACATTTCCCATCTACACTAGTCCCACCTGCCTGCGTTTGGCCCAAATCCCTCTAAACCTGTCCTATCCTTTACCTATTCCTTCTCTCCAGAGATACTGCCTGACCCGCTGAGTTACTCCAGCGCTCTGTGAAACGTCACCTATCCATGTTCTCCACAGATGCTGCCTGACCTGCTGAGTTACTCCAGCACTCTGTGAAACGTCACCTATCCATGTTCTCCACAGATACTGCCTGACCCGCTGAGTTACTCCAGCACTCTGTGAAACGTCACCTATCCATGTTCTCCACAGATGCTGCCTGACCCGCTGAGTTACTCCAGCACTCTGTGAAACGTCACCTATCCATGTTCTCCACAGATGCTGCCTGACCCGCTGAGTTACTCCAGCACTCTGTGAAACGTCACCTATCCATGTTCTCCACAGATGCTGCCTGACCCGCTGAGTTACTCCAGCACTCTGTGAAACGTCACCTATCCATGTTCTCCACAGATGCTGCCTGACCCGCTGAGTTACTCCAGCACTGTGAAACATCACCTATCCATGTTCTCCACAGATGCTGCCTGACCCGCTGAGTTACTCCAGCACTGTGAAACGTCACCTATCCATGTTCTCCACAGATGCTGCCTGACCCACTGAGTTACTCCAGCACTGTGAAACGTCACCTATCCATGTTCTCCACAGATGCTGCCTGACCCGCTGAGTTACTCCAGCACTCTGTGAAACGTCACTTATCCATGTTCTCCACAGATGCTGCCTGACCCGCTGAGTTAATCCAGCACTCAGTGAAACGTCACCTATCCATGTTCTCCACAGATGCTGCCTGACCCGCTGAGTTACTCCAGCACTCTGTGAAACGTCACCTATCCATGTTCTCCACAGATGCTGCCTGACCCGCTGAGTTACTCCAAAACTGTGTGTCTGTCTCAAGAGTTTTGGCAGCCCACCACTTCCGATCGTTCACTGATTACGTGACTGGTTGATTGGCAGCAAGTCGGGAAGACATCAAAATCACACTGATGCATCTTACAGTACACGGATTGCATCACACATTTCCGTGTCCAACCACTCACTAGCCCTCTTTAAACTGTTTGCAAGTATATTCCGTATTTATTACGGGAATGAATAGTCCAGCCACCGTTAATCACTGCTTCCTCAGCCGCTTCTCATCACCAATTTCCAAAGTTCATCTCCATTGAACCCAGACCTCGATAAAATGTGTCACAGAGTCGACTGCACAGAGTGAACTGCGGAGACTATAATAGTCTGTATGTGTGCTTGTGTAGGTGCGTGTGTGTACGTGCGTGTATATGTGTGTGTGTGTGTGACCAGGGGGGTCACAGTTTAAGAATAAGCGGTCGGCCACTTAGGACTGAGATGCGGAGAAACTCTTTCACCCAGAGAGATGCGAATCTGCGGAATTCTCTCCCACTGAAGGCAGTGGAGGCCGATTTTGCTGGATGTTTTCAAGAGAGAGTTAGATTTAGCTTCTTGGGGCTTGGTTACTTGGCTCTTGGTTACTTGGTCCTCCAAAATATTCCAACTGGAATTTAAACTGGAGGTGGTGAAGGGAGGGGGTTTAGCCAGGCTAATGGAATCACGGGATATGGGGGTGAAGGCAAGAACGGGGCACGGATTTTGGATGATCAGCCGTGATCATATTGAGTACTACTCAATGGCCTACTGCTGCACCTATTTTCTATGTTTCTATGTATCTCTGTGTACACACATTGAATTTTTTCCCCCCTCATTTATTATATAGTATACAGTGTACTGTGTTCGCATATTCTGTTGTGCTGCAGCAAGTAAGAATCCCATTGCTCTATCTAGGACACATGACAATATAACACACTTGACTATTGACGCGAGTCAGATCAGCCATGATTGACTCGATGGGCCAGATGGTCGACATCAGTTCAGTTTAGTTTAGGGATGAATGTTGCTGAAAATTAATAAACAAATTAGTTTAGTTTAATAATGCTGTTGGAAAATGCAGCCGTAAAAATGACCCACTCCCCTGACTCTCAGTCTGAGGAAGGGTCTCGACCTGAAACATCACCTATACCGTCACTCCAGAGATACTGCCTGACCTGCTGAGTTATGCCCCTGTCCCACTTAGAGGGACTGCAGAGAAGGTTCACCAGACTGATTCCTGGGATGTCAGGACTGTCTTATGAACAAAGACTGCATAGACTCGGTTTATACTCTCTAGAATTTAGGAGATTGAGAGGGGATCTTATAGAAACTTACAAAACTTACAAAATTCTTAAGGGGTATGGACAGGCTAGATGCAGGAAGATTGTTCCCGATGTTGGGGAGGTCCAGGACAAGGGGTCACAGCTTAAGGATAAGGGGGAAATCCTTTAGGACCGAGATGAGAAGGACTTTTTTCACACACAGAGTTGTGGGTCTCTGGAACTCTCTGCCACAGAGGGTAGTTGAGGCCAGTTCATTGGCTATATTTAAGAGGGAGTTAGATGTGGCCCTTGTGGCTAAGGGGATCAGAGGGTATGGAGAGAAGGCAGGTACGGGATACTGAGTTGGATGATCAGCCATGATCATATTGAATGGCGGTGCAGGCTCGAAGGTCCGAATGGCCTACTCCTGCACCTAATTTCTATGTTTCTATGTTTCTATGAAACCTGAACGGAAACCTCTGGAGACTTTGCGGCCCACCCAAGGTTTCCGTGCGGTTCCCGGAGGTTTCGGTCAGTCTCCCTAATGGTCGAAAGTGGTTTCCGTTTTTAAAATCGGCAATTTTTCAGTCGAAGCCGGTTGCGATGCTGGTTGAAGGTGGTTGCCGGAGGACAAAAACCTCCGGGAACCGCACGGAAACCTTGGGTGGGGCGCAAAGCCTCCAGAGGTTTCCGTTCAGGTTTCCAAAGTGGGACAGGGGCATAACTCCAGCACTGTGTGTCTATCTCAAGGGTTTTGGCAGCCCACCACCTCTGATCATTCACTGATTACATGAAAGGTTGGTCAGCAGCAAGTCGGGAAGAGATCAAAATCACACGGATGCATCTTACAGTACACGGATTGCAACACACTGTTCAACCACTTCAAGAGCCTTCTCTTAACTGTTTCCAATTATGTATATGTATTGCGGGAATTTTCATCTCTGATTTAATCAGGGATTTTCCCAATCACACACACACGCACGCACAACAGATTCCCACCACTGGTTTCAACAGCGGGTATGGTGACGTTGCAGTTCAGGACCCTTCTTCAGTCTGATGTCTCAACCCGAATTGTCACCTATTCCTTTTCTCTAGAGATGAGGCCTGTCCCGCTGAGTTACAATAGACAATAGACAATAGGTGCAGGAGTAGGCCATTCAGCCCTTAGAGCCAGCACCGCCATTCAATGTGATCATGCCTGGTCATCCCCAATCAGTACCCCGTTCCTGCCTTCTCCCCATATCCCCTGACTCCGCTATCTTTAATAGCCCTATCTAGCTCTCTCTTGAAGGCATCCAGAGAACCGGCCTCCACTGCTCACTGAGGCAGAGAATTCCACAGACTAACCACTCTCTGTGTGAAAAAGTGTTTCCTCATAGACAACAGACAATAGACAATAGGTGCAGGAGTAGGCCATTCGGCCCTTAGAGCCAGCACTGCCATTCAATGTGATCATGGCTGATCATCCACAATCAGTACCCCGTTCCTGCCTTCTCCCCATATCCCTTGACTCTGCTATCTTTAAGAGTCCTATCTAGCTCTCTCTTGAAAGCATCCACATAACCTGCCTCCACCGCCCTCTGAGGCAGAGAATTCCACAGACTCACAACTCTCTGTGAGAAAAAGTGTTTCCTCGTCTCTGTTCTAAATTACTTACCCCTTTTTCTTAAAATGTGGCCCCTGGTTCTGGACTCCCCCAACATCGGGAACACGTTTCCTGCCTCTAGTGTGTCCAAACCCTTAATAATCTTATATGTTTCAATGAGATCCCCTCTCTTCCTTCTAAATTCCAGTGTTCAAGAAGGAACTGCAGATGCTGGAGAATCACAGGTAGACAAAAGTGCTGGAGAAACTCAGCGGGTGCGGCAGCATCTATGGAGCGAAGGAAACGCTCCATTCTCTCAGCACATGGCAGTCCCGCCATCCCGGGAATTAACCTTGTAAAACCTACGCTGCACTCCCTCAATAGCACTTACTCCAGCACTTTGTGTCTGTAGATGAAATGTGTGTACACCTTTAAATATAGTGACGTAACCATTTCTAACCGCTCCTCTCATCATTCAGTATAACTGTGACCTTCCCACCCTTAGCTCTCTCTCTAGTATCTGTGACAAACCACGTACAGCCAGGGCAGTGATGTGTGTCTTTGATTAATACAGTAGTAGTAAAGATTCTCTGTGTACGCGCCAAATCTTTACATGGTGTAAGAAGTGGGATTCGAACCCACGCCCCCAAGGATGTAGATGAAATGTGTGTACACCTTTAGGCAGTGAAGAAAGCGAATGGTATGTTAGCTTTCATAGCAAAAGGATTTGAGTATAGGAGCAGGGAGGTTCTACTTCATTTGTATTGGGTCTTGGTGAGACCACACCTGGAGTATTGCGTACAGTTCTGGTCTCCAAATCTGAGGAAGGACATTATTGCCATAGAGGGAGTGCAGAGAAGGTTCACCAGACTGATTCCTGGGATGGCAGGACTGTCTTATGAACAAAGACTGGATAGACTCGGTTTATACTCTCTAGAATTTAGGAGATTGAGAGGCGATCTTATAGAAACTTACAAAATTCTTAAGGGGTTGGACAGGCTAGATGCAGGAAGATTGTTCCCAATGTTGGGGAGGTCCAGGACAAGGGGTCGTAGCTTAAGGATAAGGGGGAAATCCTTTAGGACTGAGATGAGAAGGACTTTTATCACACAGAGAGTGGTGGGTCTCTGGAACTCTCTGCCACAGAGGGTAGTTGAGGCCAGTTCATTGTCTATATTTAAGAGGGAGTTAGATGTGGCCCTTGTGGCTAAGGGGATCAGAGGGTATGGAGAGAAGGCAGGTACAGGATACTGAGTTGGATGATCAGCCATGATCATATTGAATGGCGGTGCAGGCTCGAAGGGCCGAATGGCCTACTCCTGCACCTAATTTCTATGTTTCTAAATATAGTGACGTAACCATTTCTAACCACTCCCCTCATCGTTCTGTATAACTGTGATCTTCCCACCCTTAGCTCTCTCTCTGGGAAGAGCTCGAGTCAGACAGGGGGAGTTCTGCCTTTTCACTGTTTCTTCATCGTTAATGATGGAACATGTGAGCGGACAAATGCAGAGAAAGGGTTAAACAGGTTCTCAAAAAGTACAACTGAAGGTGAGGCACGGAGTCTCGTGCTTTTTCGCTCTCTGCAGGAATGCGTCTGGGCCTCCAGAAGGGGAAGATAACCGTGTCCTCGCTTATCTTATCCAGCGTGAAGGGATGTACGCATCCTTTACACATGGTACCTCATGGCACCGCCTGTGACTTTAATGAAATGGTTCCAGAGAACCCGCAGGTGATGTTGATCAAATGGAATGGGAAAGTGAAGGGAGAGGCTGATGAGTTCCAGTTGTTCGCCCCATTGTATTAAAAGCAGCACAGGCCTGACTCATCGACTGTATATTTACATCTCGCAACTTATGGAGAGCATTAGCTGCATGCCTTTTAATGTGTTACAGACATGTGTAACTTAGTGCAGCTTGCTGCGGAGATACAGCACGGAAACAGGCCCTTCGGCCCGCCCAGTCCGCGCCGACCAGCGATCCCCGCACAGTAACACTACCCCACACACACACGAGGGAGAATTTACAATTTACGCCAAGCCAATTAACCCACAGACCCGCACGTCTTTGGAGCGTGGGAGGAAAGCGAAGATCTCGAAAGCGAAGAAAGCCCACGCAGATCAAGGGGAGAACGTGCAAACTCCGTAAAAACAAGTACAGAAACCTGGGTCTCTAGTGCTGTGAGGCATCAACTCCACAGGGCCTGTCCCACTTGTGCTGGAGTAACTCAGCAGGTTAGGCTAGAATCCAAAGGCCAACTTGACAATTGGAAGACTTCAAATTCAGATTCTGCCAAGTTAATTGAAGAGAATTAAATAACTATTAGCTTAGTTTAGTTTAGTTTAAAGATACAATGTGGAAACAAGCCCTTCGGCCCACCCAGTCAGCGCCGAATAGCAGGTCACGGGGAGAACATGGAAACAGACAGCAACCGTGGACGGGATGGAACCCGGGTCGCTGGCGCTGTGAGGCAGCAACTCTACCGCTGCGCCACCGTGCCCCACACCCGTTGTGCTGCTGCAAGTAAGAATTAAGTTGTACCATTTTCGATGCATTTGACACCGGGTGGCACAGTGGTGGAGCCACGAGGAACTGCAGGTGCTGGTTTTTTACAAAATAAAAGTCACAGAGTGCTGGAGTAACTCAGCGGGTCAGGCAGCATCTGTGGAGAACACGGATAGGTGACGTTTCACAGAGTGCTGGAGTAACTCAGCGGGTCAGGCAGCATCTGTGGAGAACACGGATAGGTGACGTTTCACAGAGTGCTGGAGTAACTCAGCGGGTCAGGCAGCATCTGTGGGGAACATGGATAGGTGACGTTTCACAGAGTGCTGGAGTAACTCAGCGGGTCAGGCAGCATCTGTGGAGAACATGGATCGGTGACGTTTTGGGTAGGAATCATTTTTGAACCATTGAGTTACACAACATTTTGTGCTATTATTTTTTAAACAAAAAAATGTTTCATCCCCTTTTGGCAATACAGTGACACAATGGTAGAGTTGCTGCCTCACAGCGCCAGAGACCCGGTTCAATCCTGACCACGGGTGCTGTCTGCACGAAATTTGTACCTTCTCCCCTTGACTGCCGTGGGTTTTCTCCAGGTGCTCCTGTTTCCTCCCACACTCCAAAGAAGTGCAAATGTGTAGGTGAAACTGCAATATAAGAGGGAGTTAGATGTGGCCCTTGTGGCTAAGGGGATCAGGGGGTATGGAGAGAAGGCAGGTACAGGATACTGAGTTGGATGATCAGTCATCATCATATTGAATGGCGGTGCAGGCTCGAAGGGCCGAATGGCCTACTCCTGCACCTATTTTCAATGTTGCTATGTTTCTATATTTTGGTCCAGCGATACTGAACGGAAACAGGCCCTTCGGCCCACCGAGTCCATGCAGACCATCAGGCGCCGATTCCCACTGGTTCTCTGACAAGGGGCAATTTACAGAGAGGCCACTTAGCCTGCAAACCTGTGTTAAAGAAGGAACTGCAGATGCTGGAGAATCGAGGGTACACAAAAAGCTGGAGAAACTCAGCGGGTGCAGCAGCATCTAAGGAGCGAAGGAGATAGGCGACATTTCGGGTCGAGACCCTTCTTCAGACTGGTCGGGGATCAGGGAAACGAGAGATATAGACGGTGATGTGGAGAGATAAAGAACAATGAATGAAAGATGCAAAAGCCTGCAAACCTGCACGTCTCTGGGACGTGGGGAGGAAAGCGGAGCACCCGGAGAAAACCCGCGCGGTCGCGGGGAGAACGTGCAAACTCCTCACAGACAGCACCTGTGGTCAGGATCGAACTCGGATCCCTGGTGTTGTGAGGCAGCGCCTCCACCAACTGCTCCACCGTGTCACCGACACAACGTTTGAGCTCCACAGTTAACTACCTGCTCGGCTTCAGCGTACTAAATCCATTTTGCTTGACTATTCCACCTCGTTAAGCCGTCTGAACCGTAATGTAGTGAATTAAATCTGTACACCTATTGCTTTGCCATTATTGAATTAAAGCACCTGTCCCACTTGGGCACCATTTAAGCGTCACGTAGGTGGCGCGCAAAGACTTTGGGAATCACAAAATCCTGGGGCGCCACGCGCGACCGCGTGCCTGCGCCATCACGTCTCACCACCGCATAATGCTTAAATGATGTTGCGTCGTGCGTCGTGATGTGTAAATGATGTCGCGTAAATGAGACGCAAATAACGCCCAAGTGGACGCCCTTAATTCACTAAAAGCAACGAGCTAAGAATCAATCTGAAGAAGGGTCCAGATTCAAAACATTACCTATCCTTTCATCGCACATCAATTAATCAAGGACGAGTCGCACCCTGACCACTCCCTCTTGCTATCGAGGGAGTGCAGCGTGGGTTCGCCTGGTTAAACCCGGGATGGCGGGACTGTCATATGTTGATAGAACGGAGCGGCTGGGCTTGTACACTCTGGAATTTAGAAGGATGAGAGGGGATCTTATTGAAACATATGGTTCCGTCACTGGTTACGTCACTATATTTAAAGGTGTACACACATTTCATCTACAGACACAAAGTGCTGGAGTAAGTGCTATTGAGGGAGTGCAGTGTAGGTTTTACAAGGTTAATTCCCGGGATGGCGGGACTGTCATATGCTGAGAGAATGGAGCGTTTCCTTCCCTCCATAGATGCTGCCGCACCTGCTGAGTTTCTCCAGCAATTTTGTCTACCTGTGATTCTCCAGCATCTGCAGTTCCTTCTTGAACACTGGAATTTAGAAGGAAGAGAGGGTATCTTATTGAAACATATAAGATTATTAAGGGTTTGGACACGCTAGAGGCAGGAAACATGTTCCTGATGTTGGGGGAGTCCAGAACCAGGGGCCACAGTTTAAGAATAAGGGGTAAGCCATTTAGAACGGAGACGAGGAAACGCTTTTTCACACAGAGGGTGGTGAATCTGTGGAATTCTCCGCCTCAGGATGCCAATTCTCTGGATGCTTTCAAGAGATTTAGGTACTCTTATAGATAGCGGAGTCAAGGGATATGGGGAGAAGGCAGGAACGGGGTACTGGTTGTGGATGATCAGCCACGATCATATTGAATGGCGGTGCTGGCTCAAAGGGCCGAATGGCCTACTCCTGCACCTATTGTCTATTGCCTATTGTTTCCTCCCCTCTCCCAGCGGGCAAAAGGTACAGAAGTGTGAAAACGCACACCTCCAGATTCAGGGACAGTTTCTTCCCAGCTGTGATCAGGCAACTGAATCATCCCATCAACAACAACTAGAGAGCGGTCCCGAACTACCATCTACCTCATTGGAGACCCTCGGACAATCCTTGATCGGACACGATATTCCCTTTACCATCTATCTATGCACTGTGAACGGCTCGATTGTAATCATGTACAGGTTTTCCGCTGACTGGTGAGAACACAACAAAAGGTTTTCACTGTACCTCGGTACACGTGACAATAAACTAACCTGAGAGCTATCCATGTTCTCCAGAGATGATGCCCGACCCGCTGAGTTACTCCAGCACTTTGTGTCTTTTTTTTGTGTAAACCAGCATCTGCAGTTCCTTATTTGCACAAAAGCATGTTGATATGTGCTGCTGGGTTCAACTTTGGCCGACCTTGTTCCTGTTCCTGGGATGTCAGGACTTTCATATGAGGAAAGATTGGATAGACTCGGCTTGTACTCGCTGGAATTTAGAAGATTGAGGGGGGATCTTATAGAAATTTACAAAATTCTTAAGGGGTTGGACAAGCTAGATGCTGGAAGATTGTTCCCGATGTTGGGGGAGTCCAGAACAAGGGGTCACAGTTTAAGGATAAGGGGGAATTCCTTTAGGACCGAGATGAGGAAAACATTCTTTATACAGAGAGTGGTGGGTCTCTGGAATTCTCTGCCACAGAAGGTAGTTGAGGCCAGTTCATTGGCTATATTTAAGAGGGCGTTAGATGTAGCCCTTGTGGCTAAAGGGATCAGGGGGTATGGAGAGAAGGCAGGTACGGGATACTGAGTTGGATGATCAGCCATGATCACATTGAATGGCGGTGCAGGCTCGAAGGGCCGAATGGCCTACTCCTGCACCTATTTTTCTATGTTTCTTTGTTCAATGTGTCGACTTCCTTGTTGGTCCAATGTTCCTTGGGCAGTTCAGTCAATGAGTCATTTCTAGGAAGTGTAGTTATGTTGTGGATCCAAACTACATGGACTTATTTTGCAATGTTTCATCCCCAGGAGCACCTTCAGCAACAGACTGGTCCCACCAAGATGCAGCACAGAACGCCACAGGAGATCCTTCTTCCCTGTGGCTATCAAACTGGACAACTCCTCCCCCTTCTGTCGTGGGGTAGACCGAGACTGACTCTCCCCCCCCCCCCCCCCCCACCCAACTCTCAATCTTAGCACACCCCCAACGCTTTTCTGCTCGCCACTTTAATTTCATGCTGCAAGTATCCTGTATTTTTTATGAATCTCGGAAAATTCATGTCCCTCTTGGAATACATAAAGTTCTATCATACCGTATGGTATGGAATGCCTCAGGGACGATATTCACAAGAGTCAGCTCATTAACTAGCACCAAAAATGTAACCAACCAAGTCATGTGACAACAGGCATAGTTCATGTTCATAAGTGATAGGTGCAGAATTATGCCATTTGGTCCATCGCGTCAACTCCGCCATTTATTTCTTCATGGCTGATCTATCTCTCCCTCCTAACCCCATACTCCTGCCTTCTCAGGTGCAGCAGGCAGTGAAGAAAGCGAATGGTATGTTAGCTTTCATAGCAAAAGGATTTGAGTATAGGAGCAGGGAGGTTCTACTTCAGTTGTATAGGGTCTTGGTGAGACCACACCTGGAGTATTGCGTACAGTTCTGGTCTCCAAATCAGAGGAAGGACATTATTGCCATAGAGGGAGTGCAGCGAAGGTTCACCAGACTGATTCCTGGGATGTCAGGACTGTCTTATGAACAAAGACTGCATAGACTCGGTTTATACTCTCTAGAATTTAGGAGATTGAGAGGGGATCTTATAGAAACTTACAAAATTCTTAAGGGGTTGGGCAGGCTAGATGCAGGAAGATTGTTCCCGATGTTGGGGAGGTCCAGGACAAGGGGTCACAGCTTAAGGGGAAATCCTTTAAGACCGAGATGAGAAGGACTTTTTTCACACAGAGAGTGGTGGGTCTCTGGAACTCTCTGCCACAGAGGGTAGTTGAGGCCAGTTCATTGGCTATATTTAAGAGGGAGTTAGATGTAGCCCTTGTGGCTAAGGGGATCAGAGGGTATGGAGAGAAGACAGGTACGGGATACTGAGTTGGATGATCAGCCATGATCATATTGAATGGCGGTGCAGGCTCGAAGGGCCGAATGGCCTACTCCTGCACCTATTTTCTCTGTTTCTATGTTTCTATGTTTCTCCCCATAAGCCCTGACACCCGTACTAATCACGAATCTCTCTATCTCTGCCTTAAGAATATCCATTGACGGCCTCTGTGGCAAAGGTTCTGACTGTCTACCCTATCAATGCCTCTCTTAACTTTATATACTTGTGTCAGGAATCCATTCAATGTGATCGGCCGTTACTCGTACGAGCCGCTACGTGACATCCACGAGCTCCTACGCACCCGCTACGTACATTACACGAGCTCGAATCAGAGGAGAACTCGGGAGAACTCTTGAATTACCTCGTACAGTGGGGCAGGGCCTTAACTCCAGCATTTAGTGTCTATCTTTGGTTTAAACTAGCACCTGCAGTTCCTTCCTACACAACTCGCTAAACCGTTTAGTTTAGTTTATTGTCACGTGCCCCGAGGTACAGTGAAAAGCTTTTTTGTTGCGCGATATCCAGTCAGCGGAAAGACTGTACATGATTGCAATCGAATAGCGAAAAACCTGGATAGCGTGGATGTCATAGGCATAAGGCTTAAGTGATAGGAGCAGAATTAGTCTATTCGACCCATCAAGTCTACTCCGCCATTCAATCATGGCTGATCTATCTCTACCTCCTAACTCCATTCTCCTGCCTTCTCCCCGTAACGTTTGACACCTGCACTAATCAAGAATCCATCTATCTCTACCTTAAAAATCCCTCTCCACATCCACTCTAACCAAGTCTTTAATTCAGTGAATTTCAATGAGGTCCCCCCTCGTTCTTCTAAACTCCAGCGGGTACAGGCCCAGTGCCGACAAACGCTCATCATATGTTACATAGAAACATAGAAACATAGAAATTAGGTGCAGGAGTAGGCCATTCAGCCCTTCGAGCCTGCACCACCATTCAATATGATCATGGCTGATCATCCAACTCAGTATCCTGTACCTGCCTTCTCTCCATACCCTCTGATCCCCTTAGCCACAAGGGCCACATCTAACTCCCTCTTAAATATAGCCAATGAACTGGCCTCAACTACCCTCTGTGGCAGAGAGTTCCAGAGACCCACCACTCTCTGTGTGAAAAAATTCCTTCTCATCTCGGTCCTAAAGGATTTCCCCATTATCCTTAAGCTGTGACCCCTTGTCCTGGACCTCCCCAACATCAGGAACAATCTTCCTGCATCTAGCCTGTCCAACCCCTTAAGAATTTTGTAAGTTTCTATAAGATCCCCTCTCAATCTCCTAAATTCTAGAGAGTATAAACCGAGTCTATGCAGTCTTTGTTCATAAGACAGTCCTGACATCCCAGGAATCAGTCTGGTGAACCTTCGCTGCACTCTCTCTATGGCAATAATGTCCTTCCTCAGATTTGGAGACCAGAACTGTACGCAATACTCCAGGTGTGGCTTCACCAAGACCCTATACAACTGAAGTAGAACCTCCCTGCTCCTATATTCAAATCCTTTTGCTATGAAAGCTAACATACCATTCGCTGTAACCCACTCATTCCTGGGATCATTCTTGTCAACCTCCTCTGGACCCTCTCCAGAGCCGGCACATCCTTTCCTCAGATATGGTGCCCAAAATTGCTCACAATGTTCCAAATGTGGCCTGACCAGCACCTTATGGAGCCTTAGATGTGGAGAGGATGTTTCCCCGAGTGGGAGAGTCTAGGACCAGAGGCCACAGTCTCGGAATAAATGGACGTTCCTTTAGGAAGGAGATGAGGAGGAATTTCTTCAGTCAGAGGGTGGTGAATCTGTGGAATTCATTGCCACACACGGCTGTGGAGGCCAAGTCAGTGGATATTTTTTAAGGCAGAGATAGATGGATTCCTGATTAGTACAGGCGTCAGGGATTATGGGGAGAAGGGTTAAGAAGGAAAGATAGATCAGCCTTGATTGAATGGCAGAGTAGACTATCAATTATGAATTAATGAACATAAATCAAGACTTCCGCAGTGTACAGATATAGGATAAAGGGAATAATGTTTAGTGCATGATAAAATCCAGTAAAGACCGATTAAAGATAGTCCATCGAGGTAGATGGGTGGTCAGGAACGCTCTCTAGCTGGTAGGAGGTCGGTTCAGTTGTCTGATAAGAGCCAGGAAGAAACTGTCCCGTAATCTGAGGGTGTGCGTTTTCACGCTTCTGTACCTCGTGCCCGCTGGGAGAGTGATCGGGGTGAGACTGCTCCTTGATTATACAGAAGAAACTGTCCCTGAATCGCGAGGTTAGATTAGATAGGTCAGATCATTTTTATTGTCACATGTGGCAGGTCTCAGTGAGGTGCTTTGTTGCATACCTAGGTATACAAAGGGGCGCTACTTAAAGGGCGCCGACAATGCTACGAATGTAACTTGGAGGGAGCCCAGCGTAGGTTCACAAGGTTAATTCCCGGGATGGCGGGACTGTCATATGCTGAGAGAATGGAGCGGCTGGGCTTGTACACTCTGCAATTTAGAAGGATGAGAGGGGATCTTATTGAAACATATAAGATTGTTAAGGGTACACAAAAGGCTGGAGAAACTCAGCAGGTGCAGCAGCATCTAAGGAGCGAAGGAGATAGGCGACGTTTCGGGTCGAGAACCTTCTTCAGACTCCACGATTATTAAGGGTTTGGACACGCTAGAGGCAGGAAACATGTTCCCGATGGTTACACAAAAAGCTGGAGAAACTCAGCGGGTGCAGCAGCATCTAAGGAGCGAAGGAGATAGGCGACGTTTCGGGTCGAGATGTTCCCGATGTTGGGGGAGTCCTGAACCAGGGGCCAGAGTTTAAGAATAAGGGGTAAACCATTTCGAACGGAGATGAGGAAACACTTTTTCACACAGAGAGTTGTGACTCTGTGGAATTCTCTGCCTCAGAGGGCGGTGGAGGCCGGTTCTCTGGGTGCTTTCAAGAGAGAGCTAGATAGGGCTCTTAAAGATAGCGGAGTCAGGGGATATGGGGAGAAGGCAGGAACGGGGTACTGATTGGGGACGATCAGCCATGATCACATTGAATGGCGGTGCTGGCTCGAAGGGCCGAATGGCCTACTCCTGAACCTATTGTCTATTGTCTGTTGTGTGCGTTTACAAGTTTAATGCTGGGTGTCCCGTCTATATCCCTGACTCATGGTGATCTCACCCGACAGCTCGCTTGAGGTAGCGAGATTGAAACCTTTTAAAAAGAAAGTGTGACAGAAAGCAAGATGGTTGGAAATCGTTATATACGTGACTGAGGTTAACAACCCATCATGTGGAGATCACATAATTAACCACCAACAGTCACATTATGTACACAAGTTTCCCAGACCCCTTGAACTGAGACCAGCTTTCACATTGACTTGCTGGGCCTCCCGGTTGCCAGCCATTTTAACGAGCAACCGGCGACCGTTCCGCTGAACACTTCCACTCAATCCTCCTGCGCCTACCTGATGTCTCCGTTGCCAAACACTTTCATTCCCCTTCCCATTCCCACACTGACCTTTCTGCCCTGGGCCTCCTCCACTGTCAGAGTGAGGCCCAGGACAAATTGGAGGAACAGCACCTCATATTACGCTTGGGCAGCTCACGCCCCAGCGGGTATGGACGCCTCTTCATCCCCCCTCGGCAAGGCCAGCAGCATAATCAAGGACCAGTCGCACCCTGGCCACTCCCTCTTCTCCCCTCTCCCCTCGGGGAAAAAAGGTACAGAAGTGTGAAAGATTCAGGGACAGTTTCTTCCCGGCTGTTATCAGGCAACTGAACCATCCCACCACAACCAGAGAGCTGTCCTGAACTACTATCTACCTCATTGGTCACCCTTGGACTATCTTTGATTGGACTTATCATGTATCTGAACTGAAAATGCCAATATCCTCCATTGTCACCAGGAGGTCCAGGACAAGGGGTCACAGCTTAAGGATAAGGGGGAAATCCTGGAGGACCGAGATGAGAAGGACTTTTTTCACACAGAGAGTGGTGGGTCTCTGGAACTCTCTGCCACAGAGGGTAGTTGGGGCCAGTTCATTGGCTATATTTAAGAGGGAGTTAGATGTGGCCCTTGTGGCTAAGGGGATCAGAGGGTATGGAGAGAAGGCAGGTACGGGATACTGAGTTGGATGATCAGCCATGATCATATTGAATGGCAGTGCAGGCTCGAAGGGCCGAATGGCCTACTCCTGCACCTAATTTCTATGTCTCTATGTTTCTATGTCAGGGTTTCGGCCCGAAACGTCGCCTATCTCCTTCGCTCCTTGGATGCTGTTGCACCCGCTGAGTTTCACCAGCGTTTTGTGTAACCCTCCATTATCAGAGTGAGGCCCAGTGCAAATTGGATGAACAGCACCTCATATTTCGCCAACAACCCAACGGTATGAATATTGAATTCCCCAATTTTAGATACTAATAAACACCCAACCCCACCTCCCTTCCTGCCTGCTCTTCCCCGGAAAGGGATGGTTTGGGTGGAAAGGGATGAGTAGACCGTGGAGCTGGGGAGGGGGTGGTCTCTGTGAAAGGCAGAAAGGGATTGGGGGGTGTGGAGGGAAGGCGATGCAGATGCTGGTTTAGAAACATAGAAACATAGAAATAAGGTGCAGGAGTAGGCCATTCGGCCCTTCGAGCCTGCACCGCCATTCAATATGATCATGGCTGATCATCCAACTCAGTATCCCGTACCTGCCTTCTCTCCATACCCCCTGATCCCTTTAGCCACAAGGGCTACATCTAACGCCCTCTTAAATATAGCCAATGAACTGGCCTCAACTACCTTCTGTGGCAGAGAATTACAGAGACTCACCACTCTCAGTGTAAAGAATGTTTTCCTCATCTCGGTCCTAAAGGAATTCCCCCTTATCCTTAGACTGTGACCCCTTGTTCTGGACTCCCCCAACATCGGGAACAATCTTCCAGCATCTAGCTTGTCCAACCCCTTAAGAATTTTGTAAGTTTCTATAAGATCCCCTCTCAATCTTCTAAATTCCAGCGAGTACAAGCCGAGTCTATCCAGTCTTTCCTCATATGAAAGTCCTGACATCCCAGGAATCAGTCTGGTGAATCTTCTCTGTACCCCCTCTATGGCAAGAATGTCTTTCCCCAGATTTGGAGACCAAAACTGTACGCAATACTCCAGGTGTGGCCTCACCAAAACCCTGTACAACTGCAGTAGAACCTCCCTGCTCCTATACTCAAATCCTTTCGCTATGAATGCTAACATACCATTTGCTTTCTTCACTGCCTGCTGCACCTGCATGCCTACTTTCAATGACTGGTGTACCATGACACCCAGGTCTCGTTGCATCTCCCCTTTTCCTAATCTGCCACCATTCAGATAATAGTCTACCCTCATGTTTTTGCCACCAAAGCGGATAACCTCACATTCAGGGCGACGTTTAAATCAGGGCGACGTTTCAGGTCGAGACCCTTCTTCAGATAAGGGGTGGGGGTGATAAGTTGTAACAGGTGGCAAAATCAGTCACAGAGTGATACAGCGTGGAAATAGTCCCTTCGGCCCAACTTGCCCACGCCAGCCAACATGTCCCATCTACGCTAGTCCCACCTGCCGGCGTTTGGCCCATATACCCCTCTAAACCTGTCCTATCCATGTACCTGTCTACATGTTTCTTAAAGCAATAGCACCTGCCTCAACTACCTCCTCCGACAGCTCGTACCATACACCCACTACCCTTTGCGCGAAAAAGTTATCCCTCAGGTTCCTATTAAATCCCGTCCCCTTTGACCTACACCAACCCCAAACCAATTAGGAGCAGACGAGGGCATTCGATCCAATTTGTGGTCCCAGCCTCAAAGACAGATGTGTACAGCAATTCGTTCTTTCCACGCACTATTAAAGCATGGAATAATCTCCACCAAGCTACGGTTGCCCAGCCAGATGCAACTAAATTTAAAGTGGCACTTTCTTCCCAATAACCCTCTCTGGCTAAACCCCTCCCTTCACCACCTCCAGTTTAAATTCCAGTTGGAATATTTTGGAGGACCAAGTAACCAAGAACCCTTCATCTCAAACCAATGTCCTCTAGTCCTTGATTCCCCTGCTCTGGGTAAGAGATTCTGCATCAACTCGATCTATTCCTAGTTGCAGCAGATATTGTAACAACACTTAAAAGACGCTTGGACAGGCAGACACAAAATGCTGGAGTAACTCAGAGGGTCAGGCAGCATCTCTGGAGCGAAGGAATAGGTGACGTTTCAAGTCGAGACCCTTCGTCACACACTTATTCCTTTTCTCCAGAGATGCTGCCCGACCCGCTGAGTTACTCCAGCATTTTGGTCTATCCGGTTTTAAACCTGCATCTGCAGTTCCTTCCTGTACACTTGGACAGGCACATGGATAGGAAATCTTATGCCAGTAACATGGATGGGTAAATGGATAGAACCAGTCCATTGAGTATAGGAGCAAAGAGGTCCTTCTGCAGTTGTACAGGGCCCTGGTGAGACCACACCTGGAGTATTGTGTGCAGTTTTGGTCGCCAAATTTGAGGAAAGACGTTCTTGCTATTGAGGGAGTGCAGCGTAGGTTCACAAGGTTAATTCCCGGGATGGTGGGACTGTTATATGTTGATAGAACGGAGCGGCTGGGCTTGTATACTCTGGAATTTAGAAGGATGAGCGGATATCTTATTGAAACATATAAGATTATTCAGGGTTAGGACACGCTAGAGGCAGGAAACATGTTCCTGATGTTGGGGGAGTCCAGAACCAGGGGCCACAGTTTAAGAATAAGGGGTAAGCCATTTAGAACGGAGATGAGGAAACACTTTTTCACAGAGAGAGTTGTGAGTCTGTGGAATTCCCTGCCTCAGAGGGCGGTGATGGCCGGTTCTCTGGATGCTTTCAAGAGAGAGCTAGATAGGGCTCTTAAAGATAGCGGAGTCAGGGGATATGGGGAGAAGGCAGGAACGGGGTACTGATTGGGGATGATCAGCCATGGTCATATTGAATTGCAGTGCTGGCTCGATGGGCCGAATGGCCTACTCCTGCACCTGTTGTTCTATTGTCTATTCATGTATCTGTCTAAATGTTTCTTGAACATTGGGACAATCTCCTCCCCTTCTCACCTCTCCCTCATCCCCCTCCCCCCCCATCTTCACACCAGTCTGAAGGTGGGTTTCAGCCCGAAACGTTGCCTATTCCCTTCGCACTATAGATGCTGCTTCACCCGCTGAGTTTCTCCAGCACTTTTGTCTATCTATATTTTTAATATTACGTTACACTCGGAATTTTGTAGGTTAATTGGCTAGCTGTAAATGTAAAATTGTCCCTAGTGTGTGTAGGATAGCGTTAATGTGTGGGGATGGCTGGTCGGCTCGGACTCGATGGGTTGAAAGGCCCGGTTTCGTATTGTATCTCCAAACTAAACTAAATTAAACTAGAGGTGTTTGGAGACACAAGGAGCTGGAGGTGCTGAAATCGTGAGCCAAGCGCAAAACGTGCTAGAGGAACCCAGCGTGTCATAGAGGGTGCAAATACAGCACAGGAACAGGCCCTTCGGCCCACCTTGTCTGCGCCAACAACCAACAACGATCAGGATCTCAGTTTAATTGGACATCATGATCGGCAGGGACATTGTGGGCCGAATGGCCTGTTCCTGCGCTGTTCCTGTGACTGAAGCAGGCTCTCGACCCTCAACGCCACCCATTCCTTCTCTCCAGAGACGCTGCCCGTCCCGCTGAGCTCCCCCAGTATTTTGTGTCGGTCTTCGGTGTAAACCTGCATCTGCAGTTCCATTCCTACGCTTTTCTTTCTTCAATGAAGCGAGCGCTCCCGTGCCGCGTGCAGGGCGATTCGTCTTTCTCGACGGGCATGCGTTTTTACAAGGCAGACCACGCACGTTGTCAGGCTCGCAGTGTCAACAGTGAAAGCATAAATCCACTTGGCGATCGTTTTTGGCGACCGACGTATCGAGTCGCCGAAAGACTCGTGGCGTGACGACGTATTGAGGCGCGGTGTGTCCTCGAGTGTCACAAGTAACAAGTTTCATTTATGGTCACGTGTACCAAGGCACAGCAAAAAGCTTTTGTTGCGTGCTAACCAGTCAGCGGAAAGATAACACATGATTACGATTGGGTCATCTGCAGTGTACAGATACAGGATAAGGGAATAACGTTTAGTGCAAGGTCACGCCAGCAAAGGCCGATCAAAGATAGTCTCCAATTCGGTAGATAGTAGTTCAGGACAGCTCTCCAGTTGTGGTGGGATGGTTCAGTTGACTGATAACAGCTGGGAAGAAACTGGAGGTGTGCGTTTTCACACTTTTCATAAGGTCATAAGGAATAGGAGTAGAATTAGGCCGTTCGGCCCATCAAGTCTACTCCGCCATTCAATCATGGTTGATCTATCTCTCCCTCCTAACCCCATTCTCCTGCCTTCTCCCCCGCAGCCTCTGAAACCTGTACTAATCAAGAAACTATCTATCTTCAAAATATTCACTGACTTGGCCTCCACAGCCTTCTGTGGCAAAGAATTCCACAAATACAGCAGCTTCTGATTAAAGAAATGTCTCCTCATCTCCTTCCTAAAAGAACGTCCTTTAATTCTGAGGCCATGACCCCTGGTCCTATACTCTCCCACTAATGGAAGCATCCTCTCCACAGCCACTCTATCCAAGCCTTTCACTATTAGAATCATAGAAACACAGAAAATAGGTGCAGGACTAGGCCATTCGACCCTTTGAGCCAGCACCGCCATGCGATATGATCATGGCTGAACATCCAGAATCAGTACCCCACTGCTGCTTTCTGCCCATATCCCCTGATTCCGTTAGCCCTAAGAGCTAAATCTAACTCTCTCCTGAAAACATCCAGTGAATCGGCCTCCACTGCCTTCTATGGCAGAGAATTCCACAGATTCACAACTCTCTGGGTGAAAAGGTTTTTCCTCATCTCAGTCCTAAATGGCCTACCCCTTATTCTTAAACTATGACCCCTGGTTCTTGACCACCCCCCCCCCCAACATCGAGAACATTTTTCCTGCATCTATCCCGTAAGAATTTTAGATGTTTCTATAAGATCCCCTCTCATCCTTCTAAATGCCAGTGAATATAAGCCCAGTTGCCCCATTATTATAAGCCCAGTCGATCATAGAAACATAGAAACATAGAAATTAGGTGCAGGAGTAAGCCATTCGCTCCTTCGAGCCTGCACCGCCATTCAATATGATCATGGCTGATCACCCAACTCAGTATCCCGTACCTGCCTTCTCTCCATACCCTCTGATCCCCTTAGCCACAAGGGCCACATCTAACTCCCTCTTAAATATAGCCAATGAACTAGCTTCAACTACCCTCTGTGGCAGAGAGTTCCAGAGACCCACCACTCTGTGTGCGAAAAAAGTCCTTCTCATCTCGGTCCTAAAGGATTTCCCCCTTATCCTTAAGCTGTGACCCCTTGTCCTGGACCTCCCCAACATCGGGAACAGCCTTCCTGCATCTAGCCTGTCCAACCCCTTAAGAATTTTGTAAGATCCATTTGTATGTTTCAATGAGGTCCCTCCTCATTCTTCTCAACCCAGCGAGTGCAGACCCAGTGCCGTCAAACGCTCATCATATGCTAACCCACTCATTTCTGGGATCATTCTTGTAAACCTCCTCTGGACCCTCCCCAGAGCCAGCACATCCCTCCTCAGATATGGTGCCCAAAATTGCTCACAATATTCCAAATGCGGCCTGACCAGCGCCTTATGGAGCCTCAATACAACATCCCTGTTTTTGTACACATGCCCTCTTGAAATAAATGCTAGCAATGAGTTTGCTTTCTTTGCTGCCGATTAGGCTTGCAGATCAAAGGGCCAGTCCCACTTGGGTGTCATTTGCGCGTCACGTGAAAATTTTGTGAATCCCAAAATCCTGGGGCGCCGCACGTGACCGCGCGCGACCGTGCGTCACTGCCTACGTCACCACGCCATGCACGCATTCGCGCATCACGTGTTCGTTACAACCCATGCGGCGTGCGTTGTGACGCGTAAATGATGTCGCCTAAATGTCGCGCAAATGACACCCAAGTGGGACAGGCCCATAGCTTTTTGGGAATCCTAGACCAGTAAATTACTTCTATACATTTTGCCCGATGGGAGGGGGGAGAAGAGGGAGTGGCCAGGGTGCGACTCGTCCTTGATTATGCTGTTGGTCTTCCCTAGGAGGCGTGAGGTATAAATGGAGTCATGGAAGGGAGGTTGGTTTGTGTGATGGTCTGGGCTGAGTCCACAATTCGCTGCAATGTCTTGCGTGGAAAGGAGGAGGAACTTCTTTATTGGGTGGTGGTGGATCAGAGGGTGGTGAATCTCTGGAATTCATTGTGGAGGCCAAGTCAATGGACATTATTAAGGCAGAGATAGATAGATTCTTGATTAGTACGTGTGTCAGGGGTTATGGGGGGGAAGGCAGGAGAATGGGGTTCAGTTTAGAGATACAGCGCGGAAACAGGCCCTTCGGCCCACAGGGTCCGTGCCGACCAGCGATCCCCGCATATTAACACTATCCTACACACACTGGGGACAATTTTTACATTCACCAAGCCAATTAACCTACATCCTGTACCTGCACGTCTTTGGAGTGTGGGAGGAAACCGAAGATCTCGGAGAAAACCCACGCAGGTCACGGGGAGAACGTTCAAAACACTCCACACAGACAAGACAGCACCCGTAGATGGCAACAAACCGGCGCTGCATTCGCTGTAAGGCAGTAACTCTCCCGCTGTGCCGCCGTGACTGCCGTCAGAGGGAAAGGCAGATCAGCCATGATTGAATGGCGGAGGGGGAGACACGACGGGCCGAATGGCCTAATTCCTTAACAACCAATGAACGTTTCCCATTTTCCTAATTTCCCTTCTTGTTCGTGTTCGGCTGAGGCGGGAAGCACCAGGCACAAGGTTTCCGTCGTGTGATGAGCGGGTTTCGAGGACTTCCCACAGAAGGGGTTTATTGCCTAAAATGAGAATACGATGTACTTTCGTTCAGTCAGATGTCATGTGTTGTGCGGTGGAACGAGAATTTTATTGCACTTGGAATAATGGAAATCAAAGAGTTGACCACAAGTATAATGTCCGCGTGCCAGCAGAACGCTTGACCACAAGTGGGGAAAGTGCTGACACGGCAGATCACAGTTTTTTTTTAAATCTTGTGACCAGACTGCAGATGAAACCTCGACGGTCCCAAACAGCACCACAGCTGGTCCGAAACCTCTCCCCTCTCCGTCTGCAGGCTCTGAATCGTTGGGAGAGCAGTCCGGAGCTGCTGCCCACCTCATTGGCTGCCAACCCTCGGACTATCTTTCAGGAAGAACTGCAGATGCGGGAAAAATCGAAGGTGGGACAGAAGTGCTGGAGAAACTCAGTGGGTGAGTCAGCATCTATGGAGCGAAGGAAATAGGCAACGTTTCGGGTCGAAACCTTGCCTATTTCCTTCGCTCCATAGATGCTGCCTCACCCGCTGAGTTTCTCCAGCAATTTTGTCTATTTATGATAGAGAGGATTGTGTGCAGTTTTGGTGCCCAAATTGGGGAAGGACATTCTTGCTATTGAGGGAGTCCAACGTAGGTTCACCAGGTTAATTCCCAGGATGGCGGGACTGTCATATGATGAGAGAATTGAACGGCTGGGCTTGTATACTCTGGAGTTTAGAAGGATGAGGGGAGGATCTTATTGAAACATATAAGATTATTAAGGGTTTGGACAGGCTAGAGGCAGGAAACATTTTCCCGATGTTGGGGGAGTCCAGAACCAGGGGCCACAGTTTAAGAATAAGGGGTAAGCCATTTAGAACGGAGATGAGGAAACACTTTTTCTCACAGAGAGTTTTTGTGAGTCTGTGGAATTCTCTGCCTCAGAGGGCGGTGGAGGCCGGTTCTCTGGATACTCTCAAGAGAGAGCTAGATAGGGCTCTTAAAAATAGCGGAGTCAGGGGATATGGGGAGAAGGCAGGAACAGGGTACTGATTGGTGATGATCAGCCATGATCACATTGAATGGCGGTGCTGGCTCAAAGGGCCGAATGGCCTACTCCTGCACCTATTGTCTATTGTCTAGGTTAGGTATATAGACGGGATAGGTATATGGACGGGAAGGGAATGGAGGGGTACGGTCTGAGTGCAGGTAGATGGGACTAGGGGAAAATAAATGGTTGGCACGGACTGGAAGGGCTGAGAAGGCCTGTTTCCATGCTGTAATTGTTATATGGTTATATGGTTATATGGTCTATTGATTGATGGACGGCATGGACTTGGAAGGCCAAAGGGCCTGTTCCCAAGCTGTATCTCTGTACTAAACTAAACTAAAGTAGTGAAAGATAGCATCACCAGAAGTGACTGCTGTAGATCAGGAAGGCTGTTGCATTACGTTACCAAGGGCAATTAGGGACGGCGATAAATCCTGGGCCTTGTCATGGATGATGAATAAATCATGAGGCTTGTCAGACAGGTTACTTCTGTTCAATGTTCTCTGCACCACTTGTACTCGGAGCAGCAAGTGGCCGAATGCACCTTATGGAATAGACCTTAGACTTCAGACTAAATTTAGTTAGGAGATACAACTCGGAAACGGGACCTTCTGCCCACCGAGTCCGGGGTTATGGGGAGAAGGCAGGAGAATGGGGTTAGGAGGGAGAGATAGATCAGCCATGCCCTACATTGGTGAGGCCAAGTGCAGACTTTGCCCAACACCTCCGCTCGGTCCGCAATAACCAACCTGATCTCCCGGTGGCTCAGCACTTCAACTCCCCCTCCCATTCCCAATCCGACCTTTCTGTCCTGGGCCTCCTCCATGGCCAGAGTGAGGCCCACCGCAAACTGGAGGAGCAGCACCTCATATTTCGCTTGGGTAGTTTACACCCCAGCGGTATGAACGTTGACTTCTCCAATTTCAGGTAGTCCCTGCTTTCTCCCTCCTTCCCCTCCCCTTAGCAGCTCCCCCTCAGCCTCTTGTCTCTGCCTCTTCATTTCTTCTTCCTGCCCCCCACCCCCCCATCACCCCCACATCAGTCTGAAGAAGGGTCCCGACCCGAAACCTCACCTGTTCCTTCGCTCCACAGATGCTGCCTCACCCGCTGAGTTTCTCCAGCGTTTTTGTCCACCTTCGATCAGCCATGATTGAATGGCGGAGTAGACTCGATGGGCCGAATGGCCTAATTCTGCTCATACCACATACGAACTGATGATGTCATTTGGCATTTTTAAACTGGAGATTGATAGGTTATTGATCAATCAGGATTTCAAAAGTCATGGGGAAAAGGGGAGGAGAGTGGGTTTGAGAGGGAAAGATAGATCAGCCATGATCGAATGGGGGAGCAGACTTCATGGGTCGAATGGCTTAATTTTGTGCCTATGGGTTATGAACTGAAATGTCCGCACCGACCAGCGATCCCCAAACACCAACACTATCCGACACACACTAGGGACAATTTACAATTTACGGGAGCCCATTAACTTACAAACCTGCACGTCTTTGGAGTGTGGGAGGAAACCGGAGCACCCGGAGAAAACCCACGCAGTCCACGGGGAGAACGTAGCAACTCCGTGCAGAGTACTGGGTTTTCTCCGGGCGCTCCGGTTTCCTCCCACACTCCAAAGACGTGCAGGTTTGTAGGTTGTATCTCGACCCGAAACGTCACCCACCCTTTCTCTTGCTTCCTGACCCGCTGAATTACACCAGCACTTTGTGTCTATCTCCGTTCTGCCATTCCCTCCGACACAGATCTGTACAATTGTCGCTGGTGTGAAGGATAGAACAAGTGTATGGGGATCGCTGGCCAGCACGGACTTGCTGGGCCGAAGGGCCTGATTCCACACTGCATCCCCCAAAGTCTAAAGTCGAAAGTCAGGCCCGGAATGCCACCTCGAGAGATGCTGCCTGACCTGTTGAGTTACTCCAGCACTCTGTCACTTTTTTTTCTATTAACCAGCATCTTCTGTTCTTTATTTCTACAATTGTGCCTAATGTTTAGTTTGGTCTAGTTTAGAGATGCAGCGCGGAAACAGGCCCCTCGGCCCACCAGGTCCTCGCCGACCAGCGATCCCCGCACACTAACACTATCCTACACACACCAGGGACAATTTACATTCATACCAAGCCGATTAAGCTGCAAACCTGTACGTCTTTGGAGTGTGGGAGGAAAATGAAGATCTCTGAGGAAACCCACGTGGTCACATACTCTGTGCTGACAGCACCCGTAGTCAGGATCAAACCCGGGTCTCTGGCGCTGAGAGCACTGCAAGGCACCAACTCTACCGCTGCGCCGGTGTGCTGCCTATTAATGCATTGTAGGATGTTGGACACAAAGCCAGTCTGAAGATGGGTTCTGACCCGAAACATCACCTATTTCTTTCCCCCAGAGATGCTGCCTGACTTATTGAGTTACTCCAGCATTTTGTGTCTATCTTTGGTGTAAACCAGCATCTGCAGTTCCTTCCTACATGTAGGTATGTTACAAAACTTACCTTTAGCGGCGCGGCAGTTCTGCCGCTGTGCGTGTGCGCGACTTTGGCGCCTTTAAGGGGGGGGGCGGGGGGGGGTGGGGTTAAAATGCGTTTTTTCCCTTGCCATCCGAAATTATATTTTCTCGGAGTGCGATCTATTTCTGGAGATTCGTTCCGACTGCCGGTAAGTTAATTTATTTTTTTTAATCACCCGACTTTTTCAGCGCTGGAGTAAAATAAAAATTAGCTCCTAATGCCGTGAACGCCGACAACGGGGACGGATTTTACGTAGGGGACAGGTAAGTGAAAGCTGTTTATTTTTACATATAAACCTGCTTTTTTTGATGACTTTAATCAACATTTAATGTTGCGAAACGGTGATTTAGTCCCCATATGAACTGGCAGAATTCTTCTGGCCGATATTGGGTTTAAATTCACCGCAACCGCAACGTTCCAATACAGCGCGTTCCAGAAAATCCCACTCGCCCATTTAAAATGCCCATTAATTTACAGGCATTAAACACTAAATTCCTTCAATTTGGCCTATAAATTCATAACAAGATTTAAAAATCATGTTATATTGTGAATTCTTGTGTGACTGTTATTTGGGCACTTGGGCTTTAAAAAAAAAGTTAATATTTTCTTAAGAAATGGATAGATGTTTAGATCTAGTAATTGAATTTTGTAATTGGCTACAATTAGATAACTAACTAATTATATGCTTTAATTTCAGCTCATCCAAGTAAGATTGTTTCATATTTGTTTCAGAATGCTTCAATCTATAATAACTGAAAATTTCATTGAGTTCTCTTAATTTTTAAGAAAGTTATGGGCTTTTAACTGTCCTAGATCACAGCTTTTGAGTTAAGACAATGGAAAGGCAATGGGGGACAAGATGCTAATTTCCGAGTATGAAAATGGCCATAACTTTCTTAATACTGAAGATATGAAAGTGAATTAGGTGTCAAATTAAACTTCTTTTTATGCTTTATCTGATGGGATAAATTGCAGACTTGATTTTAAAAATCTCAAAAATGTTGTAACATTGCTACTACATGTATTGTAGGATGTCACTGAACAGTAGGCAGATAAATAATTTCACTCTATTTAGGTAAAAGTGAAAATAAAGTATCATTAAACCATTTAACTATTTTGTCAACTGAACTGAGCACTTCAATGAAGGTCAGAACTTAATTTTTATTAACTTCCCCCCATTCTAGGGAAGTTAAGCCTCTTAGTCCTCTTATCCATTCTGGGTGGAAAGCCACAGGTGTGTTCTCCAAATCTGCAACCAGGCCCACAAGAGCTCCAGGTGTAGAGTTGCTGAGTATAGTTTGATTTACGTTAGAAATACAGCAAGGAAGCAGGCCCTTTGGCCCACCGAGTCCACGCCGACCGGCGATCATCTGTACACTAGTTTCTATCCTAAAGTCCAAGGGGGCTGTCCCACTTGAGCGACCTAATCCCCGAGTTCTGGCGAGTTTGCCCTCAACTCATACTCGCAGCACGAGGTTGTAGGAGGTCTTCGTAACTCTCCTTCATGCTCGAGAGTGGTCCCCGCGTACTCGAGGCCTCAGCTAGATCGCTGCATTTTTTTCAATATGTTAAAAAATGCCCGCGAGTAAAAAAAGGTCTCCATGGAAAAAATCGCTACTTTTTTAACGCGTAGGTTTAGTTGTCATAGGTCGGCCTGTTAGTCGTAGGTAGTTGAGGATAGTCGAAGATAGTCGTAGATAGTCTTCATCATAGTCAAAGGGAGGTCGAAGGAGGTCATCTTCACTCTCCACTATTCAATTTACCCAAAGTTAGTGGTAGCTGGTCTTCAACATAGTCGAAGGAGGTGGAAGGAGGTCTTCTACAGTCGAAGGAGGTCTTCAACGTGTCATTTTTTCAAACCCTTCTAAACTCGCCAATTAGGTCGCCCCTTAAGGACAATTTACAGCAACCAATTTACCAATATCTGTAGAATGTGGGAGGAAACCAGAGCACCCGGAGAAAACCCACCCGGTCACAGGGAAGAACGTACAAACTCCGTGCAGACAATGGTTAAGTGGTTGATCGGACTTTGCTGGCTTTACCTTGCACAAAACGTTATTCCCTTATCATGTATCTATACACTGTAAATGGCTCGATTGTAATCATGTATTGTCTTTCCGCCAACTGGATACCAGTCTACCTCGGGACCAGTGACAATAAACCAAAACTGTAACATTTATTCTCACGTATGTTGCGCACAGTGTAGTTCATGCGCGCGTCGACATATTTTGACGCCATTTTCAAAAGGAAAAGAAAAGCTCCAAAGTCCAAAGGCCTGGATGTAGTGGAGCGCCCCCGATCCAGGGAAGCCCAAGTAAGTCCCAGCACCCGTAGTCAGGACGCAACCCGGGTCTCTGGCCCTGTAAGGCAGCAACTCCACCGCTTGCGCACCGTGACCTGTTGCTGGGTTATGCACCGTTATGTTAGGCACCGTCTAAAAACTGCGCGTGATTCTCAGCCGCGCCAAGGGTGTCGTGCGGAGTGAGAACAAAGGAAGGCGCTTTGTTTACACCATGCTCCGCGTTGAGTCTGCATAATTTATCTTGGCTACGACGACCAAATCAATCAATCAATCAAAGACGTTATTGTCATTCAAAAATACATCAACAAATTTGTTGCTTCTGGCTCTGTACGGTTTTATCCAATAGACCATAGACAATTGGTGCAGGAGTAGGCCATTTGGCCCTTAGAGCCAGCACCGCCATTCAATGTGATCATGGCTGATCATCCCCAATCAATACCCCGTTCCTGCCTTCTCCCCATATCCCCTGACTTCGCTATCTTTAAGAGCCCTATCGAGCTCTAGAGTATCCAGAGAACCGCCCTCCACCACCCTCTGAGGCAGAGAATTCCACAGACTCACCACTCACTGTGAGAAAAAGTGTTTCCTCATCATCGGAATGGGCTAGTTGGGCTGAAGGGCCTGTTTCCACACTGTGTCACACATAACCTAGTGTGTTAGGCAGCATCTCTTATACAAAACAAAACCGTTCTAAATGGCTTACCCCTTATTCTTAAACTGTGGCCCCTGGTTCTGGACTCCCCCAACATCGGGAACATGTTCCCTGCCTCTAGCGTGTCCAAACCCTTAGATAGTTTCAGATACGGGGCCCAAAGTTGCTCACTGCTTTACGTGAAGGGAGGTTTGATGCGAATGCAACGGCAGGAGAGATATAACCAGGGCTGGCAGCGACAACAAATGCGTGATCAGGTGGGACCAAGCTTTGCATGTGGGCTGTTTGTCAGCACACAATGTACCTGCAGCGCAACCTCCATGTCTGAACACTACAAAGCTAGACCGTGCAACACAAGCGTGTGGGAAGGAACTGCAGATGCTGGTTTACACCGCGGGCAGACACAAGGCGCTGGAGTAAATATCTGTATAAAATCAAGAAAGGGAAAAAAGTTGTTCGGCACGGACTTGAAGGGCCGAGATGGCCTGTTTCCGTGCTGTAATTGTTATATGGTTATATGAATAGATCGGGCAGATGCACAGAATCTCTTGCCCAGAGCAGGGGAGTCGAGGAGCAGAGGACGTGGGTTTAAGGTGAAGGGGAAAAAGATTTCATAGGAACCTGAGGTAACCAACTAATGCTGGAGAAACTCAGCGGGTGAGGCAGCATCTATGGAGCGAAGGAAATAGGCAACGTTTCGGGTCGAGACCCAATCAGTACCCAGTTCCTGCCCCATATCCCCTGATTCCGCTCTCTTTAAGAGCCCCATCTAGCTCTCTCTTGAAAGTATCCAGAGAACCGGCCCCTGAGACAGACAGGGGCCACAGGGGAGAACGTACAAACTCTGTCCAGACAGCGCCAAACCCGTAGTCAGGACCGAAACCCGGGTCTCTGGCGCTGTGAGGCACCGCTGCGCCACCGTGCCCGCCTTGAGATGAAACACACCAAGTCTGGCGCAGGCTGGCTTTCACCTTTACTCCAGGGAAAGTATTCCTCTGCTTCCACTTGGCTTGGTTCAGAGGTTTCACTGCTCACGCTCCACAATTCTCAGCTGGCAACAAGGCCGTTTATAGCCACACAAAGATCTGCAGATGTCGGTTCACCAATTAAAAAAGACACAAAGTGCCGGAGTAACTCAGCGGGACGGGCGACACCCTTGGATCGCTGACGTTTCATGTCAAAAGATTAGGAGTAAATGGGTCCTTTTCACAATGGCAGGCAGTGACTAGTGGGGTACCGCAAGGCTCAGTGCTGGGACCCCAGCTATTTACAATATACATTAATGATCTGGATGAGGGAATTGAAGGTAATATCTCCAAGTTTGTGGATGACACGAAGCTGGGGGGCAGTGTTAGCTGTGAGGAGGATGCTAGGAGACTGCAAGGTGACTTGGATAGGCTGGGTGAGTGGGCAAATGTTTGGCAGATGCAGTATAATGTGGATAAATGTGAGGTTATCCACTTTGGTGGCAAAAACAGGAAAGCAGACTATTATCTAAATGGTGGCCGATTAGGAAAAGGGGAGATGCAGCGAGACCTGGTACACCAGTCATTGAAAGTAGGCATGCAGGTGCAGCAGGCAGTGAGGAAAGCAAATGGTATGTTAGCTTTCATAACAAAAGGATTTGAGTATAGGAGCAGGGAGGTTCTACTGCAGTTGTACAGGGTCTTGGTGAGACCACACCTGGAGTATTGCGTGCAGTTTTGGTCTCCAAATCTGAGGAAGGACATTATTGCCAAAGAGGGAGTGAATCTGTGGAATTCATTGGCACATTAGACGTCTGTGGAGGCCAAGTCAACGGATATTTTTAAGTAGTCCTTTGACTCCTCCCATTTCCTGCAAATACAAGGCGTAGCTATTGGCACGCGCACGGGCGCCAGCTACGCCTGCCTCTTTGTCGGGTACGTCGAACAATCCCTGTTCGAGACGTACCGTGACCCTATCCCCAAACTCTACCTCTGCTACATCGACGACTGCATTGGTGCTACCTCCTGCACCTGCACACAACTCACTGACTTCATCAACTTCGCCACCAACTTCCATCCGGCACTCAAATACACCTGGACCATCTCTGACACTTCCCTACCATTTCTTGACCTCACTATCTCCATCGCAGGTAATAGACCTTTGACCGACATCCACTGACTCCCATGGCTATCTAGACTACACTTCTTCGGATCGATGCGGTGCTGGCTCGAAGGGCTGAATGGCCTACTCCTGCACCTAATTTCTATGTTTCTATGTTTCCCACTCTGCTTCCTGTAAGGACTCCATCCCCTACTCCCAATTCCTCCGTCTACGCCGCATCTGCTCCCAGGATGAGGTGTTCCACACCAGGGCGTCGGAAATGTCCTCATTCTTTGGGCAACACTATAGACGAGGCTCGCACCAGGGTCTCCTCCATACCCCACAACACTGCTCTCTCTCCCCGTCCCCCCACTCGGAACAAGGGCAGAGTCCCCCTGGCCCTCACCTTTCACCCCACCAGCCGGCACATACAACAGATAGTCCTCCGCCAGTTTCGCCACCTCCAACGTGACCCCTCCACTCGCAACATCTTCTCATCTCCCCCCCTGTCTGCCATCCGCAAAGACCACTCCCTCCGCAACTCCCTTGTCAATTCTTCCCTTCCCTCCCGCTCCACTCCTTCCCCGGGCACTTTCCCTTGCAACCGCAAGAGATGCTACACTTGTCCCTTCACCTCCCCCCTCAACTCCATTCAAGGACCCAAGCAGTCATTCCAAGTCCGACAGAGGTTCACCTGCACCTCCTCCAACCTCATCTACTGCATCCGCTGCTCTAGGTGTCAGCTGCTCTACATCGGTGAGACCAAGCGGAGGCTGGGCAATTGTTTCGCCCAACACCTCCGCTCGGCCCGCAATAACCAACCCGACCTCCCGGTGGCTCAGCACTTCAACTCCCCCTCCCATTCTGTATCCGACCTCTCGGTCCTGGGCCTCCTCCATGGCCAGAGTGAGGACCACCGGAAATTGGAGGAACAGCACCTCATATTCCGCTTGGGCAGTTTGTACCCCAGCGGTATGAACATTGACTTCTCCAATTTCCGGTAGCCCTTACTGTCTCCTCCCCTTCTCAGCTCTCCCTCAGCCCTCGGGCTCCTCCTCTTCCTTTCTTCTCCCCCCCCCCCCCCCACCCTACACCAGTCTGAAGAAGGGTCCCGACCCGAAACGTTCCCTATTTCCTTCGCTCCATAGATACTGCTGCACCCGCTGAGTTTCTCCAGCAGTTCTGGTCTCCAAATCTGAGGAAGGACATTATTACCATAGAGGGAGTGCAGAGAAGGTTCACCAGACTGATTCCTGGGATGTCAGGACTGTCTTATGAACAAAGACTGCATAGACTCGGTTTATACTCTCTAGAATTTAGGAGATTGAGAGGGGATCTAATAGAAACTTACAAAATTCTTAAGGGGTTGGACAGGCTAGATGCAGGAAGATTGTTCCCGATGTTGGGGAGGTCCAGGACAAGGGGTCACAGCTTAAGGATAAGGGGGAAATCCTTTAGGACTGAGATGAGAAGGACTTTTTTCACACAGAGAGTGGTGGGTCTCTGGAACTCTCTGCCACAGAGGGTAGTTGAGGCCAGTTCATTGGCTATATTTAAGAGGGAGTTAGATGTGGCCCTTGTGGCTAAGGGGATCAGAGGGTATGGAGAGAAGGCAGGTACGGGATACTGAGTTGGTTGATCAGCCATGATCATATTGAATGGTGGTGCAGGCTCAAAGGGCTGAATGGCCTACTCCTGCACCTAATTTCTATGTTTCTATGTTTCTATGAGGAGAAGGGAGTTGAAAGGCAAAGATAGATCAGCCATGATTATATGCAAGAGTAGACTTGATGGGCCAAATGGCCTAATTCTGCTCCTAGAACACAAGAAGTCATAGAATCCTCGAGTCTTAGAACATGGAAACAGGCCCATTGGCCCAACTTGCCCATACCGGCCGTTATGTCCCATTCACACTAGTCCCACCTGCCTGCCTTCTTAAGTTCTAGGAACAGGATTGGGCCATTCAGCGCATCATCTACTCCGCCATTAAATCATGGCTGATCTATCTCTCCCTCTCAACCCCATTTTCCTGCCTTCTCCCCATAACCTTTGAAAAATTTTCCAATCAGGACTGGTGGACACAGAAGGGGGGGGGGGGGGGGTTATTAATGGATGGGTGGACAAAGGGAAGAGGTGGGAATAAGGCAAAAGGCAGTGAGATAAGGAGATAGGAAAGGACGAGGCCACAATATAAATCCATAAAGGAAGGAAGAATATAATTTTTACGCATTCTCCCACCGTCGACGGGGCAGCACGGTGGAGCAGCGGTAGAGTTGCTGCCTCACAGCACCAGAGACCCGGGTTCGATCCTGACTGTGAGTGCTGCCTGAAGGAGATGAGTAGAAATGTATTTAGTCAGAGGGTGGTGAATCTGTGGGATTCTTTGTCACAGAATGCTGCGGAGGCCAAATCAGTGGATATTTTTAAGATAAAGATAGATATATTTGTGATTAGTGCAGGTGTCAGAGGTTATGGGGAGAAGGCAGGAGAATGGGGTTAGGAGGGAGAGATAGATCAGCCATGATTGAATGACAGAGTAGACGTGATGGGCCGAATGGCCTAATTCTGCTCCTATTCCTTATGACCTTACTTCACAACACCATCAGGTTCTTGAATGTTCCATGCCAACTAAACAATGAACAATGGGCTGTCTTGGTTGCACCTTCTTCCTCTTTCCGCGTCCACCTTGTTACAAATGTTGACCTCGCCGTCATCGTCCGCTCTGATCAGGACGCGAGCTTCCGGCGACAATCAGCGGGAGCCGTCACTTGTCGCAATAGACGATGGTGGCGGGGCAGAATTAGCTCGGGATACTTCCAGTTTCCAGCCCCGCCGACGTGGGCGCTTCTGCGATGGGGCCTTGGTTGCATTTCTCTTCACTGTATTGTAATTTGGGACATAAGTAAGTAAGTAAGTACGTTTATTGGCCAAGTATTCACATACAAGGAATTTGCCTTGTTGCTCCGCCCAGAAGTAACAACATGACGTACAGTGACAGTTACGAATGACTCAGAAAACACTAAACATTAATAATAATAAAATATTAATGATAAAACCTTAGAGCTGCGGTTCTCCAGCAGCGGCGGTGGTGCCCGGCTTAGAGCTGCGGTGCTCCAGCGCCGACAGAGGCCTGGATCACCTCAGCGCAGAGGAAGAACTAGGAAGGATGAAGACAGGGACTAAAGGGCCTATCCTACAAGCATGCAACTCTATGCGATGAACGCGATCAAACTAGAAGCGGGGGCCACGCGGAGGTCGGGTGATCCCCTGTACAGGGCCGTTCCCACCAGCATGCGCCTGCATGCGGCAAGGGCAACCAAACCGGCAGTAGGGGCCGCGCGGAGGTCGGGTGAGTGGCACAACGCGGCGCAAAGTGAGGCGAACTTGGACCGAAGTCTTAAAGGTAAGTTCGCCAGGACAGAGAGGGGCACAGAGGCACACACACACAGAGGGCCATGGAGCCACACACATAGAGGGTCACGGAGGCACCTACAGATAGGTTCACGGAGGCATGGTGTCGGGGCGGTGTGTAATGCGTCGAGGCGACTGCGAGCCGACAAGCCGTTGCCGCACGGAATTTTTGGACATAGTCAGTTTTTTGGAGCCCCGCGCGATGTCGGGACGAACTCTGCACAATTCCGCACGGCTCCGGCGATCGAAGTGGGACCGGCCCCGCGACGCCGGACGGCTCAAGCGGACACGTTAGGTCGCGCTAATCGCATAGAGTTGCATGCTGGTGGGACAGGCCCTTAAGACTTTTGCCTTCCACCTCAGTGAGGAGGTGCCTGGTGAACTCATTGTGGTGGATGTTGGGTATGTGTTTATTGTGTGTTTTTTTTAAATTATAAGTTATGACTCTATGGTAACAATAAAGGAATCTAATCTAATCTAATCTAATCTAAAAACACCATTGATCAAACATGCAAACCAACAAAATACCAGATCGAAGGGAGGCTACAGATTTTTGGCTGTTGAGTAGAGCAACTACTTGTGGATAAAAAACTGTTTTTAAGTCTGGCTGTGGCAGCTTTGACAGTCCAGAGGGAAGTGCAGGCAGGTGGGACGAGTGTAGATGGGGCATGTTGGTCAGTGTGGGCAAGTTGGGCTGAAGGGCCTGTTTCCACACTGTCTGGCTGTAAGGTACATGAGATGTCAGTGGGGGGAAAAGACTACAGGCTTTCAGGTTAGAAACATAGAAACATAGAAACATAGACAATAGGTGCAGGAGTAGGCCATTCGGCCCTTCGAGCCTGCACCGCCATTCAATATGATCATGGCTGATCATCCAACTCAGTATCCCGTACCTGCCTTCTCTCCATACCCTCTGATCCCCTTAGCCACAAGGGCCACATCTAACTCCCTCTTAAATATAGCCAATGAACTGGCCTCAACTACCCTCTGTGGCAGAGAGTTCCAGAGACCCACCACTCTCTGTGTGGAAAAAGTCCTTCTCATCTCGGTCCTAAAGGATTTCCCCCTTATCCTTAAGCTGTGACCCCTTGTCCTGGACCTCCCCAACATCGGGAACAATCTTCCTGCATCTAGCCTGTCCAACCCTTAAGAATTTTGTACGTTTCTATAAGATCCCCCTCTCAATCTCCTAAATTCTAGAGAGTATTATACTAGAGGTTAGTTTTTTGCCGCGTGTACCGAGGTACAGTGACAAGCTTTTGTCGCGTGCTAACCGGTCTGAGTATTAGCCCTTCAAATCGCATGTTCTCAGGGGAAACAGCCCTTAGTGAAACTGTTACTTGGATAAGAGTTGCTGTTTATCAGCTCGAGGAGGTTGAAAATCTCACTGCGAACAAAGTTTGCATGTCGGGTTACTATTTACATAATTTAAAGGAGTTATACGCAAAAGGGACCACTTATGGAAAATGGAATTCAAAATTCACAGTGCCTTTTGCCCAGGGTTGGGAACCAAGGTGCAGAGTTCATAGAAACATAGACATAGGAAATAGGTGCAGGAGTAGGCCATTCGGCCCTTCGAGCCTGCACCGCCATTCAATGTGATCATGGCTGATCATCCAACTCAGTATCCCGTACCTGCCTTCTCTCCATACCCCCTGATCCCTTTAGCCACAAGTGCCACATCTAACGCCCTCTTAAATATAGCCAATGAACTGGCCTCAACTACCTTCTGTGGCAGAGAATTCCAGAGACTCACCACTCTCTGTGTAAAGAATGTTTTCCTCATTTCCGTCCTAAAGGAATTCCCCCTTATCCTTAGACTGTGACCCCTTGTTCTGGACTCCCCCAACATCGGGAACAATCTTCCTGCATCCAGCCTGTCCAACCCCTTAAGAATTTTGTAAGTTTCTATAAGATCCCCCCTCAATCTTCTAAATTCCAGCGAGTACAAGCCGAGTCTATCCAATCTTTCCTCATATGAAGGTCCTGACATCCCAGGAATCAGTCTGGTCATCCCAGGAATCAGTCTGGTATTCCTGTCTGGAATCAGTTCAGTGGGGAAAGATTTAATAAGTATCTGAGGGGCATCCTTTCCACTCAGAAGGTGGTGGGTGTATGGAGCGAGCTGCCAGGGGAGGTAGCTGAGGTACTTTTGCACTAAACCTTATTCCCCTTATCAGTATGGAAACGCACACCTCCAGAATCAGGGATAGTTTCTTCCCAGCTGCTTTCAGGCAACCGAACCACCCTATCACAACAAGAGAGCAGTCCTGAACGACTACCCACCTCATTGGTGACCCTCGGACTATCTTTCATTGCACTTTTTTGCCTTAACTTTGTACTTCATACTTTATTAGCCAAGTGTGTTTTGCAACGTGCGAGGAATTTGATTTGCCGTACAGTCATGCCAATAAAAAGCAGCAAGACACACAAAAGACATTTTAACATAAACATCCACCACAGTGACTCCTCCACATTCCCCACCGCGATGGAAGGCGGAAAGAACGTTCAATCTCTTCCCTTCTTTGTTCTCCTGCGGTCGGGGTACTCGAGCCTTCCGTTGTCGGGGCGACCTTCGCTCCCGTAGCCGGCGGTCGAGCCCTCCTCATTGGGGCGGTCAAGCTCCCGCATGGGGGGGGGGGGGGGGGGGGGGGGGAGGATCTCAGCTCCCGCGCCGGGCGATCGGGGCTGGTCAAATCTCTTGCAACCTCCCTTTCCATTTACTCCACTTATACCTCAGGCTGCCTCGGAAAGGACGAGTCGTAACCCTGGCCACTCCCTCTTCTCCCCTCTCCCGTCAAGCAAGACGCGCAGAAGTGTGAAAACGCACACCTCCAGATTCGGAGACAGTTTCTTCCCAGCTGTTATCAGGCAACTGAGCCATCCTGCAACAACCAGAGAGCGGTCCTGAACTACTATCTACCTCGTTGGAGACCCTTGGACTATCTTTAACCGGACTTTATCTTGCACTAACTGTTATTCCCCTTATCCTGTATCTGTACACTGTGGATGGCTCGAATGTAATCATGTATTGTCTTTCCACTGACTGGATAGCACGCAACAAAAGCTTTTCACTGTACCTCGGTACACGTGACAGTAAGCTAAACTATACTAAACTATACTAAACCAAACTAAACTAAACCAAACTAGGCTAAACCAAACTAAACTAAAACTAATATAAGACACTTGGACAGGTTCATGGATAGCTAGCGTTTGGAGGGATGTGGGCCACGCGTGCGGGAAGATGGGACGAGCTACGATGGGGCACCTTGGTTGGCATGGACGAGGTAGGCCAAAGGGAGTGTCCGTCCTGTGTGACAATGATTCTACGACCAAAAGAAAAATTATGAGGTGAAATTTCCAATGGTGAGAACACCCGGGAATTTTTCAGATCCACTGAAGTACCCAAGCACGTTGTGTTTTTTTTCCTTTGTGTAAACCAGCATCTGCAATTCCTGGCGTCTACACTAGACAAGTCCGCAACACAGCGGAATAAAATTGCGAATCGCCTCTAGTGTGTAGGATGGTGCGTACGGGGTGATCGCTGGCCGGAACGGGCACGGTGGGCCGAAGGGCCTGTTTAGAAACATAGACACATAGAAATTAGGTGCAGGAGTAGGCCATTCAGCCCTTCGAGTCTGCACCACCATTCAATATGATCATGGCTGATCATCCAACTCAGTATCCCGTACCTGCCTTCTCTCCATACCCTCTGATCCCCTTAGCCACAAGGGCCACATGTAACTCCCTCTTAAATATAGCCAATAAACTGGGCTGTGCTGTATGCCTATTTCAGACTTAGAAACATAGAAACCGAGAAATTAGGTGCAGGAGTAGGCCATTCGGCCCTTCGAGCCTGCACCGCCATTCAATATGATCATGGCTGATCATCCAACTCAGTATCCCGTACCTGCCTTCTCTCCATACCCTCTGATCCTCTTAGCCACAAGGGCCACATCTAACTCCCTCTTAAATATAGCCAATGAACTGGCCTCAACTACCCTCTGTGGCAGAAAGTTCCAGAGACCCACCACTCTGTGTGTGAAAAAAGTCCTTCTCATCTCGGTCCTAAAGGATTTCCCCCTTATCCTTAAGCTGTGACCCCTTGTCCTGGACCTCCCCAACATCGGGAACAATCTTCCTGCATCTAGTCTGTCCAACCCCTTAAGAATTTTGTAAGTTTCTATAAGATCCCCTCTCAATCTCCTAAATTCTAGAGAGTATAAACCGAGTCTATCCAGTCTTTCTTCATAAGACAGTCCTGACATCCCAGGAATCAGTCTGGTGAACCTTCTCTGCACTCCCTCTATGGCAATAATGTCCTTCCTCAGATTTGGAGACAAGAACTGCACGCAATACTCCAGGTGTGGTCTCACCAAGACCCTATACAACTGAAGTAGAACCTCCCTGCTCCTATACTCAAATCCTTTTGCTATGAAAGCTAACTTCTACTGTTTAAGCCCCGCATTGTTTTACTGAACGACTTTGGAGTGTGGGAGGAGACCGAAGATCTCGGAATAAACCCATGCAGTCACGTGGATATCGTGCAAACACCGTGCAGATAGCACCCGCAGTCGGGATCGATCCCAGGTCTCTGGCGTTGGAAGCTCTGCAATGGGGCCTGTCCCACTTAGGCGACTATTTAGGCGGCTGCAGGAGGCTCTGCGGCCGCCACATGTTCGTAGGTGGTTGCCGGGGAGTCGCCTTCATGGCCGTGAGGAGTTCCCGCATTCTGGGAACTGGCCGCGGCCTCATTATGGTCGCCACAAATATTTCATAATGTCAAATGAAGCCGCCATTGAGAGTAGCGAGAATTCACGTGCCGCACGTGCAGTCGTAGCGGGTCGCCAGGTGGTCAAAGGTTCTCCTAGGTTCTCGTTGGTTGTAGCCGGTGCTGACCGGTGAATTTCATTGGCTCATTGGGGGGAAAAAAACGTAAGCAGTAGTTTTCAGAACCAAGGATAGCCGACCGGTAATGTTAAATGTCCGCCGAGCTTCACAGCCGTGTATCTCTGGCTTCTTAAAAGTTGTCTCCACTCCTTCCCCCCCTCTCACCCCTTCTCCCCCCCTCTCACCCCTTCTCCCCTTCTCCCCCCGTTTTAAAGGACTTATGTGACCCTCCCCGTACACTGTGCTTTCACCGTCTTAATTACAGCGCCAACCTTCCTGTTCATCGTGGTGTGTGTCTGTATCACATTGGTTTTGCACCGTGTGAATTTCACTCAGACAGACCCCCCCGCTTGCCCTGTCCCCCGCCTGCATAACGGGCTGGTGAAGGAAGCGATGTGTGTGTGTGTGTGTGTTCCACTCTGACAGTTGCCGTTCCAGTCGCCGGTTCTTCAGGCGACTGCCGGCAATTTGACAGTCGCCGGCAGTCCGCCTGAAAAACCGGCAAAGTGGGTCAGGCCCATGAGGCAGCACCTCTACAGTTGCCCCATCGTGCCACCCCTTTAAATACTTTTCTATTTGGGATATATGCATTAAGGTAGACACAAAAATCTGGAGTAACTCAGCGGGACAGGCAGCATCTCTGGAGAGAAGGAATGGGTGACGTTTCGGCTCGAGACCCTTCTTCGGATGTCGACACCATCTCTCCAGAGATGCTGCCTGTCCCGCTGAGTTACTCCAGCTTTTTGTGTCTATCTTCAGTTTAAACCAGCATCTGCAGTTCCTTCTTTACTCAGAGCTACTCGGAACTTCCTTACTCAGAGAGTGGTGGCTGTGTGGAATGAGCTTCCGGCAGAAGTGGTGGAGGCAGGATCGATTTTAACATTTAAAAGTAAAGTGGATAGGTATATGGACGGGAAGGGAATGGAGGGGTATGGTCTGAGTGCAGGTAGATGGGACTAGGGGAAAATAAATGGTCGGCACGGACTGGAAGGGCCGAGAAGGCCTGTTTCCGTGCTGTAAATTGTTATATGGTTATATGGTTACATAGTTAGTATTAGGATAAGCTGGCTGCATTGACCACATGGCATCAATAGTAATTGAAAGTTTCTGCTGCAGGAGACCTGAACCGGTTCGGGATGATATACTGTATGTGGAGGTTTCCAATACTGAATGGCCTGCCCCAGGAGATGCTTCTGGCACTTCCACTGTTTCAAATTTCCATTGGTGACTTGAATGTATAAGCGATGCAAATGAACCAATTATCGTTTAGCGTTAGTTTATTGTCACGTGTACTGATCAAGCTTTTGTTGCGCGCTAACCAGCCAGCGGAAAGACAATACGCGATTACAATCGAGCCGTTTACAGTGTACAGATACACGATAAGGGAATAACGTTTAGTGCAAGGTAAAGCCAGCAAAGTCCGATCAAAGATAGTCCGAGGGTCTCCAATGAGGTAGATGGTAGTTCAGGACCGCTCTCTAGTTGTTGATAGGATGGTTCAGTTTCCTGATAACAGCTGGGAAGAAACTGTCCCTGACTGAACATTCACCAGACTGATTCCTGGGATGTCGGGACTTTCATATGAGGAAAGACTGGATAGACTCGGCTTGTACTCGCTGGAATTTAGAAGATTGAGGGGGGATCTTATAGAAACTTACAAAATTCTTAAGGGGTTGGACAAGCTAGATGCTGGAAGATTGTTCCCGATGTTGGGGGAGTCCAGAACAAGGGGTCACAGTCTAAGGATAAGGGGGAATTCCTTTAGGACCGAGATGAGGAAAACATTCTTTACACAGAGAGTGGTGAGTCTCTGGAATTCTCTGCCACAGAAGGTAGTTGAGGCCAGTTCATTGGGTATATTTAAGAGGGCGTTAGATGTGGCCCTTGTGGCTAAAGGGATCAGGGGGTATGGAGAGAAGGCAGGTACGGGATACTGAGTTGGATGATCAGCCAATGATCACATTGAATGGCAGTGCAGGCTCGAAGGGCCGAATGGCCTACTCCTGCACCTAATTTCTATGTTTCTATGTTTCTATGTTTCTAATCTGGAGGTGTGCGTTTTCACACTTCTTTACCTCTTGCCTGATGGGAGAGGGGAGAAGAGGGAGTGGCCGGGGGCAGGACTGGTCCTTGATTATGCTGCTGGCCTTGCCGAGGCAGCGCAAGGTATAAATGGACTCAATGGAAGGGAGGTTGGGTTGTGCGATGGTCGGGGCTGCGTCCACAATTCTCTGCAGTTTCTTGCGGTCTTGGATGGAGCTTGTTCCCGAACCAAGCTGGGGTGCCTCCTGATTTTCCGACGATGTTGAACAAGCAGGGATCAAAGGTCAAGACTGAACTAAAGAGAAGGATTGAGTGTGATGAACGATAGCAGAAGGAATTGAACGCAGGGAAATTTGAAGCTTTGCACATCGGAAGCAAACTACAATATTACGATGCTGCCTCACCCGCTGAGTTTCTCCAGCATTTTTGTCCCACCTTCGATTTGGAAACATGGAAACATAGAAATTAGGTGCAGGAGTAGGCCATTCGGCCCTTCGAGCCTGCACCGCCATTCAATATGATCATGGCTCAACTCAGTATCCCGTACCTGCCTTCTCTCCATATCCCTCTGATCCCCTTAGCCACAAGGGCCACATCGAACTCCCTTTGTCCAGCATCTGCAGTTCTTTCTTAAATATTACAGAAATGACCGAGACACCACATTTAGAAAAAATAACGCTTGTTTTGCCTGACAGATCAAATTTTCCAAAAGATGGTCTCCTTTCATTGAATTTCTTCAACAACATAATGGGTTGAACACAAACTCAAAACCGACGCCAGGGTCGGGTGAACGGGCGTAGGGAAGGGTAGTTGGATATATCTCACTTCTTTTGTTAGTTCCGGGGGTTTTTTATTTTCCGTATCTTTTACGAAATTCTTTCTTTTCCTTTTCCTTTCCCTCCTTTCCTTGTTTATTTTTTCCGATTGACTTATCAGTTTATAAGATGTTAAAACTGAAGCTGTACGGAAATTGCATCATTATGTCGATTACTTTCTCCTTGTACAATTGCTTCTAATAAAATAAATATTTAAAAAATTTAAAAATTTAAAATATTACGAGGATAGAAACATAGAAACATAGAAAAATAGGTGCAGGGGTAGGCCATTCGGCCCTTCGAGCCTGCCCCACCATTCAATATGATCATGGCTGATCATCCAACTCAGTATCCCGCACCTGCCTTCTCTCCATACCCCCTGATCCCTTTAGCCACAAGGGCCACATCTAACGCCCTCTTAAATATAGCCAACAAACTGGCCTCAACTACCTTCTGTGGCAGAGAATTCCAGAGACTCACCACTCTCTGTGTAAAGAATGTTTTCCTCATCTCGGTCCTAAAGGAATTCCCCCTTATCCTTAGACTGTGACCCCTTGTTCTGGACTCCCCCAACATTGGGAACAATCTTCCTGCATCCAGCCTGTCCAACCCCTTAAGAATTTTGTAAGTTTCTATAAGATCCCCCCTCAATCTTCTAAATTCCAGCGAGTACAAGCCGAGTCTATCCAGTCTTTCCTCATATGAAAGTCCTGACATCCCAGGAATCAGTCTGGTGAATCTTCTCTGTACCCCCTCTATGGCAAGGATGTCTTTCCTCAGATTTGAAGACCAAAACTGTACGCAATACTCCAGGTGTGGCCTCACCAAAACCCTGTACAACTGCAGTAGAACCTCCCTGCTCCTATACTCAAATCCTTTCGCTATGAATGCTAACATACCATTTGCTTTCTTCACTGCCTGATGCAATCAGGACTCGAGGGTGCGAGCTATGGGGAGAAGTTGAGCAGGTCTTTATTCCTTGGAGCGCAGAGGGAAGGGAGGGTGATTTTATAGAGGTGTACAAGATCATGAGAGCAAATGATCGGGCAGTTGCACAGAGAACCATAGTCCATCGATGTAAGGTGAAGGGGCAAAAATGTAATAGGAACCCGAGAGGCAAGTATTTTACACAAAGGGTGGTGGGTGTATGAAACAAGTTGCTGGAGGAGGTAGTTGAAGCAGGTACTGTCGCAACGTTCAAGAAACATTTAGACAGATACATGGAAAGGAGAGGTTTGGAGGGATATGGGCCAAACGCAGGCAGGAGTGACTCGTGTAGATGGGACATGCAGGAAACATGTTCCCGATGTTGGGGGAGTCCAGAACCAGGGGCCACAGTTTAAGAATACAGGGTAAGCCATTTAGAACGGAGACAAGGAAACACGTTTTCTCACAGAGAGTTGTGAGTCTGTGGAATTCTCTGCCTCAGAGGGCGGTGGAGGCCAGCACCGCCATTCAATGTGACCATGGCTGATCGTCCCCAATCAGTACCCCGTTCCTGCCTTCTCCCCATATCCCCTGACTCCGCTATCTTTAAGAGTCCTATCTAGCTCTCTCTTGACAGTATCCAGAGAAGTCAAGAGAGAGCTAGATAGGGCTCTTAAAGATAGCGGAGTCAGGGGATATGGGGCGAAGGCAGGAACGGGGTACTGATTGGGGACGATCAGCCATGATCCCATTGAATGGCGGTGCTGGCTCGAAGGGCCGAATGGCCTGCTCCTGCACCTATTGTCCATTGTCTATTGGCATGTTGGTTGGCGTGGGCAAGTTGGGCTGAAAGGCCCGTACCACGCTGTGTAACTCTACGGCACTGCGATTACTTTATCCTACACATGAATCTTGTTGAATTTGCTAAGAAGTGAAACGAGACCAAGGTATCTGAGTGGATTCAACATTTAGCCTACCCGACTATTAAATCAAAACGGATAGGGTTTGGCCTCTATGCAGTGGTATCACACAATTCGGTGTAAGCCACGATCAAACTGCTTGGGGCTGTGAAATGATCATCCCTTGAATTAAAAAAGATCTCGCTTTTATATTGAAAGCAAGAGTCAAGGCAAGAATCAAAAATATTTAATTGTTGAATGTACCCAAAACGGAACAGTGAAATCCTTACATGCAGCAGCTTAACAGGCCTGTAAACAGGCCATGTAAAGAATATATATTTTTAAAAATCAATAAACTAATGTTTAGTTTAGTTTCGTTTAGAGATACAGCGCGGAAACAGGCCATTCGGCCCACCTGGTCTGCACCGGCCAGCGATCCCCGGACACTAACACTATCCTCCACACACTGGGGACGATTTACAATTTTACCACAGCCAATTATCCTACAAATCCGTACATCTGTGACCATGCAGGACACGGGGAGAACGGAGAGCCTCCGTACAGACGGCACCCGTAGTCAGGATCGAACCCGGGTCTCAGGCGCTGTGAGGCAGCAACTCTACCGCTGCGCCACCGTGTTAATGTTGAGTGTAGTCATGTAACATGTACTGTGATACTTGTGTGCAAACCAGTTTTTAGGGAAACCAAAGAGAGTCCTTAGAGGTTTAAAAAGGCACAGAGTAGGTCAGGCAGCATCAGGGGAGAACATGGATAGGTAGCGTTTCGGTTCGAGACGCTGTCAGGAGTAATAGGGAGGAGGCAGGAGAACGGGGTTGAGAAGGAGAGATAGATCAGCCATGATTGAATGGTGGAGTAGACTTGATGGGCCAAATGGCCTAATTTTACTCTCCTGTCACTTATAAGACTATTCTAATTGATTTAGACTTGAGACTTTCGACTTACATAGAAACATAGAAAATAGGTGCAGGAGTAGGCCATTCGAGCCAGCAGTGCCATTCAATATGATCATGGCTGATCATCTAAAATCAGTACCCCATCCCGGCTTAAGCCCCATATCCCTTGATTCCCTCAGCCCTACGAGCTAAATCTAACTCTCTTTCGAAAGCATCCCACTGGTCCTACTGCAGTTGTACAGGGCCCTGGTAAAACCACACTTGGAGTATTGTGTGCAGTTTTGGTCTCCTAATTTGTGGAAGGGCATTATTGAGAGTGGTGAGTGTGTGGAATTCTCTGCCTCAGAAGGCAGTGGAGGCCGGTTCTCCGGATGCTTTCAAGAGAGAGCTAGATAGGGCTCTTAAAGATAGCGGAGTCAGGGGATATGGGGGGAAGGCAGGAACGGGGTACTGATTGGGAATGATCAGCCACGATCATATTGAATGGCGGTGCTGGCTCGAAGGGCCGAATGGCCTACTCCTGCACCTATTGTCTATTGTCTATTGTATACGTACAACAATTAAGCAGTCTTGGAGTTTGTACGTTCTCCCCGTGACCTGCGTGGGTTTTCTCCGAGATCTTCGGTTTCCTCCCACACTCCAAAGACGTACAGGTTTGTAGGTTAATTGGCTTGATTAATTAGCTTGATAAATGCCCAGTGCTGAGTGAAGGGCCTGTACTACCAGCAACCGACTCCATGCGATGAGCGCGATCAAACTAGAAGTGGGGGCCGCGCGGAGGTTGGGTGATCCCCTATACAGGGCCGTTCCCACCAGCATGCGCCTGCATGCGGCAAGCGCGACCAAACCGGCAACGAGGGCCGCGCGGAGGCCGGGTGAGTGGCGCAACGCGGCGCAAAGTGAGGCGAACTTGGAGCGAAGTCTTAAGGTAAGTTCGCCAGGACAGAGAGGGGCACACAGAGAGGGGCACAGAGGCACACACACAGAGGGCCACAGAGCCACACACAGAGAGAGTCACGGAGGCACCTACAGAAAGGTTCACGGAGGCACGACGTCGAGGCGGTGTGTAATGCGTTGAGGTGACTGCGAGCCGACAAGCCGTTGCCGCGCGGAATTTTTGAACATAGTCAGTTTTCTGGAGCCCCGCGCGATGTCGGGACGAACTCCGCACAATTCCGCACGGCTCCGGCGATCGAAGTGGGACCGGCCCCGCGACGCCGGACGGCTCAAGCGACCACGTTAGGTCGCGCTCATCACATGGAGTTGCATGCTTGTAGGACAGGCCCTTGATTCCCTACCTCCAGATTTTCAGCATCCTACATCTAGATTTGGATCCAGAGTGTACGGGACTCTGTATTTCACCTCAGTGTTTTTGGTTTTCACTCTCTCAGTTTTTATTTTTTATTTTTATATAAATCTGTGCTTTTTATGCTATCAACTCTCTATGTCCTTACTGTTCACAATTGTATTTTTGGTTAGACCTGTGTTTTTGTGGAAAGCACTTTGGGTTGCATTCAATTACAATAGACAATAGACAATAGGTGCAGGAGGAGGCCATTCGGCCCTTCGAGCCAGCACCGCCATTCAATGTGATCACGGCTGATCGTCCCCAATTAGTACCCCGTTCCTGCCTTCTCCCCTGACTCCGCTATTTTTAAGAGCCCTATCTAGCTCTCTCATGAAAGCATCCAGAGAACCGGACTCCACCGCCCTCTGAGGCAGAGAATTCCACAGACTCACCACTCTCTGTGAGAAAAAGTGTTTCCTCGTCTCTGTTCTAAATGGCTCGCTCCTTATTCTTAAAAATTGCAATACAAATCAAGTTATTATTATTATTATAGTTCTATGACTCGATCTACGTAACTATCCAAGTATCTTTCTGCATGCTGTTATAGTATGGGCCTGTGGTCTTGGCATCGTGAAGCCGTGGACTCCGGTCGGAAGCAGCAGATTCGGGAATATTCCTTCTCTCCGTCGATGCTGCCTCACCCGCTGAGTTCCTCCAGCATTTCTGTCTACTAACGGAGGAGGTAGTCAAAGCAGGCACTGTCAGAACATTCAAGAAACATTTAGATAGGTACATGGATAGGACAGGTTTAGAGGGATATGAACCAAACACAGGCAGGTGGGATTAGTGTAGATGGGACTGGTTGGCTGGTTTGGGCCAGTTGGGCCGAACGGCCTGTTTCCATGTTATATGACTCTATGAGTCTTCGTATCAAGATAGAATCAAAGAACTGCCGATTCTCATTAACACGCCAAAGGACACAAACGGGTACAGTAACTCAGCGGGTCAGGCAGCATCTGTGGAGAACATGGATAGGTGACGTTTCACAGAGTGCTGGAGTAACTCAGCGGGTCAGGCAGCATCTGTGGAGAACATGGATGGGTGACGTTTCACAGAGTGCTGGAGTAACTCAGCGGGTCAGGCAGCATCTGTGGAGAACATGGATAGGTGACGTTTCACAGAGTGCTGGAGTAACTCAGCGGGTCAGGCAGCATCTGTGGAGAACATGGATAGGTGACGTTTCACAGGGTGCTGGAGTAACTCAGCGGGTCAGGCAGCATCTGTGGAGAACATGGGTAGGTGACGTTTCACAGAGTGCTGGAGTAACTCAGCGGGTCAGGCAGCATCTGTGGAGAACATGGATAGGTGACGTTTCACAGAGTGCTGGAGTAACTCAGTGGGTCAGGCAGCATCTGTGGAGAACACGGATAGGTGACGTTTCACAGAGTGCTGGAGTAACTCAGCGGGTCAGGCAGCATCTGTGGAGAACATGGATAGGTGACGTTTCACAGAGTGCTGGAGTAACTCAGCGGGTCAGGCAGCATCTGTGGAGAACACGGATAGGTGACGTTTCACAGAGTGCTGGAGTAACTCAGCGGGTCAGGCAGCATCTGTGGAGAACATGGATAGGTGACGTTTCAGGTCGGGACCTTACTTCAGTGATTGTAGGTGGAGGCGGGTGGGGGGGGGGGAGAAGAAAGCTGGAAAATAAGTTCTGTGGGTTCTAAGGTCACAGAGTATTGATCGATTACTCTTGTGCCTTTACAAAGGAGATGAGGAGACTCACAGCTCTCTGGAGAACGTGGATAGGTGACGTTTCACAGAGTGCTGGAGTAACTCAGCAGATCAGGCAACATCTCCGGAGAACATGGATAGGGATCGATGACATTTGGGATTGAGACCCTTTTTCAGATAGTTGTTGACGAAAGGGTTGCTGTGTGACGGTTGATGGAACTGATCTCCCTGAGGCATGATTAGTCTGCTGTGCAGCCCAAGTGATGGTTTTGCTGTAGGCAAGAGCAAATTGCCTCGTTTAACAGCTGTTAAACGAGGAAATTATTAGCCCTGGGGTAAGGTCTATGTGAGCATGAGACTTGTTGTACCAGCAGACCTACCGTTGTTGTCTCATTAATAACCGTCGCATTTACAATTCTCAACTACCTGCCTCTGTCGCTGCAAGGGTGCTCATAGTTGGAAGTGAGGCATTTAGTGGATATGGCGCCATGCAAAACACTGGATTTTATTGCCGAAAAATATATTGCATTAAATATTATGTAAATATTGGGTAACAATCAGTATTTTAAATATTTCCAAATATGTGATTATTTGAAAAAACATGCACATGAATTTTACAAAATGCCATTAGACTTACTAGATGAAGCAATGAATACAAAGGCGGAATCAGCAAATTTAATTTCACATATATATAATATTATACTAAATGCAGTAATACCAACAACTGAAGGAATCAGAGGTGAGTGGGAAAACGAATTAAGCATATAAATTTCCAATGAAAGGTGGAAAGAATACTTATTAAATGTGCACAAATGTTCAATTAACGCAAGACACACTTTAATACAATTTAAAATAATACACAGATTATACTACTCAAAAACTAAATTAAATATTTTTTTTTCCCTCACGTTTCACCAATTTGTGATAAATGCCAGTGTCAAGAAGCTACTATAGCGCAGTCATTCCTCTTTTGTACAAAAATTCAAAGGTTTTGGATTGAAATCTTTGAACTTTTCACAAAAACTGTTTAAAATAAAAATGACACCAGAGCCAGAATGGATTAGTTTCGGAATGACAGAAGGTAGCTCGGAATTAAATGCGTATCGAAAGGATTTATTTGATTACGGCTTAATAATAGGGAAAAAACGAATCTTAAAATGTTGGGAAAATGCTCCTATACCAACATTAAATATGTGGATTCCAACTATGTTTGAAACACTACATCTGGAAGATATGAGACTCCCCCTGGAAGGAAAATCAGAACGCTTCTATCAGACGTGGTCTGCATTTATAGAATTGCTACAAAGAGAGGGTGCAGGAGCACCTCGGGCCTTGGTAGGGGGGGGGATGAAAAACTATCGAGTTGGTGGATTGCTTTTGCGTGATGTATATAACATAATAACTGGCTTTTTTTCTTTTTTTTTCTTTTTCCTGTTCTTTCTTTAGGGTCTATCTTTTAACCCCCTTGTTCTAATTCTTTGACCAAGGGTTGCTTCTCCCCTTTGGCACGCTCTTTCACTATCACAACTCCTTTTCACATTTCACTCTCTTTCTCTCTATTCTTTTTCTTTAAAAGCCATAAAATTACGGGGTACAATGACTGTAACAGTATATATGTGTGTAAAAATATAGAAACATAGAAATTAGGTGCAGGAGTAGGCCATTCGGCCCTTCGAGCCTGCACCGCCATTCAATGTGATCATGGCTGATCATCCAACTCAGTATCCCGTACCTGCCTTCTCTCCATACCCTCTGATCCCCTTAGCCACAAGGGCCACATCTAACTCCCTCTTAAATATAGCCAATGAACTGGCCCCAACTACCCTCTGTGGCAGAGAGTTCCAGAGACCCACCACTCTCTGTGCAAAAAAAGTCCTTCTCATCTCGGTCCTAAAGGATTTCCCCCTCATCCTTAAGCTGTGACCCCTTGTCCTGGACCTCCCCTACATCGGGAACAATCTTCCTGCATCTAGCCTGTCCAACCCCTTAAGAATTTTGTAAGTTTCTATAAGATCCATTGTACATTGATGTATTTATTTCTAATAAATAAAAATTAAAATATATATATATATGTATATATAGAATGTAAATACTGTACAGAGAATGTAAGCAAGCAACTGACAGGCAGCTGATCAGGCAAAATGCTGCCTGGTGTTTAAGATAGAACTGCAGATGCTGGAAAAATCGAAGGTAGACAAAAATGCTGGAGGAACTCAGCGGGTGATTCAGCATCTATGGAGCGAAGGAATAGGTGACGTTTCGGGTCGAGACCCTTCTTCAGATTGATGTGGGGGTGGGGGGCGGGAAGAAGAAAGGAAGAGGCGGAGACAGTGGGCTGTGGGAGAGCTGGGAAGGGGAGGGGAAGGATGGAGAAAGCAGGGACTACCTGAAATTAGAGAAGTCAATGTTCATACCACTGGTGTGTAACTACCCAAGCGGAATATGAGGTGCTGTTCCTCCAATTTGCGGTGGGACTCACTCTGGCCATGGAGGAGGCCCAGGGCAGAAAGGTCGGATTTGGAATGGGAGGGGGAGTTAAAAGATAGACAGACAGACAGACAGACAGACAGATAGATAGATAGATAGATAGATAGATAGATAGATAGATAGATAGATAGATAGATAGATAGATAGATAGATAGGTAGGTAGGTAGATAGATAGATAGATAGATAGATAGATAGATAGATAGATAGATAGATAGATAGATAGATAGATAGATAGATAGATAGGTAGGTAGGTAGGTAGGTAGGTAGGTAGGTAGGTAGGTAGGTAGGTAGGTAGGTAGGTAGGTAGGTAGGTAGGTAGATGGATAGATGGATAGATGGATAGATGGATAGATGGATAGATAGATAGATAGATAGATAGATAGATAGATAGATAGATAGATAGATAGATAGATAGATAGATAGATAGATAGATAGATAGATAGATAGATAGATAGATAGATAGGCAGATAGATAGGCAGACATAGATAGATAGATAGATAGATAGATAGATAGATAGATAGATAGATAGATAGATAGATAGATAGATAGATAGATAGATAGATAGATAGATAGATAGATAGATAGATAGATAGATAGATAGATAGATAGATAGATAGATAGATAGATGGATGAATACTTTATTAATCTCCTCAGGGAAATTCGGATGTCCAGTAGCCAACACAGTCAGAACGTAAAGAAGACAATACATAAAATACGGACAATACATAAAAACAATACAAATATAATTAAAAATAAAACACAACATTAAAGAATTTAACATAAAACATAAAAACATCCCCCCACAATGGTTCCCACTGTGAGGGAAGGCAGCAAAGTCCAGTCCTCCCCCGCTATGTTCACCCCGTAGTCTGGGCCTATTTGAAGCCTCCGCAGTCGCTGCAAGGGCGGCCCGATGTTACAGGCCCTCTCGCCGGATGATGGAACTCGGGCGTCAGGAGAACATTCTGCAGCGGCTTCGAATGTCTGGAACCCGGGTTCCACCCTGATTACGGGTGCTGTCTGTATGGAGTTTGTACGGTCTCCCCGTGACCTGCGTGGGTTTTCCCCGTGTGCTCTGGTTTTCTCCCACACTCCAGATACGTAAAGGTTTTGTACGTTATTGACTTCTGTAAATTGTCCCTTGTGTGTAGAATAGGACTGGTATACGGAGTGATCGCTGGTCGGTGTGGACTCGGTGGGCCGAAGGGCCTGTTTCAACGCTGTATCTCTCAACTCAGCTAAACTGAACTAAACTAAACTAAACTAAACAAGTATATACTGTAATCTCTTGATATGAAGACAAGCATTTGAGCGGCTTGGCTCATTTGTAGTATAGTGAAGTTCTGATCGCCTCTTTACAGGATGTGGAGGCTTTGGAAAGGGTGCAGATGAGGTTTACCAGAACGATGCCTGGGTTGGGGGTATTAGCGACCAGGAGAGGTGCCAACTATCTGCCCATCAAAAACATGAAACGTCACCTATCCATGTTCTCCAGAGATGCTGCCTGACCCGCTGAGTTACTCCAGCACTCTGTGAAACGTCACCTATCCATGTTCTCCACAGATGCTGCCTGACCCGCTGAGTTACTCCAGCACTCTGTGAAACGTCACCTATCCGTGTTCTCCACAGATGCTGCCTGACCCGCTGAGTTACTCCAGCACTCTGTGAAACGTCACCTATCCATGTTCTCCACAGATGCTGCCTGACCCGCTGAGTTACTCCAGCACTCTGTGAAACATCACCTATCCATGTTCTCCACAGATGCTGCCTGACCCGCTGAGTTACTCCAGCACTCTGTGAAACGTCACCTATCCATGTTCTCCACAGATGATGCCTGACCCGCTGAGTTACTCCAGCACTCTGTGAAACGTCACCTATCCATGTTCTCCACAGATGCTGCCTGACCCGCTGAGTTACTCCAGCACTCTGTGAAACGTCACCTATCCATGTTCTCCACAGATGCTGCCTGACCCGCTGAGTTACTCCAGCACTCTGTGAAACGTCACCTATCCATGTTCTCCACGGATGCTGCCTGACCCGCTGAGTTACTCCAGTACTCTGTGAAACGTCACCTATCCATGTTCTCCACAGATGCTGCCTGACCCGCTGAGTTACTCCGGCACTCTGTGAAACGTCACCTATCCATGTCATCTTATCACTTATGAACTATGAACTTTGACTCTATAGTCTGAGCGTACTAACTGCTATACCCTTGTACTGTATCTGAGATGCTAATCTAAGATGTATCTGAGTGCTAATGTATCTTGATACTCGAACACGTCTGTGGAATTCTCTGCCTCAGAGGGCGGTGGAGTCCAATTCTCTGATACTTTCAAGAGAGAGCTAGATAGGGCCCTTAAAGGTAGCGGAGTCAGGGGATATGGGGAGAAGGCAGGAACGGGGTACTGATTGGGGATGATCAGCCATTGAATGGCGATGCTGGCTCGAAGGGCCGAATGGCCTACTCCTGCACCTATTGCCTATTGCACTGATCTGTACACAAAAATGAATTTTACTCAGTTACCTCAGTATGTTCAATGTTCAAGGATCAAGGTTCAAGGTTCAAGGTTCAAGGTGTGAAAAATAAATGACCACTGAACCATTATAACTCAGAAGATCATGCGAGGACTAGATTGGATAAATGTACAAAGAATTTTTCCCAGAGTAGGGGAATATCGAGAAGCAGAGGACATAGGCTTAAGGTGAGAAGGGGAAAGATTTAATAGAATCCCGGGGAAGCAACATTTTTAAACAAGGGGGTCCATATATGGTGGATAGATGGAATGAGCTGCCGGAGGAGGGGGATGGCGTATGGCGGCCGCCGCCGCGTCATACGTCATCACGGCCGCGTATTTTTCGGGGACCTGATATGTCAGTCAATGATGCCGGCAGTCGGTGAAGGCAAGTGGGACAGGCCTTTTGCTCGTGTCTCCTTTGTAGTTTTGTCTTGCATTGACTCTTTCTCCTTTCGCTGGTATTTACAATTCAGTGAACCATGCACAAAGACATGAGGACATTACAGAAATATTAGCAGAAGTAGGATTCACTTTGCAGTGTAACCACGGCAGATCTGCGCCAATTTTCAATTCCTCCTCTGTGCCGATTCCCATGGCCTTTCAATTTGCCCAACTATTCAAAAACTTACTCCACCTAAAACCCTTATAGACAATAGACAATAGGTGCAGGAGTAGGCCATTCGGCCCTTCGAGCCAGCACCGGCCATTCATTGTGATCATGGCTGATCATCCCCAATCAGTACTCCGTTCCTGCCTTCTCCCCATATCCCCTGACACCGCCATTTTGTAAGAGCCCTATCTAGCTCTCTTGAAAGCATCCAGAGAACCGGCCTCCACCGCCCTCTGAGGCAGAGAATTCCACAGACTCACAAAAACAAAAATGTGTTTCCTCATCTTCGTTCTAAATGGCTTACCCCTTATTCTTAGACTGTGGCCCCTGGTTCTGGACTCCCCCAACATCGGGAACACGTTTCCTGCATCTAGCGTGTCCAAACCCTTATCAGTCTTATATGTTTCAATGAGGAATCCCCTCATCCTTCTAAACTCCAGAGTGTACAAGCCCAGCCGCTCCATTCTCTCAGCATATGACAGTCCCGCCATCCCGGGAATTAACCTTGAACTTCTCATGATCTCGTCTCCAACACCCTCCGGCAAGAGCGGAACATGGAGGAGACCGGGGGACACAATTTTTTGGCATGTGCACACTCACACACACATTCGCGAGGCTTCGGAGGCTCAATCCAGCGCTAAATGCAGCTCAACTCTGCCTGTTTCGCCGGGTTAACTACAGCCCTGACTGGACTGACGGGACACCAGCGCTGCTTCTCCGCGCTGGCCATATTTCCCGCAAGCCCAGGCAGGTTAACCTAGCGGGACAGGCAGAGTTGAGCTGGGTTTAGCGCTGCTTCTCTGCGTTGGCTATGGGCCCGCGCCCGTCTGGCCACCCGTGAGGGGGGGGGGGCACTCGGGTGGGGATGGGACAGCGCCAGAGAGCCGGCCGGGATCGATCCTGGCTGTGGATGAGGCGCAGGTCCGTGCCACGTGTCGCCCATCCAATCACCGCACTCAATCCTCAGTCCCACCCCCCTCCATTCTTCCCTCCTCCAATCACCGCACTCAATCCTCAGCCACCCCCCCCACTCTTCCCTCCTCAAATCACCGCACTCTATCCTCAGTCCCACCCCCCCACTCCTCCCTCCTCCAATCACCGCACTCTATCCTCAGCCCCACCCCCCCCACTCCTCCCTCCTCCAATCACCGTGCTGAATCATCATGTCCCGCCCCCATTGCCTGCTGACCGACGTCTCTCTCGTCCAATCGCCGCCCTCGATCAGCAGTCCCACCTCCACCGTCTCGCGGAAAGCGGAGATTTTAAAATCCGGATGACAAAAACTTGGGGGGGTGGGGGGGATGTCCCCCACCTCTCAAAACATGGCGGGGACGTGTCTCCTCTGCCCCCCCCCCCCCGTGTTTTCCGCCCTGCCCTCCGGGATAGAGACTTCCAGAGGTTCACCGCTCCCAAAGCCCAGTGTGGCACAGCAGTAGAGTTGCTGCCTTGTGGGCCCGTCCCACTTACGCGACTTACGGACATGTTGAAAACCCAGCGGCGACCAGAACAAGGTACGATTGTTTGGGCGACTACTCACGACCTGTCACGGCATGTCGCCGGGGGGGGGGGGGGGGGGGGGGTCGCCTGTATGGTCGTGAGTGGTCCCCGCAATCGCCCAAAGAGTCGTGGCGTCTTTCAAGTTCAAGTTATTGGCACGCGCATCGATTGGCGCAGTGAGATTTGAGTTACCGCACAGCCATATGAATATAAAAGAACACAGTACGCAATAGATTAACTACGCTATGGGGTGATTTACAACCCAACTTAACCAACCAGCAAGTAAATGGTCTTTAAGATACAGCGGGGAAACAGGCCCTTTGGCCCACTGGGTCCGCGATGACCAGTGATGATCACCCCGTACACCAGCACTATCCCACACACTGGGGACCATTTACAATTTACAGAAGCCAATTAACCTACAAACCTGCACACCACTGGAGTGTAGGACGATACTGGAGCACCCGGGGAAAGCCCGCGTGGTTACAGGGGAGGACATGGGGCACAGTGAGGACGGCACGGAGACCCGGGTTCGATCCTGACTGCGGGTGCTGCCTGTGTGGAGTTTGTACGTTCTGCCCGGGTCGGTGAGGACTGGGTGGGCCGAAGGGCCTGTTTCTTGCTCTGTATCTGGAAACTAAACGAGACTAAACGTACAAACTCCGTACAGACAGCACCCGCAGTCAGGATCAAACCCGGGTCTCTGGCGCTGTGAGGCAGCAACTCTACCGCTGCGCCACCGTGCCGCCCTAATTTATGTTCCGTATTATCCAATCTGTTTGGATAATAGCTGGAAAAACAACGGTACACTTGACAATAATATACCTGAACCTGTATTACGCCACTGACAATTTGCATGCGTTCATCTTCTCGGCTAACAAGATGGGCACATAGAAATTAGTTCGTCTGAAGATGAGTGTAGACCCGAAACGCCACTCATTCCTTCTCTCCAGAGGAGCTGGTCAGGCCGCATTTGGAGTATCATGAGCAATTTTTGGCCCCATCTCTGAGGAAGGCTTTGGAGAGGCCCGGGAGGAGTTTTACGAGAATGATCCCAGGAATGATTCCAGGAATGACATATGATGAGTGGTCGATGACACCGGGCCTCTATTCGCTGGTGTTTAGAAGGACGGGGAGGGATTCTCATTGAAACTTACCGAACAGTGAAAGGCCTCGATAGAGTGGATGTGGAGAGGATGTTTCCACTAGTGGGACAGCCGAGGACCAGAGGACGGGCTTTGAGGAGTAAGGGACAAACACAGGTAGGTGGGGATAATGTCGATGAGGCATGTTGGTTGGCATTGGCATGTTGGGCCGAATGGCCTGTTTCCATGCAGTATGACTATGACTTTGTGACCAGAACCTTCTCAGACAGACATAAAGCTCCGATGAAGTGAAACCATTTCCATTCTAATTGAGGAGAACACAAAGTTCTCCTCAATTGTAAAGATCCTGCATTTGCAGTTCTCTGTGCCTATATTATAATTATTTATGGATAAACCTTTGTGAACAGGAAAGGTTTCGAGATATATGGGCCAAACGCAGGCGAATGGGGCGAGCTTTAGTTTAGAGATACAGGGTGGAAACAGGCCCTTCGGCCCACCGAGCCCGCGCCGACCAACAGTCCCCCGTGCACAAGTCCTATCCCACGCACGAGGGGACAATTTACTGAAGGCAATTCAACCTGCAAACCGCACGTCTCAGGAATGTGGAAGGAAACCGGAGCACCCGGAGAAATCCCACGGGGAGAACGTACAAACTCCGTACGGACAAACCTGTAGTCAGGAACTCGGAGATTTACGGTAATGGCCGCTCGTCGGTACTCGGGGCTCTCGTGGACATTTTCCAACATGTTGAAAAATCTTCACGAGTCTTCCCTGCTTACCTGCCGTTAGCGGGTCTTCCCGAGTACCTGCCGTTAGCGCTAAGAGACGTCCCCGAGATCCGACGTGCCCGCTACGTTCATTCTCCATGATTGCCACGAGTTTAATTTTTTTTAAACTCAGGAGAGCTCTTGGAATGAACTCGTACCGTGGGACTGGGCTTTAAGGCAGCAACTCTACTGCTGCACCACCATGCCAGCTTAGATGGGGTATCCTGGTCAGCATGGACGAGATGGGCTGAAGGGCCTGTTTAGAGGCTGCATGGATCTATGAAGAAGGGTACCATCACAAAATGTTGCCTGTACATTCTCTCCACAGATGCTGCCTGATCCACTGAGTTATTCTGGCACTTTTGTTTCATTTCGTTTCTAGTTCTGAGATACAGCGTGGAAACAGGCCCTTCGGCCCACCGAGTCCCTGCTGACCAGCGTTCCCCGCGCACTAACACTATCCTACACCCACTAGGACAACTTTACATTTACAACAAGCCAATTAACCCACAAACCTGTTAAAGAAGGAACTGCAGATGCTGGAGAATCGAGGGTTACACAAAAAGCTGGAGAAACTCAGCAGGTGCAGCAGCATCTAAGGAGCGAAGGAGATAGGCGACGTTTTGGGCCGAAACCCTTCTTCAGACTGATGGGGGGTGGGGGGAGGCGGGGGGAAGAAAGGAAAACGGAGGAGGAGGAGCCCGAGGGCTGAGGGGGAGGTGGGAAGGGGAGGAGACAGCCAGGGTTAACAGAATTGAGAACATTCAATGTTTAAGCCCAGAGGATGCAGACTCCCCAAGCGGAATATGAGGTGCTGTTCCTCCAACTTGCGGTGTTGCTCACTCTGGCCGTGGAGGAGGCCCAGGACCGAGAGGTCGGATACGGAGTGGGAGGGGGAGTTGAAGTGCTGAGCCACCGGGAGGTCGGGTTGGTTATTGTGGACCGAGCGGAGGTGTTCGGCGAAACGATCGCCCAGCCTCCGCTTGGTCTCACCGATATAGATCAGCTGGCATCTGGAGCAACGGATGCAGTAGATGAGGTTGGAGGAGGTGCAGGTGAACCTCTGTCGGACTTGGAATGACTGCTTGGGTCCTTGAATGGAGTGGATGGGGGAGGTGAAGGGACAAGTGTAGCATCTCTTGCGGTTGCAAGGGAAAGTGCCCGGGGAAGGGGTGGAGCGGGAGGGAAGGGAAGAATTGACAAGGGATCCTTTCTTCCCCCCGCCTCCCCCCACCCCCCATCAGTCTGAGGAAGGGTTTCGGCCCGAAACGTTACCTATCTCCTTAACCCACAAACCTGTTCGTGTTTTGCTCAAGCTGCTGCTGCTCAGGGCCTGTCCCACTTGGCCATTTTGCCGGCGTCATATCAGTGTGGCCAAAAGATTTTGAACATTTCAAAATCTAGCGGCGACAAAAAAAAATGTTGCGACACTCGAAAAAACACCGCGTGTCGATACGCCATCACGGCCGCGTATTTTTCGGGGACCTGATACATCAGTCAATGACGCCGGCAGTCGGTGAAAAAATCGGCAAGTGGGACAGGCCTTTTACTGGTGTCTCCTTTGTAGTTTTGTCTTGCACTGAGTCTTTCTCCTTCCGCTGGTATTTACAATTCAGTGAACCATGCACAAAGACATGAGGACATTACAGAAATATTAGCAGAAGTAGGATTCACTTTGCAGTGTAACCACGGCGGATCTGCGCCAATTTTCAATTCCTCCTCTGTGCCGATTCCCATGGCCTTTCAATTTGCCCAACTATTCAAAAACTTACTCCACCTAAAACCCTTCCCATGATCTTGCCTCCAACACCCTCTGGGAAAGCGAATACTGGAGGTTCACCACTCACACAGCCCATCGTGGCGCGGCAGTAGGGGTTCTTGGTTACTTGGTCCTCCAAAATATTCCAACTGGAATTTAAACTGGAGGTGGTGGGTTTAGCCAGAGAGGGTTATTGGGAAGAAAGTGCCACTTTAAATTTAGTTGCATCAGGTTGCTGCCTTATGGGCCTGTCCCACTTACGCACCCGTCACAGGTCTGTGCAGGTCGCCGAAAATTTTCAACATGTTGAAAACCCAGCGGAGACCAGAACAGGGTATGACTCTTTGGGCGACTACTCACGACATTACAGGCTTCACCCCGCGACAATAAGGGATCATAGAAACATAGAATATAGGTGCAGGAGGAGGCCATTCGGCCCTTCGAGCCAGCACCCCAGTCATTGTGATCATGGCTGATCGTCCCCAATCAATAACCCGTGCCTGCCTTCTCCCCATATCATATAACCATATAACACCATATAACAATTACAGCACGGAAACAGGCCTTCTCGGCCCTTCCAGTCCGTGCCGACCATTTATTTTCCCCTAGTCCCATCTACCTGCACTCAGACCATACCCCTCCACTCCCTTCCCGTCCATATACCTATCCACTTTACTTTTAAATGTTAAAATCGATCCTGCCTCCACCACTTCTGCTGGAAGATCATTCCACACAGCCACCACTCTCTGAGTAAAGAAGTTCCCCCTCATGTTACCCCTAAACTTCTGTCCCTTAATTCTCCTGTCATGCCCTCTTGTTTGAATCTTCCCTACCCTCAATGGGAAAAGCTTATCCATGTCAAGCTTATCCACGTCATCCATGCCGTATCCCTTGACTCCACTAGCCCCCAGAGCTCTATCCAACTCTCTCTTAATCCATCCAGTGATTTGGCCTCCACTGCCCTCTGTGGCAGGGAATTCCACAAATTCACAACTCTCTGGGTGAAAACGTTTTGTCTCACCTCAGTCTTAAATGACCTCCCCTTTATTCTAAGACTGTGGCCCCTGGTTCTGGACTCGCCCAACATTGGGAACATTTTTCCTGCATCTAGCTTGTCCAGTCCTTTTATAATTTTGCATGTTTCTATAAGATCCCCCCTCATCCTTCGAAACTCCAGTGAATACAAGCCTCAGTCACCCAAAGAGTCGTAGCGTCTTTCTGGTCTCCGCTGGATTTCCAACATGTTGAAAATGTTCGGCGACCTGCAACGACCTGTGACGGGTGCCGGCAGTCGCCGAAAAAGTCACGTAAGTGGGACGGGCCCATAAGTCTGTTTACAGCGCCTGTTTGATCAACCACCCGGGTTTGATCCTATCTACCTGTGCTGTCTGTACGGAGTTTGTACGTTCTCCCTGTGACCGCGGGGGTTTTCTCCGGGTGCTCCGGTTTCTTCGCACACTCCAAAGACGTACAGGTTTGTAGGTTATTTGGCCCTCTGTAAAATTGTAAATTGTTCCCAGTGCGTGGGATAGTGTTCGGGCATGGGGGTGATTGCTGGATGGTCTGGACTTAGTGGGCACTGTTCAATTTTAAACATATGCCCCCTTGTATTTAGTGTTTGCGCCCCAAAATCTATGGCCCTCAACCCTATCTCTGTCTCTCATAATTTTATACATTGCACAAGTTCAACTCCTCAAGTTATAGGAGCAGAATTAGGCAATTCGGCCCATCGAGTCCGCCACGCAATCATGGCTGATCTCTGCCTCAAATGTAGCAATGTTACAAAATTTTGAGATTTAAAAAATCAAGTCTGCAATTTATCCCATCAGATAAAGCATAAAAAGAAGTTTAATTTGACACCTAATTCACTTTCATATCTTCAGTATTAAGAAAGTTATGACCATTTTCATACTCGGAAATTAGCATCTTGTTCCCCATTGCCTTTCCATTGACTTAACTCAAAAGCTGTGATCTAGAACCGTTAAAAGTCCATAACTTTCTTAAAAATTAAGAGAACTCAATGAAATTTTCAGTTATTATAGATTGAAGCATTCTGAAACAAATATGAAACCATCTTACTTGGATGACCTGAAATTAAAGCATATAATTAGTTAGTTATCTAATTGTAGCTAATTACAAAATTCAATGAGTAGATCTAAACATCTATCCATTTCTTAGGAAAAGATAAACTTTTTTTAAATTGCCTAAGTGTGCAAATACCATTCACACAATAATCCACAATATAACATAATTTTTAAATCTCATTTTCATGAATTTCTGGGCCAAATGGAATGAATTTAGTGTTTAATGCCTATAAATTAATGGCCATTTAAATCAACTAGCGAGTTGGTTTTAGTGGAATGCGGTGGATTGGAACGTTGCGGTTAGTGGTGAAGTCGGTATGGAAAATACTGTTTGTTCATACATTTTTTTTGGACCCCATTTCGCAACATGAAAATATTATTAGGAGTAGGGGAGATGCAACGAGGCCTGGGTGTGCTTGTACATCAGTCACTGAAAGTAAGCATGCAGGTACAGCAGGCAGTGAAGAAAGCCAATGGCATGTTGGCGTTCATTGCAACAGGATTTGAGTTTGGGAGCAAGGAGGCCCTGCTGCAGTTGTACAGGGCCCCGGTGAGACCGCACCTGGAGTATTGTGTGCAGATTTGGTCTCCTAATTTGAGGAAGGACATTCTTGCTATTGAGGGAGTGCAGGGTAGGTTCACCAGGTTAATTCCCGGGATGGCGAGACTAACGTGATGAAAGAATGGATCGACTGGGCTTATATTCACTGGAATTCAGAAGGATCTGACAGATGCATATAAAATTCTTAAGGGATTGGACAGGCTAGATGGAAAAATGTTCTTGATTTTGGGGAAGTCCAGAACCAGGGATCACAGTTTAAGAATACGGGGTAGGCTATTTAGAACGGAGATGAGGAAAAACTTCTTTACACAGAGAGTTGTGAATCTGTGGAATTCTCTGCCACAGAAGGCAGTGGAGGCCAATTCACTGGATGTTTTTAAGAGAGGGTTAGATTTAGCTCTTCGGGCTAAAGGAATCAAGGGATATGGAGAAAAATCAGGAACAGGGTACTGATTTTAGATGATCAGCCATGATCATATTGAATGGCGGTGCTGGCTCGAAGGGCCGAATGGCCTACTCCTGCTCCTATTTGTCTATGTTTCTATGTTTTCTGTGTCTCTATGTGAACTGCATGGTTTTTCTCCGAGATCTTCAGTTTCCTCACGCACTCCAAAGGCGTACAGGTTTGTGGGTTAATTGGCTTGGTATAAAATGTAAAGTTGTCCCAAGTGTGTGTAGGACAGAGCTGGTGTGCGGGGATCGCTGGTCGGCGTGGACTTGTCGAAGGGCCCATTTCCACGCTGTACCCCTAAAACTAAAACTGAACCAAAAACTAAGAGCATCATATGGTGACCAAAATGAATGAACGAATGAATGAATAAGTCTATTGGCCAAGTGGTCACATACAAGGAATTTGCCTTGGTGCTCCGCCCACAAGTGGCAACATGGCGTACAGTGACTGTACTGTATGTGTTTCAATCATGTTTGGATCATTGGATCATCACTTCATATTCCAGTCATTTGCCAGTAAGGAATTATGCAAATTGCCTTAAGTTCTTGCAATGATGCTCAGCTGTAATTTCATGCGACCTTGTGGGCGGAGCACCAAGGCAAATTCCTTGTATGTGAGTACTTGGCCAATAAACTTATTCATTCTTGCAAATCTGGTCAGATCTAATTTGAGGAAGGACATTCATACCTCTGGGGTTACACAAAAAGCTGGAGAAACTCAGCCGGTGCAGCAGCATCTAAGGAGCGAAGGAGATAGGCGACGTTTCGGGTCGAGACCCTTCTTCAGATCTAATTTGAGTAGGATTCATTCATACCTCAGGTCCTTCACCACCATAGTCATGTTGTTTCCATTCCATAAGATTTGGTCCAGTTTTGTGATTTGAGGAAGGACATTCTTGCTATTAGGGAGTGCAGCGTAGGTTCACCAGCATTATTAGGGACTGTCATATGCTGAGAGAATGGAACGGCTGGGCTTGGATACGCTGGAGTTTAGAAGGATGAGAGGGGATCTTATTGAAACGAAGTCAAAAAGTCAAAAGAGTTTATTGTCATGTGTCCCTGACAGGACAATGAAAATCTTTCTTTGCATAGCACAACAGAACATAATAGGCATTGACTACAATTCTATACGTAAATACACCCATGAATTAATAAATTAATAAAGTGTAAATAACAGATGGAGGGATATTAATGTTCAGAGTTCCGAGCCAGGTTTAATAGCCTGATGGTTGTGGGGAAGTAGCTATTCCTAAACCGGGTTGTTGCAGTCTTCAGGCTCCTGTACCTTCTACCCGAAGGTAGCAGGGAGATGAGTGTGTGGCCAGGGTGGTGTGGGTCCTTGATGATGCTGCCAGCCTTTTTGAGGCAGCGACTGCGATAAATCCCCTCGATGGAAGGAAGGTCAGAGCCGATGATGGACTGGGCAGTGTTTACTACTTGTTGTAGTCTTTTCCTCTCCAGGGCGCTCAAGTTGCCGAACCAAGCCACGATGCAACCGGTAAGATGCAACATGTAAGATTATTAAGGGTTTGGACACGCTGGAGGCAGGAAACATGTTCCCGATGTTGGGGGAGTCCAGAACCAGGGGCCACAGTTTAAGAATAAGCGGCAAGCCATTTAGAATGGAGATGAGGAAACATTTTTCTCACAGAGAGTGGTGAGTCTGTGGAATTCTCTGCCTCAGAGGGCGGTGGAGGCCGGTTTCAAGAGAACCAGTGGGTCATGCAACATGTCTGGAGAACATGGATAGATGACATCTTGGGTTAGAACCCTTCTTTAGACAAAATTAATCAAACTGAAAAAGAGGTACAGCACGGAACCAGACCCTTCGGCCCAGCGAGTCAGTGCGGACCAGCGATCACCCCGTACACTAGCACTCTCCTACACACTGGGGACATTTTACTGAAGCCACTTAACCTACAAACCTGTACGTCTTTGGAGCGTGGAAGGAAATCGGAGCGCCCGGAAAAGACTCCAGTCATGGGGAGAACCTACAAATGGGGAGCTCAAAACCCCCCCCCCCCCCCCAAAATCCCCAGCACGGTGGCGCAGCAGTAGAATTGCAGCGCTTACAGCATCAGAGACCCGGGTTCGATCCCGACTACAGGTGCTGTCTGTACGGAGTTTGCACGTTCTCCCCGCGACCTGCGTGGGTTTTCTCCGAGATCTTCGGTTTCCTCCTACACTCCAAAGACGTGCAGGTTTGTAGGTTAATTGGCTCGGTAAATGCAAAAATTGTCCCTAGTGGGTGTAGGATGGTCTTAATGTGCGGGGGGATCGCTGGTCGGCGCGGACCCGGTGGGCCGAAGGGCCCTGTTCCCGCGCTGTATCTCTAAACTAAACTAAACGGGCGTGCTGGAGGCCGACTCGCCTTGCAGGAGGTGACATTTGACTCGCGTGTGAAGGTGGCGTTGTCTTGCTTTGCGTACGATGGGTCTGGTGCACGCACGTTTACCGCCAGGGACTGAGTGCATTGGTTGCCACAGCAGGCTGTGGAGGCCGGGTCGGTGGACATTTAAAGGCTGAGATCGATAGTTTCGTGATTAGTGCGGGTGCCAGGGGTTAGATTCAGATCAGATTCAGATTCACGTTTATCGTCACCTGCACCAATTAAGGTACAGTGATAGGGGGTTACACAAAAAGCTGGAGAAACTCAGCGGGTGCAGCAGCATCTAAGGAGCGAAGGAGATAGGTGACGTTTCGGGTCGAGACCCTTCTTCAGACCTCCTTCTTTCTCCCCCTCCGTCCCCGCCTCAATGAGTTCCGCGCCCACCACGACTTGGAGCTCTTCTACCGTCGCCTCCGCCTCACAGCGTTCTTCCACGGGAACAAGTCCTCGCCCCCCACTGATGATCCCTTTTCCTGTCTCCCACGTACCCCCTCCTCGTGGACCCCCCCCCCCTCGTGGCCCTCCGGCTTTAGAACTCTTTATACAGAACTGCCGTCGGGACATCAACCGCCTCGACTTCTCCACTCCCCTGTCTCACTCCAATCTCTCCCCCTCCCCCCCGAACGTACTGCCATCGACTCACTCCGCAACAACCCAGACTGGGTGATCAAACCCGCCGACAAGGGAGGTGCCGTGGTAGTCTGGCGCCTCGATCTCTACAAAGCGGAGGCCACGCGCCAACTCTCGGACACCTCCTCCTACTCACCCCTGGACCATGACCCCACTGACGAGCACCAGGCCACCGTCTCGAGCGCCATCACCGGCTTCATCAACTCCGGCTCCCTGCCCCCACCCCGAGCCTCCAACCTCATCGTTTCCCAGCCCCGCACGGCCCGATTTTACCTCCTCCCCACCCAGCTTTTTGGGTAACCCTCGATTCTGCATCTGCAGTTCCTTCTTTAACACAAGGTACAGTGATATTTGAGTTTCTGCACAGCCATACAATTGAAAGAACACAACACAATTAAAAGGAAGGATGGAACTTAACGTGAACATCCACCACAGTGATCACAGTGACGGCAGGCAATAAACTTCAGTCCGTCTTCCTCCTTTTGTTCACTGGTGTTTGTGTCCTTGACCCTCCATGGTCACCGCTACGTACGGCCCGATGTGCAAGCCCTTCGTTGGGATGATCGTTGGGATGATCGAAGCTCGGACAATAGATGGGACAATAGGTGCAGGAGCAGGCCATTCGGCCCTTCGAGCCAGCACCGCCATTCAATGTGACCACGGCTGAGTACAGGGGATGTGGGGAGAAGGCAGGAACGGGGTACCGATTGTGGGTGATCAGTCACGATTCGCTGCAGCCTCCGGATGTCGTGCTTGGTGTTAAAGGTATTAAATATAAAGTGGGGTTGAACTAACTTGGGACACAGAGTGCTGGAGTGACTCAGCGGGTCAGGCAGCATCTGTGGGGAACACGGATAGGTGACGTTTCACAGAGTGCTGGAGTAACTCAGCGGGTCAGGCAGCATCTGTGGGGAACATGGATAGGTGACGTTTCACAGAGTGCTGGAGTAACTCAGCGGGTCAGGCAGCATCTGTGGAGGACATGGATAGGTGACGTTTCACAGAGTGCTGGAGTAACTCAGCGGGTCAGGCAGCATCTGTGGGGAACATGGATAGGTGACGTTTCACAGAGTGCTGGAGTAACTCAGCGGGTCAGGCAGCATCTGTGGGGAACATGGATAGGTGACGTTTCACAGAGTCCTGGAGTAACTCAGCAGGTCAGGCAGCATCTGTGGAGAACATGGATAGGTGACGTTTCACAGAGTGCTGGAGTAACTCAGCGGGTCAGGCAGCATCTGTGGAGAACATGGATAGGTGATGTTTCACAGAGTGCTGGAGTAACTCAGCGGGTCAGGCAGCATCTGTGGAGAACATGGATAGGTGACGTTTCACAGAGTGCCGGAGTAACTCAGCGGGTCAGGCAGCATCTGTGGAGAACATGGATAGGTGACGTTTCACAGAGTGCTGGAGTAACTCAGCGGGTCAGGCAGCATCTGTGGAGAACATGGATAGGTGACGTTTCACAGAGTGCTGGAGTAACTCAGCGGGTCAGGCAGCATCTGTGGAGAACATGGATAGGTGACGTTTCACAGAGTGCTGGAGTAACTCAGCGGGTCAGGCAGCATCTGTGGAGAACATGGATAGGTGACGTTTCACAGAGTGCCGGAGTAACTCAGCGGGTCAGGCAGCATCTGTGGAGAACATGGATAGGTGACGTTTCGGGTTGAGACCCTTCTTCCGAAGGAAGTTCAATATATAAAATCAAACAAGCAATAATGTGCAAAGGTTAAAAACAGTGATACAGGTACCTGGTGCAATCAAGGCAGTTTGTAGTTTGGAGTTTAGTTGGAGTTCGTTGTGTTCAATAGCTAATAGTTTGGGGGTCGAGATCCTTCTTCAGACAAAGTTGGATTGTTTTCACTAGAAAATCGTGGGTTGAGAGGAGATCTTATACTTAAGGGCCTGTCCCACCAGCATGCAACTCCATGCGATGAACGCGATCAAACTAGAAGCGGGGGCCGCGCGGAGGTCGGGTGATCCCCTATACAGGGCCGTTCCCACCAGCATGTGCCTGCATGCGGCAAGCGCAACCAAACCGGCAGCGAGGACCACGCGGAGGTCGGGTGAGTGGCGCAACGCGGCGCAAAGTGAGGCGAACTTGGAGCGAAGTCTTAAAAGTAAGTTCGTCAGGACAGAGAGGGGCACACAGAGAGGGGCACAGAGGCACACACACAGAGGGCCACGGAGCCACACACATAGAGGGTCACGAAGGCACCTACAGAGAGGGTCACGGAGGCACGACGTCGGGGCGGTGTGTAATGCGTCGAGGCGACTGTGAGCCGACAAGCTGTTGCCGCGCGGAATTTTTGGACATTGTCAGTTTTTCGGAGCCCCACGCGATGTCGGGACGAACTCCGCACAATTCCGCACGGCTCCGGCGATCGAAGTGGGACCGGCCCCGCGACGCCGGACGGCTCAAGCGACCACGTTAGGTCGCGCTCATCGCATGGAGTTGCATGCTGGTGGGACAGGCCCTTTATTGCCTATTGTGCCTCTTGGCATGTAGGGCAGCAACGAAGGTCCTCCACTCCTGTCCACTCCAGCATCTGTCGATAGCCCTGGAGGTCCATCACGCCCAGTGGCGTTGATTCCTTCGGTTGCCGTTTCCGTCACATATGTGTTTTACGAGACAGGGTTGCCAGCCCTGTGCTCAACCTCCAACCTGGAGGACCAGTGGATCGCTCTTCGTCTCGTCTCTCTACCCTTCGACCTGTCCGGCATGGGAGACCCTAACAGGAGACAAACCTCCCGCTGGCATAGCTCTAGTGGTCACTGAGACACACAAGCTCCCCGAACACGACAAGGTTGCAATCCAACAGGGAGGGAGATCTTATAGAAGTATATTAAATTATGTGAGGCGTAGAGAGAAATGGCAAAAACTGGAGGGCATAAGATGAGAGGGGCAAAGTTTGAAGAGGATGTGTGGACAAAGTATTTTTCGCAGCGTGTGGCGGGAGCTCGCCACGCACGATGGTAGACTGAAGCGTCCGAAGAAGGGTTCCGATTCGAAACGCCACCAGTTCCTCTTCTCCAGAGATGCTGCCTGACCCGCTGAGCTACTCCAGCATTTTGTGTCAACCATATAACCATATAACCATATAACCATATAACAATTACAGCACGGAAACAGGACTTCTCGGCCCTTCCAGTCCGTGCCGACCATTTATTTTCCCCTAGTCCCATCTACCTGCACTCAGACCATACCCCTCCATTCCCTTCCCGTCCATATACCTATCCACTAGTTTTAAATGTTAAAATCGATCCTGCCTCCACCACTTCTGCTGGAAGATCATTCCACACAGCCACCACTCTCTGAGTAAAGAAGTTCCCCCTCATGTTACCCCTAAACTTCTGTCCCTTAATTCTCATGTCATGCCCTCTTGTTTGAATCTCCCCTATCCTCAATGGGAAAAGCTTATCCACATCAACTCTGTCTATCCCTTACATCATTTTAAAGACCTCTATCAAGTCCCCCCTTAACTTTCTGTGCTCCAAAGAATAAAGACCTAACTTGTTCAACCTTTCTCTGTAACTTAGTTGCTGGAACCCAGGCAACATTCTAGTAAATCTCCTCTGTTTTGTCAAAACAATCTCTCTATTTTGTTGATATCCTTCCTATAATTAGGCGACCAAAATTGTACACCATACTCCAGAATTGGTCTTACCAATGCCTTGTACAATTTTAACATTACTTCCCTACTCCTATATTCAATGGTCTGATTTATAAAGGCCAGCACACCAAAAGCTTTCTTTACCACCCTATCTACATGCGATTCCACCTTCAGGGAACTATGCACAGTTATTCCTAGATCCCTCTGTTCCACAGCATTCCTCAATTCCCTACCATTTGGTAGGGAATTGAGGTATGGACATAAAATGCTGGAGTAACTCAGCGGGTGAGGCAGCACCTGCAGTTCTTCCTTAAACGTCTGTACATTCGTATGTGTAGGAAGGAACTGCAGACACTGTTTTAAACCAAGGATAGACACAAGAAAGCTGGAGTAACGCAGTGGACCAGGCAGCATCTCTGGAGAGAAGGAGTGGATGACGTTTCGTGTCAAGACCCTTCTTCAGGCTGTGCATTTGTATGTTCTAGGGCAGGGGTGGGGAACCTTTTCATGTTGGAAGGTCGCTTTAAGTTAACTGTAATTTAACAAGGCCGCATCCAAGAGACCAATTTGATATACTTCAAAATGTACATCATTTTGTTAAAATAGCCCTCATGACTAGTTGTAGCAATGTTACAAAATTTTGAGATTTTAAAAATCAAGTCTGCAATTTATCCCATCAGATAAAGCATAAAAAGAAGTTTAATTTGACACCTAATTCACTTTCATTTCTTCAGTATTAAGAAAGTTATGGCCATTTTCATATAATTAGTTAGTTATCTAATTGTAGCTAATTACAAAATTCAATGAGTAGATCTAAACATCTATCCATTTCTTAAGAAAATATAAACTTTTTTAAAATTGCCTAAGTGTCCAAATAACATTCACACAATAATCCACAATATAACATAATTTTTAAATCTAATTTTCATGAATTTCTGGGCCAAATGGAAGGAATTTAGTGTTTGATTCCTGTAAATTAATGGCCATTTAAATCAACTAGCGAGTGGGTCTTAGTGGAATGCGGTGGATTAGAACGTTGCGGTTAGCGGTGAAGTCGGGAGGAAAAATACTGTTTGTTCATATATTTTTTTGGACCCCATTTCGCAACATGAAAATGTTATTAAAGCCTCCCGAAAAACCAACTTTTAATATAAAAATAAACTATTTACCTTTTTTTCTCCCCTACGCAAAATCCTTCTGGTTGTCGGTGCTCACGGCTTTTGAAGGTGATTTTTAAATTACTCTAGTTAATAAATAATTTAGAGTAATTTAAAAATACCTTCATTCATGAAATGTCGGAGCGATTTTTCTTCCGCAACGAAATTGCCCGACATTGATCGATTTTCCCTGCCTGTGGAAAAACGGCACTTTAAGCCCGCCCCCCTCTGAAAGGCGCCAAAGTCACCACACGGGGAGCGGCAGAACTGCAGCGCTGCTCAAGGTAAGTTTTGTAACATACCTACTAATTGTGGCCGTCAGTCTGGGAGGATTATTTAGTTGAGTCCTCCTTTACTCTTTGGTATTATAAATACGTTCATTTCAGATTAAAATTAAAATAATTAATGATGAACAAAAACATATTAATAATTATAATAAGAAGATTTGTTCTACAAAATTTGGATTCATTGAAAAGGCCGCACTTGATGGCTTCGAAGGCCGCAGGTTCCCCACCCCTGAGCTAGGTTAAGGTCAGCAGTGGTAGGAGCAGAATTAAGCCCATACGGCCCATCAAGTCTACTCCCGCCATTCAATCATGGCTGATCGATCTCTCCCTCCTAACCCCATTCTCCAGCCTTCTCCCCATAACCCTCGACACTCTGAGGAATAATAATTTCAGGAGGAGATGCGAGAATCCAGTTGTTAATATATTCTTTCCCTGTATGTCATGACAAACTTTGTCGTAAATCCTACAAATTGCTTTGCCTGCGCATATCATTCTGAATAAGTCATCTACCATTTACAATGTCTGTGGGATATTCACCCAGCTGACCAGCTAGGTAATAAAGATTAGGTTTAAGATTAACTACATTCCATTTCCATGGGATAGGGCTCAATCAAAATCCCCCACTAAACGCTTCCACTTTGTACACATGGTGAGTGTGTATATAGAGTCCAATTCTACACGGCCATCTGTAGAGTCTGTTCTCACCTTCTCCATCATGGTCTGGTTTGGCTCAGCCACCAAGCACGACACCCGGAGGCTGCAGCGAATCGTCCGATCAGCAGAGAAGGTTATTGGCTGCAGCCTTCCCTCCATCGATGAACTGTACACTGCAAGGGCCAGGAAGCGAGCGGGCAAGATCATCTCTGACCCCTCTCACCCTGGCCACAAACTCTTTGAATCACTTCCCTCTGGAAGGCGACTCCGGACTGTCAAAGCTGCCACACACAGCCAGACATAAACAGTTTTTATCCACGAGTGTTACACAAAAGGCTGGAGAAACTCAGCGGGTGCAGCAGCATCTAAGGAGGGAAGGAGATAGGCGACGTTTCGGGTCGAGACCCTTCTTCCTTTTTTTTGGCCAGTCGGTACCGATAGTCCGGCTGGGGTCCGAACTGGGAGGCAGGGAATTGGAGCTGGAATCCACGGGGTATGAGATGGAGGCGCAGGCAGGCCCCGAGGAAGCAGATGCGGCTGTGGTATCGAGTCTGGGTGAGGATGTGGTCGTAGAGTTGGAGGGAAGGGGGTATCACAGAGGGGGAGCAGTTAGAGAGGAGGTTGTGAAACTGTCTTCGTAGGGAGGAGGAGAACTTCTTCAAAGTAGGCATACCTTGAGGAGATATCGCAGTGGAGTAGACAACGTGTTAAAGAAGGAACTGCAGATGCTGGAGTATCGAGGGTTACACAAAAAGCTGGAGAAAATCAGCGGGTGCAGCAGCATCTAAAGGGCCTGTCCCACCAGCATGCAACTCCATGCGATTAGCGCGACCTAACGTGGTCGCTTGAGCCGTCCGGCGTCGCGGGGCCGGTCACACTTCGATCGCCGGAGCCGTGCGGAATTGTGCGGAGTTCGTCCCGAGTTCGTCCCGACATCGCGTGGGGCTCCGAAAAACCGACTATGTCCAAAAATTGCGCGTGGCAACGGTTTGTCGGCTCGCAGTCGCCTCGACATTTGCACACCGCCCCGACATCGTGCCTCCGTGAACCTATTTGTAAGTGCTCCGTGACCCTCTATGTGTGTGGCTCCGTGGCCGTCTGTGTGTGTGCCTCGGTGCCCCTCTCTGTGTGCCCTCTAAGTCCTGGCGAACTTACCTTGGACTTGCTCCAAGTTCGCCTCACTTTGCGCCGCGTTGCGCCACTCACCCGACCTCCGCGCGGCCCCTGCTGCCGGTTTAGTTGCGCTTGCCGCATGCAGGCGCATGCTGGTGGGAACGGCCCTTTAGGTAGCAACTCTACTGCTGCGCCACCGTATCGCAATAGATAAGCAGGGAATCCAGCAGTAGGAGGGATTATTAAATTATTATGTTGCATGCAGTAGATGACTCTTCATGCGCTGGTCCCAGAAGTGGACCTGCAATCACGCATCACAGTCGATCCAATCTTTTAAACCTCTACTCCGACTGCAGCGATTCTTACCAGGACTTTACCTAGCACAAAACATTATTCCCCTTATCATGTATCCGTACACTGCGGGCGGCTCGATTGTAATCATGTATTGTCTTTCCGCTGACTGGTTAGCCCGCAACAAGACCGCAATAACCAACCCGACCTCCCGGTGGCTCAGCACTTCAACTCCCCCTCCCATTCCGTATCCGACCTCTCGGTCCTGGGCCTCCTCCACGGCCAGAGTGAGCAACACCGCAAGTTGGAGGAACAGCACCTCATATTCCGCTTGGGGAGTCTGCATCCTCTGGGCTTAAACATTGAATTTTCTCAATTCTGTTAACCCTTGCTGCCTCCTCCCCTTCCCACCTCTCCCTCAGCCCTCTGGCCCTGGCATTCCCTCTCTCTCTATCTCTCCCCCACCCAAGTCGCACTAGCTTCTCATTTTCACACTACAAACAGCTTACAATGGCCTGTTTCCTTTATCATCGATACTTTTTTGCACATCTTTCATTCATTGTTCTTTATCTCTCCACATCGCCGTCTATATCTCTCGTTTCCCTGATCCCCGACCAGTCTGAAGAAGGGTCTCGACCCGAAACGTCGCCTATCTCCTTCGCTCCTTAGATGCTGCTGCACCCGCTGAGTTTCTCCAGCTTTTTGTGTAACCCTCGATTCTCCAGCATCTGCAGTTCCTTCTTTAACAGTGTTTCACTGTACCTTGGTACACCTGACAATAAACTAGGCTGAGCTGAAACCTAAACCTAGTGTTTAAGAAGGAACTGCAGATGCTGGAAAATCGAAGGTAGACAAAAATGCTGGAGAAACACACCCGCTGAGTTCCTCCAGCATTTTAAAAACCCTAAACTTGTTCTGATCGATGGACTTCAATTTATGAACTGCCTGAAAGGGACAATGGAGGTAGATAGAGTGGTAAAGAAGGCACATGGTATGCTTGCTTCAGAGGTTGGGGTATTGTGTGGAAGAGGCAGCAAGCTAAGATGCAGATGTATAGGACTTTGGTTAGGCCACCTCTGGAATATCGTCTGAAGAAGGGTCTCGACCCGCTCTCAGGGCGACATCATTTACGCGTCACGACGCACGACGCGTGCAAGGTGCGCATTACACTCGTGGTGATGTAGGCAGTGACGCGCGGTCCAGGATTTTGGGACGTATAAAATCTTCACCCGCCATCTGCGTGATGCAAATGGCGCCCAAATGCAAATGGCGCCCAAGTGGGACAGGCCCTTAAAGGTGTCAGAGGACACGAGGAGAATGTGGTTGGGTGGGAGAGATAGATAAACCACGATTGAATGGCAGAGTAGACTTGATGGTCCGAATTCCAGAGAGTGGTGAGTCTCTGGAATTCTCTGGCAGTTGAGGTAGTTAAGGCCAGGTCATTGGCTATATTTAAGAGGGAGTTAGATGTGGCCCTTGTGGCTAAAGGGATCAGGGAGTATGGAGAGAAGGCAGGTACGGGATACTGAGTTGGGCGTGTGGAATTCTCTGCATCGGAGGGCGGTGGAGGCTGGTTCTCTGGATACTTTTAAGAGGGAGCTAGATAGGGCTCTTAAGGATAGTGGAGTCAGGGGATATGGGGAGAAGGCAGGAACGGGGTACTGATTGAGGATGATCAGCCATGATCACATTGAATGGCGGTGCAGGCTCGAAGGGCCGTATGGCCTACTCCTGCACCTATTTTTTATGTTTCAATGTTTCTATGAATGGACTAATTCTGCTCCTAGAACATATGGACTTGACTCCCAAACAGTAACTTCCCCTCTGGCTTCTGAACGGTCCTTCCATAAGCCGGGGTAGTGTCCGATTCTCCTCTACCTCGTTATGAACAAAGCAGTCTGTACCCTTCTGCACTCTCCCTTCACTCTATCTATTGTTCTTGAGTGTGCCTTCTTCTTCCGTGTGGCGTGCACAGCCTAAAGGGCCTGTCCCACCAGCATGCAACTCCATGCGATTAGCGCGACCTAACGTGGTCGCTTGAGCCGTCCGGCGTCGCGGGGCCGGTCCCACTTCGATCGCCGGAGCCGTGCGGAATTGTGCGGAGTTCGTCCCGACATCGCGCGGGGCTCCGAAAAAATGTTCAAAAATTCCGCGCGGCAACGGCTTGTCGGCTCGCAGTCGCCTCGACGCATTACACACCGCCTCATCATCGTGCCTCCGTGAACCTCTCTGTAGGTGCCTCCGTGACCCTCTATGTGTGTGGCTCCATGGCCCTCTGTGTGTGTGCCTCTGTGCCCCTCTCTGTGTGTCCCTCTCTGTCCTGGCGAACTTACCTTAAGACTTCGCTCCAAGTTCGCCTCACTTTGTGCCGCGTTGCGCCACTCACCCGACCTCCGCGCGGCCCTCGCTGCCGGTTTGGTCACGCTTGCCGCATGCAGGCGCATGCTGGTGGTAACGGCCCTGTACTGGGGATCACCCGACCTCCGCGCGGCTACCGCTTCTAGTTTGATCGCGCTCATCGCATGGAGTCGGATGCTGGTAGGACAGGCCCTTAAAGTTGTTGGACAACTTGTTCTATTTGGTCTTCCGTTTGTGCACGTCGAGTTGATTGCATTAGTCAAAACAGGGCGGACCACGTGAAGGTTGCAATCTCCCACCCCCGAGTGTGCCTTGATTGTATTATGTGCAGCGTTATCTGATTTGCTTGGATAGCATTCGAAACAGAGCTTCCCACTGCATCTCTGATTAAGCGACGGTATTAAATCTAAACCTAGAGCTTAACACAATTGAATCTATCAGGTCTTAATAAGTGGAAAGGATCTGTGATGATATGTAGAAAGGGCGCTCACGGTGGCGCAGCGGTAGAGTTGCTGCCTTGCAGCGAATGCAGCGCCGGAGACCCGGGTTCGATCCCGACTACGGGCGCCGTCTGTACGGAGTTTGCACGTTGTCCCCGTGACCTGCGTGGGTTTTCTCCGAGATCTCCGGTTGCCTCCCACACTCCAGGATTGTAGGTTAACTGGTTTGGTAAATGTAAAAAAATGTCCCCAGTGGGGTGTAGGATGGTGTTAGCGTGCGGGGATCGCTGGTTGGCGCGCGGATCCGGTGGGCCGCAAGGGCCTGTTGCCGCACTGTATCTCTAAAGGTAAAAGCTAAAAACTGCCCGACCGCAGAGTAACTCGGGTCTAGACCCTTCTTCAGACTGATGAGGGTCATAGGTTTATGGGGAAATCGAGGACCAGAGGGCATGGGCTTCAGGTGAAGGGGAAAATATTTAATAGGAATCTGAGGGGTAACTTTTTCACACAAAGGGTGGTGGGTGTACGGAACGAGCTGCCAGAGGTGGTAGTTGAGGCTGGGACTATCACAATGTTTCAGAAACAGGTAGACAGGAACACCAGCCAACAATGTCCCACCTACGCTAGTCTCACCTGCCTGCGTTTGGCCCATACCCAAACGCAGGCAGGTTTGGAGGGATAAGGGCCAAACGCAGGCAGGTGGGACTAGCGTAGGTGGGACTGTTGGCTGGTGCGGGCAAGTTGGGCCAATAAGCCTGTTTCCACACTGTACCTATTTTGTGGAACCAATGGCAAAGAGATCATTGGGCGAGATATAGTACCATTAATGACACAAAGTTGATCCATGCAGGTAAGAGGAGCCTTTTGGTTGGTCCTGAGTTTGCAAACCTCGGCTGCTGTGAATCAAAAGAATTGACCTCACCATTTTGGTCAGAATGAGTGCTGAAGAAGACAATGATGACACTCTGCATGTATTCCAATTGGGTGGGGTTAGGGTGTGAAGGTCCCAAGATCGAGTAGCTTGCCAATGAAATCCAGCTGATCAGGTTTCCAGGTGGGTGAGGTTTGAGTTCTGAGTTTGAGTCATAGAGTGGTACAGCGTTGATGCAGGCCCTTCAGCCCAACTAGCCCACACCAACCAACATGTCCCATCTACACTACTCCCACCTGCCTGTGTTTGGTCCATAACCCTCCAAACCTGTCCTATCCACATACCTGTCCAAATGTTTCTCAAAAAAGTTGCGATAGTCCCAGCCTCAACTACCTCCGTCATAGAATCATAGAATCATAGAAGATAGGTGCAGGAGTAGGCCATTCGGCCCTTCGAGCCTGCACCACCATTCAATAGAATTCCACAGACAGCTCGTTGCATACGCCCACCACCCTTCGTGTGGTAAAGTTACCCTTAATGCCCCTGTCCCACTTAGGAAACCTGAACGGAAACCTCTGGAGACTTTGCGTAACGAGGTAGAGGAGAATCGGACACTACCCCGGCTTATGGAAGGACCGTTCAGAAGCCAGAGGGGAAGTTACTGTTTGGGAGTCAAGTCCATATGTTCTAGGGGCAGAATTAGACCATTCATGGAAACATTGAAACATAGAAAATAGGTGCAGGGGTAGACCATTCGGCCCTTCAAGCCTGCACCGCCATTCAATATGATCATGGCTGATCATCCAACTCAGTATCCCGTACCTGCCTTCTCTCCATACCCCCTGATCCCTTTAGCCACAAGGGCCACATCTAACTCCCTCTTAAATATAGCCAATGAACTGGCCTCAACTACCTTCTGTGGCAGAGAATTCCACAGACAGTTCGTTGCATAAGCCCACCACCCTTCGTGTGATAAAGTCACCCCTAATGCCCCTCTCCCACTTAGGAAACCTGAACGGAAACCTCTGGAGACTTTGCGCCCCACCCAAGGTTTCCGTGAGGTTCCCGGAGTTTTTTGTCCTCCGGCAACCACCTTCAACCAGCATCGCAACCGGCTTCGACTAAAAAATGACCGATTTTTAAAACGGAAACCACTTTCGACCATTAGGGAGACTGACAAAAACTTTCGGGAACCGCACGGAAACCTTGGGGTGGGGAGCAAAGTCTCCAGAGGTTTCCGTTCAGGTTTCCGAAGTGGGACAGGGGCATTAGGTTCCAATGAAATCTCCCCCCCCCCTCACCTTAAATCTATGCCCTTTGATTCTCGATTCCCCTGCTCCGGGCAAGAGACTCTGTGCATCTGCCCGATCTATTCCTCTCATGATTTTGTACACCTCTATAAGGTCACCCTTCATCCTCCTGCCCTCAAAGGAGATGTTTTTGTCGGCTACAGTAAAGTCTGGTCTGTTGCGGTCGGGTTTCCTCTGATATTGTGAACTGCTGCACGCCCTGTAACGTTCCTGCAACTTTATCCAGTCTCTCTGGATTTGATCTTCATGGAGATGGTGTGAAGGTAAGGACCCTATTTCAACCCCTCTTTTGGTTTCAGTGGGGATCAGTTTTTGAAAGATTAACAATGGAGTTTCCTCATTGTTTTTGGTCAAGGGTTTTATAATTCAGGATGCTGGATCTTTAGTGATAAAAGCAGAGCTGGAGGAACTCGATGGGTCAGGCAGCATCTGTAGGCTGGTTTGGAGATTCGTAGGTTAATTGGTTTTAGTAAACTGTCCCTAATGTGTAGGGGGGGACTTGATTGAGGTCTTTAAAATGATGAAAGGGATAGACAGAGTTGACATGGATAAGCTTTTCCCATTGAGGGCAGGAAAGATTCAAACAAGAGGGCATGACATGAGAATTAAGGGACAGAAGTTTAGGGGTAACATGAGGGGGAACTTCTTTACTCAGAGAGTGGTGGCTGTGTGGAATGAGCTTCCAGCAGAAGTGGTGGAGGCAGGATCGATTTTAACATTTAAAAGTAAAGTAGATAGGTATATGGACGGGAAGGGAATAGAGGGGTATGGTCTGAGTGCAGGTAGATGGGACTAGGGGAAAATAAATGGTCGGCACGGACTGGAAGGGCCGAGAAGGCCTGTTTCCGTGCTGTAATTGTTATATGTTTATATGTTAATACAGTCCCAGCCTGCTCAACCTCTCCATGCAGCTCAGATTCTCAACATCCTCATAAACCTTCTCTGCACCCTTTTTTAGCTTGACAACATTGCTTGAGTTATTGTGTTGGATGGAACTGCAGATGCTGGTTAACACCGAAGACAGGCACAAAATACTGGAGTAACTCTAGCGGGTCAGGCAGCATTCTCTGGAGAAAAGGAATAGGTGACGTTTCGGGTTGAGACCCTTCTTCAGACTGAGAGTCAGGGAAACTAGACCCTTGTTTGAGTTGTAGCGTGTGTTGTCTTTCTGCTGACTGGTTACCACACAACAAAAGCTTTTCACTGTACCTCGGTACACGTGACAATAAACTGAACTATACTAAACTAATCCAAACTAGACTAAACTAAACTAAACTGAAACTAAAATTACTTGACAATAAACTAAACAGAACCAAGTTTAGTTTAGCTTAGTTTAGTTTAGTTTAATTTAGAGATGCAACATGTAAGCAGGCCTTTCGGCCCACCGAGTCCGCACTGACCAGCGATCCCCGCACACTAACACTATCCTACACCCACTAGGGACAATTTTTTTACATTTATATCAAGCCAATTAACCTACAAACCTGCACGTCTTTGGAGTGTGGGAGGAAACCGGAGAATCTCGGAGAAAACCCACGCAGTTCACGGGGAGAACGTGCAAACTCCGTACAGACGGCACCCGTGGTCGGGATGGAACCCGGGTCTCTGGCGCTGTGAGGCAGCGACTCTACCGCTGGGCCACCGTGCCAGCTCCGGTATTGATTCCTGGGATGTCCGGACTGTCTAATGAACAAAGACTGCATAGACTCGGTTCATACTCTCTAGAATTTAGGAGATTGAGGGGGGATCTTATAGAAAATTACAAAATTCTTAAGGGGTTGGACAAGCTAGATGCTGGAAGATTGTTCCCGATGTTGGGGGAGTCCAGGACAAGGGGTCACAGTCTAAGGATAAGGGGGAATTCCTTTAGGACCGAGATGAGGAAAACATTCTTTACACAGAGAGTGGTGAGTCTCTGGAATTCTCTGCCACAGAAGGTAGTTGAGGCCAGTTCATTGGCTAGATTTAAGAGGGCGTTAGATGTGGCACGAGATGAGGAAAACATTCTTTACACAGAGAGTGGCGAGTCTCTGGAATTCTCTGCCACAGAAGGTAGTTGAGGCCAGTTCATTGGCTATATTTAAGAGGGCGTTAGATGTGGCTAAAGGGATCAGGGGGTATGGAGAGAAGGCAGGTACGGGATACTGAGTTGGATGATCAGCCATGATCCCATTGAATGGCGGTGCAGGCTCGAAGGGCCGAATGGCCTACTCCTGCACCTATTTTTCTGTGTTTCTATGTTTCTATGGTAAGCCAGATATCACAGCCTTCATGGAAGGAGGATGCAAAGGGTTAAAACCGCAGTGGAATCTGAACGAGACGTTAAGAAAATGAACAAAGTGCCCAGTTTCTTTATTTTAAATAATGTCTGGCAAACCGCAGCACTTAAAGAGATCTGTAACACGCCCCACGATAACATTGCATCCAGCAATGTCTGAATGGCTACAAACATCTTGGCAGGGCAGGTAATGCGAGAAGCTTTCATGCTGCATCACATGAATGAGTCACTTTTGTTTGGACAGTGAAGTAATTAGCAGTACCTCAAAGCACGGGGATGTCATGTTTTTGCTGGGCTGTTTTTGATATTTCATAATTGCTACTGTGTGAGGAGCTCAAAGAACACCTGCCCAGCTGCACGATGCAGCCTAGAGATATCCCAAACTATTCACAACCGGTTTGATTCAATTTCGTTTTCACTGCACGACACATGGATCAAAACATCGGCGCTGCCGCAGAGGACAGAGAGAAAAAAGTGAAGATGGACTCATCGTGCTGGAGTAACGCAGAGCGTCAGGTAGCGTTTCGGGGCGGCGACCCTTCTTCAGACTCAGGGGAGAGGGACAATAGACAATAGACACTAGGTGCAAGAGTGGACCATTCAGTGTGGGCCCTTCGACAAGTCCACGCCAACCAGCAATCCCCGTTCACTAACCCTGTCCTACACGCACTTGGGACAACTTTATATTTTATACCAAGCCAATTAACCTACAAACCTGTACAATAGACAATTGACAATAGACGGTTACACAAAAAGCTGGAGAAACTCAGCGGGTGCAGCAGCATCTAAGGAGCGAAGGAGATAGGCGATGTTTCGGGTCGAGACCCTTCACACATATAGACATCAATAGACAATAGGTGTAGGAGTAGGCCATTGGGCCCTTCGAGCCAGCACCAGCATTCAATGTGATCATGGCTGATCATCCCCAATCAGTACCCCGTTCCTGCCTTCTCCCCATATCCCCTAACTCTGCTATCTTTAAGAGCCCTATCTAGCTCTCTCTTGAAGGCATCCAGAGAACTGGCCTCCACCGCCCTCTGAGGCAGAGAATTCCACAGACTCACCACTCTCTGTGAGAAAAAATGTTTCCTCGTCTCCGTTCTAAATGGCTTACCCCTTATTCTTAAACTGTGGCCCCTGGTTTACGCGACATCATTTATGAGTCACGACTCACGACGCGTGCAAGATGCGTGGTGACGTAGGGAGGGAGAGGGAGAGATAGATCAGCCATGATTGAATGGAAGAGTAGACTTGATGGGCTGAGTGGCCTAATTATACTCATAAAACCTACTAACTTATCAATAGACACATACAGCCATGCAGCGTGGAAACAGCCCCTTTGGCCCAACTTGCTCACACTGACCAACATAGACAATAGACAATAGACAATAGGTGCAGGAGGAGGCCATTCGGCCCTTCGAGCCAGCACCGCCATTCAATGTGATCATCGCTGATCATCCACAATCAGTACCCCGTTCCTGCCTTCTCCCCATATCCCCTGACTCTGCTATTTTTAAGAGCCCTATCTAGCTCTCTCTTGAAAGTATCCAGAGAACCGGCCTCCACCGCCCTCTGAGGCAGAGAACTCCACAGACTCACAACTCTCTGTGAGAAAAAGTGTTTCCTCGTCTCCGTTCTAAATGGCTTACCCCTGATTATTAAACTGTGGCCCCTGGTTCTGGACTCCCCCAACATCGGGAACATGTTTCCTGCCTCTAGCGTGTCCAAACCCTTAATAATCTTATATGTTTCAATACGATCCCCTCTCATCCTTCTAAACTCCAGAGTGTACAAGCCCAGCCGCTCCATTCTCTCAGCATATGGCAGTCCCGCCATCCCGGGAATTAACCTCGTGAACCTACGCTGCACTCCCTCAATAGCAAGAATGTCCTTCCTCAAATGTCCTGGTCTCACTAGGGCTCAGTACAACTGCAGAAGGACCACTTTGCTCCTTTTCGGGTCTGAAGTAAGGTCTCAAACTGAAACATCACCCATTCCTTTTAATAGAAACATAGAAAATAGGTGCAGGAGGAGGCCATTCGGCCCTTCGAGCCAGCACCGCCATTCATTGTGATCATGGCCGATCATCCCCAATCAATAACCCGTGCCTGCCTTCTCCCCATATCCCTTGACTCCACCAGCCCCTTTCAACAATTGAAAGAATCAAAACCCATTAAAGAAATTCCTCCTCATCTCGCCCAATGCTGGAAACATCCTCTGCACATCCACTCTATCCAAGCCTTTCCCTATCCTGTACGTTTCAATGAGGTCCCCCCTCATTCTTTTAAATCCAGCGAGTACAGGCCCAGTGCCATCAAACGCTCATCCTATGTTAACCCACTCGTTCCTGGGATCATTCTAGTAAACCTCCTCTGGACCCTCCCCAGAGCCAGTACATCCTTCCTCAAATAGGGGGCCCACTCCTGCACCTATTGTCTAAAATTGCTCACAATACTCTAAATGTGCCCTGACCAATGCCTTACATAGAGCCTCAGCATTGCACCCCACTCACATTCACTGGATGTATTCCAGAGAGAGTTAGATATAGCTCTCAGAGCTAACGGAATCAAGGGATATGGGGAGAAGGCAGGAACGGGGTACTGATTTTGGATGATCAGCCATGTTCACATTGAATGGCGGTGCTGCCTCGAAGGGCCGAATGGCCGAACTCCTGCACCTAGTTTCTATGGTTCTATCCATCAACATTGCAACCTCGGGAAAATTGCACATCCTGACGAGGTCAGTTTGAAAAACGACTTCACAAAGAAAGCAATGCTTGCTTTGCCAATGATACTGACACGATGTATACTTATTATTTTGCATGAAATAACTTAAATAATTGCTGTCTCTAAATCATAGATTTACATGAGATAACTTAAGTGTCTAAAACATGATCAAGATTTGCATTTGCCAACAATCTCCTGTAAGTTTAGAACAGGGCAAATGTAAATTAGCTCCAAACAATAACATCTGGCAGTACGTGTTGGGAGGAACTGCAGATGCTGGTTTAAACCGAAGATAGACACAAAAAGCTGGAGTAACTCAGCGGCACAGGCAGCATCACCGGAGAGAAGGAATGGGTGGCGTTTCGGGTCGAGACCCTTCGGGTAGAAAGTTTAGGTTCACCAGACTGATTCCTCTCTAGAATTTTCTAGAAAGTTTATACTCTCTAGAATTTAGGAGATTGAGAGGGGATCTTATAGAAACTTACAAAATTCTTAAGGGGTTGGACAGGCTAGATGCAGGAAGATTGTTCCCGATGTTGGGGAGGTCCAGGACAAGGGGTCACAGCTTAAGGATAAGGGGGAAATCCTTTAGGACCGAGATGAGAAGGACTTTTTTCACACAGAGAGTGGTGGGTCTCTGGAACTCTCTGCCACAGAGGGTAGTTGAGGCCAGTTCATTGGCTATATTTAAGAGGGAGTTAGATGTGGCCCTTGTGGCTAAGGGGATCAGAGGGTATGGAGAGAAGGCAGGTACGGGATACTGAGTTGGATGATCAGCCATGATCACATTGAACGGCGGCGCAGGCTCGAAGGGCTGAATGGCCTACTCCTGCACCTAATTTCTATGTTTCTATGATGCAACCCGACAGACAGTACACTTTCTATGTTACATCTGATGTTTGCAAGAGTCACTGGATACATGCCACATTTCCACAGTTCTATGTTTAATTTAGAAACAGGCTCTTCGGCCCACCGAGTGCCAACCAGCGATCCCCATACACCAGCACTATCCTATAGATTAAGGACAATCTACAATTTTTACAGAAGCCAATTAACCTACCAACCCGCAGGTCTTTGGAGTTTAGAGATACCACAGGGAAACAGGCCCTACGGCCCACCAAGTCCGCGCCGACCAGCGATCCCCGCACATTAACACTATCCTGCACGCACCGGGGACAATGTCCAATTTTTTACAGAAGCCAATTAACCAACAAACCTGGAGTGTGGGACGAATCGGAGCACCGGGAGCAAAACCCACGCGGTCGCAGGGAGAACGTGCAAACTCCGTACCGGCAGATCCCGTAGTCGGGTTCGGACCCGGATCTCTGGCGCTGTGAGGCAGCAGCTCTACCGCTACGCCACCGTGCCACACACACGTTATACGATAAACTGATAGAAATCTCTTGGATTAATGACCTTAAATCTTTGGCAAGTCAAGAGTGTCTAATTGTCACATGCATGTATACTGGAACAATGTTTAAGGTGAAGGGGGAATTTTTTTAATAGGAATCTGAGGGGCAAACTTTTTACACAAAGTGGGGTTGATATATGGAACGAGCTGCTGTAGGAGGTAGTTGAGGCAGCGACTACTGCAATGTTTAAGGAACATTTTAGGCAGGTATATGGATCGGACAGGTTTGGAGGGATATGGGCCAAATGCAGGCAGGTGGGACTGGTGTAGATGGAACATGTTGGCCGGTGTGAGCAAGTTGGGCCGAAGGGCCTGTCATCACTTTGTATGACTCTATGACTCTAATGAAATACTTGTTTGTTTACAGGCTCACTCGGCTCACTAGCGGTGCTCCTATGCTGAGGGTTTGCGGGTCCGAGATGTGCTTTCCCAGCCTCACATGCTGCTTCCTGTCTGTCAGGAAGCTGGTGATCGACTGACAGAGGGGTTCAGGCACAGTCAACTCGGAAAGTTTGGAGTGCAGTAGCTCTGGCACAATGGTGTTTAATGCAGAGCTAGAATCAACAAACAGGATCCTCGCATAGGTCCCCTGGCGGTCTAGGTGCTGTAGGATGAAGTGCAGGCCCAGATTGACTGCATCAT
>OY740785.1:112856634-112904134 GCA_963514005.1 Raja brachyura
TCTCGGTCCTAAAGGAATTCCCCCTTATCCTTAGACTGTGACCCCTTGTTCTGGACTCCCCCAACATTGGGAACAATCTTCCTGCATCTAGCCTGTCCAACCCCTTAAGAATTTTGTAAGTTTCTATAAGATCCCCCCTCAATCTTCTAAATTCCAGCGAGTACAAGCCGAGTCTATCCAATCTTTCCTCATATGAAAGTCCTGACATCCCAGGAATCAGTCCGGTTTTATGATGATCTGGCTGCAATAACTACATTACATTTTCATACACAGATTCCATCACTCTGAGAATAGATCAGGTTAGATGCGCTGAATCTCCTGCCCAGAACATTGGAATCAAGAATCAGAGAAAGTGGATTTAAGTTGAAGGGTTTAAAGGTGCTGGCTCGAAGGGCCGAATGGCCTCCTCCTGCACCTATTTTCTATGTTTCTATGTTTGCATGTTAATGGGGAATGAGAGGGTTAAGATAGATCTGCCATGATTGAATGGCGGAGTAGACTTGATGGGCCAAATGGCCTAATTCTGTTCCTAGGATTTATGAACCCATGAACTAATGAAGTCAGCACATTGGGCAGTATGTGTAGAGGGCAATGCTGCCTGAGTTACTTCAGCATTTTGTGTTTCACACCAAAATTAATGGGTGGCTTATTTACCAAGGGAACACCAAGTGAAGTCCACACAAAACATACGCTGGCAATTCATTGCTTGCAGGCCGCTGCTGTTTACATCATGGAAACATCGTGAAATGGAACTCAATAAAAATAGAGAACTGAGCTCGGAGAGGAAAATAGAAAATGCATACATCTTGAAGTAACTTCAGCTGCTCTACATCGGTGAGACCAGGCGTAGGCTCGGCGATCGCTTCGCCCAACACCTCCGCTCGGTCCGCATTAACCAACCTGATCTCCCGGTGGCTCAGCACTTCAACTCCCCCCCCTCCCATTCCGAATGCGACCTTTCTGTCCTGGGCCTCCTCCACGGCCAGAGTGAGTCCCACCGCAAATTGGAGGAGCAGCACCTCATATTCCGCTTGGGTAGTTTACACCCCAGCGGTATGAACGTTCCTTTCTATTTCCTTCCTTCCCCCCCCCCCCCCCCCGGACTTCAGTCTGAAGACGGGTCTCGACCCGAAACGGCGCCTATTCCTTCGCTCCATAGATGCTGCCTCACCCGCTGAGTTTCTCCAGCGTTTTTGTAAACATATATTTTTCAATTGTACCTATCACAAAAGAGGGCAGGATCAGCCTTTAGTGTTGACTTAGTTGGCACCGGAAACATGGCTGCTCTTCTGCCCTGACTCAACCGTGTAATAATATAGGTATGTTACAAAACTTACCTTGAGCAGCGCTGCAGTTCTGCCGCTTCCCGTGTGCGTGACTTTGGCGCCTTTCAGAGGGGGGCGGGCTTAAATTGCAGACTGGGAAAATCGATCCATGTCGGGCGATTTCGTTGCGGAAGAAAAATTGCTCCGACATTTCATTCATGAAGGTATTTTTAAATTACGCTAGATTATTTATTAATTAGAGTAATTTAAAAATCACCTTCAAAAGCTGTGAGAGCCGACAACGGGACGGATTTTGCGTAGGGGAGAAAAAAAGGTACACAGTTTATTTTTATATTAAAAGTTGGTTTTTATGGAGTCTTTAATAATATTTTCATATTGCGACATGGGGTCCAAAAAAATGTATGAACCAACAGTATTTTTCCTCCCGACTTCACGGCAAACCGCAACGTTCCAATCCACCGCATTCCACTAAAACCCACTCGCTAGTTGATTTAAATGGCCATTAATTTACAGGCATTAAACACTAAATTCCTTCCATTTGGCCCAAAAATTAATGAAAATTAGATTTAAAAATTATGTTATATTGTGGATTATTGTGTGAATGTTATTGAACACTAACTAACTAATTATATGCTTTAATTTCAGGTCATCCAAGTAAGATTGTTTCATATTTGTTTCAGAATGCTTCAATGTATAATAACTGAAAATTTCATTGAGTTCTCTTAATTTTTAAGAAAGTTATGGGCTTTTAACTGTTTTAGATCACAGCTTTTGAGTTAAGGCAATTGAAAGGCAATGGGGAACAAGATGCAAATTTCCGAGTATGAAAATGGCCATAACTTTCTTAATACTGAAGATATGAAAGTGAATTAGGTGTCAAATTAAACTTCTTTTTATGCTTTATCTGATGGGATAAACTGCAGACTTGATTTTTAAAATCTCAAAATTTTGTAACATTGCTAAATAATCTGCTCAAATAATTCTCACACTCTTGCACTGGCCAAATCACTGGACGGATTCAAGAGAGAGTTGGATAGAGCTCCAGGGGCTAGTGGAGTCAAGGGATATGGGGAGAAGGCAGGCACGGGTTATTGATAGCGGACGACCAGCCATGATCACAATGAATGGCGGTGCTGGCTTGAAGGGCCGAATGGCCTCCTCCTGCCCCTATTTTCTATGCTTTCTATGCTTCTATGAAATGTTGTTACCAATTCTTGTCTTTAAATCCCGACAAACAGACGCTGCTTAATTGCAAGAAATACATTAGTGTTTGAAACCAGCTTTCAAAATCAAGTCCAAATGGATTAAAAATATGTTCAAACCACATCTGAGGTAACAAGTTTCTTGGAAGTTTCCAAAGAAGAGGAAACAAGATAAATGAATGTGTTCGTCTGACTCATTACTTTCACAGTGAGAGTTTTTAGTTCACACAGCACATATATTGTCTCTCCCAGTGGCTCATAAACTGAAAATAGTAGTTGTTGAGGAAGTTAACAAATCTAATGCTATTTAAAATCATAACCTTTTGACCTCAGAAAGTATATCAACTTGTTGTCTGGGAAAGAGGGTCTCAGTAATTTTTAGGATACTGGCTAACCTGTTGATTTATCATTAAGTCACTAAATATTTAGTCTACCGATACCAGGAACCGCAGAAACGGCTGCAGAAACTGTAGAACCTCCTCCGAAAGGAAAGTCCTTTAATTCTGAGGCCGTGGCCTCTGGTCCTGGACTCTCCCACTAGTGGAAACATCCTCTCCACATCCACTCTATCCAAACTCTGGGAAAGAGGCTGTGCATTCACCCGATCGAACCCTCTCATGATATTGATACACCTCCTTAAGACCACCCCTCATCCTCCTGCGCTCCAAGGAATAGGGTCCCAGCTTCTGCTTATGCACCGGTTGTCTTAACCCAGGAAAACGTGACTTGGTGTCGAATTAGATGTGGCCCTTGTGGCTAAGGGGATCGGAGGGTATGGGGAGAAGGCAGGTACGGGATACTGAGTTGGATGATCGGCCATGATCATATTGAATGGCGGTGCAGGCTCGAAGGGCTGAATGGCCTACTCCTGCACCTAATTTCTATGTTTCTATGTTTCTATGTTAAAGTATGGAACAAGAACCCCTGAATATCAATAGACAATAGACAGTAGACGATAGGTCTATTGTGTGTAGGGAAGAACTAGTGTACGGGGTGATCGCTGGTCGGCGTGGACTCGGAGGGTCAAATGGGCCTGTTTCCATGCTGTATCCCTAAACTAAACTAGTGTGAAATGGGTGATCGATAATCAATAGACAACAGGGGCAGGAGTAGGCCATTCGGCCCTTCGAGCCAGCACCGCCATTCAATGTGATCATGGCTGATCATCCCCAATCAGTACCCCGTTCCTGCCTTCTCCCCATATCCCCTGACTCCGCTATCTTTAAGAGCCCTATCTAGCTCTCTCTTGAAAGTATCCAGAGAACCGGCCTCCACCGCCCTCTGAGGCAGAGAATTCCACAGACTCACAACCCTCTGTGAGAAAAAGTGTTTTCCTCGTCTCCGTTCTAAATGGGACAAAGGGATTTATTATCACATACCCCAAATGGTGCAGTGAAATTTGACTTGCCAAAATGGCTTACCCCTCATTCTTAAACTGTGGCCCCTGTTTCTGGACTCCCCCAACATCGGGAACATGTTTCCTGCCTCTAGCGTGTCCAAACCCTTCACAGTCTTATATGTTTCAATAAAAGATCCCCTCTCATCCTTCTAATCTCCAGAGTGTACAAGCCCAGCCTCTCCGTTCTCTCAGCGTATGACAGTCCCGCCATCCCGGGAATTAACCTTGTGAACCTACGCTGCACTCCCTCAATAGCAAGAATACCATGGCAAAGACAAATGACCTAACTAATAGCTCGACCAAATTGGTACAATGTGAGGAATTATTCAAAGGGAAGTATAAAGAGTAAAGGGGCATTAAAACACCAATTTGCATTAACGTAGGGACTTAAATAGTGTGTAATATTTCATGGCACCTCACAGCAACATATTCAAACTAAATTTGGCACTGAATGTCGCAATGGGACATTAGAGTAAAAGATGCAAAGTTTTATCAAACAGAGAAGCTCAAAGGTGCATATTAAAGTAGCTGGAGGCAGACAAATCTAGTGAGGGGGAGAGAAAAGGTGGTAGAGTCACAGAGTGATACAGCGTGGAATCAGCCCAACTTGCCCACACTGTCCCAGCTACACTGGTCCCACCTGTCTGAAAATTTGCCCCATTTCCCTCTAATCCTGTCCTATCCATGCACTTACCTGTCTAAATGTTTCTTAAAATTGCGATACTCCCAGCCTCAACCACCTCGTTCCATACACCCACTACCCTTTGTGTGAAAATGTTACCCTTCAGGTTCCTATTAAATCTTTAAACCCTTCAACTTAAATCCACGATCTCTGATTCTTGATTCCAATGTTCTGGGCAAGAGATTCTGCGCATCTAACCCGATCTATTCTCAGAGTGATGGAGTCACAAGAATCTGTGTGGGAAAATGTAATGTAGTTATTGCAGCCAGATCATCATAAAACTTACATAGAAACATAGAAAATAGGGGCAGGAGGAGGCCATTCGGCCCTTCGAGCCAGCGCCGCCATTCATTGTGATCATGGCTGATCGTCCCCTATCAATAACCCGTGCCTGCCTTATCCGTCGCCTATCTCCTTCGCTCCTTAGATGCTGCTGCACCCGCTGAGTTTCTCCAGCCTTTTGTGTAACCCTTATCCCCATATTCGTTGATTCCACCAGCCCCAAGAGCTCTATCTAACTCTCTCTTAAATCCATCCAGTGACTTGGCCTCCACTGTCCTCTGTGGCAGGGAATTCCATAAATTCACAACTCTCTGGGTGAAAACGTTTTTTTTCCTCACCTCAGTCTTAAACGACCTCCTCTTTATTCTAAGACTGTGGCCCCTGGTTCTGGACTCGCCCAACATTGGGAACATTTTTCCTGCATCTAGCTTGTCCAGTCCTTTTATCATGTTAGGGGTACACAAAAGGCTGGAGAAACTCAGCGGGTGCAGCAGCATCTAAGGAGCGAAGGAGATAGGCGACGTTTCGGGTCGAGACCCTTCTTTTATAATATTATATGTTTCTATAAGATCCACCCTCATCCTTCTAAACTCCAGTGAATACAAGCCTAGTCTTTTCAATCTTTCCTCATATGACAGTCCCACCATCCCAGGGATCAATCTCGTGAACCTACGCTGCACTGCCTCAATCACAAGGATGTCCTTCCTCAAATTAGGAATTTCATTCCCAATAGAAACGTATTCAAAAGGTAGAACAACGTGGAGTTTAAACAGTAGATGCCTGAAAATAGGCAGAATAATAAGTCAAAGTCAAGTCAAACAAACTTTATTGTCATTTAGAAATACATTGATATATGCAGTTCCAAACGAAATTACGTTGCATTTGGCTCCCTGTGCAACACAATAAATTAACCGAAGGATAGGTATGTATGAAAAGGATAAATAGACAATAGTGGCAGCCCATTTACATGGCATTCAGGAGTCTGATGGCTCGTGGGAAGAAGCTGTTGCAGAACCTTGATGTTCTGCTCCTTATGCTGCGGTATCTTTTTCCCGAGGGCAGCAGAGTGAACAGTCCGTGATGGAGATGTGTGGGGTCCTTTATGATACTGCTGGCCTTAGACACACAGCGTTTGGTCGCAATATCCCCGATTGAGGGGAGAGAGGTCCCGATGATTTTTTCCGCTGTCCTCGCCACTCTCTGCACAGAGTTCCAGTCGGAGGCTCTACAGTCCCCAAACCAGACAGAGATACAGCTGGACAGAATACTCTCTATGGTGCCCCTGTAGAAAGTAGTGAGGATGGGATGGGGGAGATGAGCTCTTCTCATCCGGCGCAGAAAGTGCAACCGCTGCTGCGCTCTCTTAATGCTGTGTAGGAAGGAACTGCAGGTGTTGGTTTACACCGAAAATAGACCAGAGATGCCTAGTGTGCTGCTGAGTTACTCCAGCATTTTGTGTCTATCTTCAGTCATAGATTCTTACCCCATGAAACCAGGCCCTTTGGCCCAACTTGTCCACACGGGCCTGCATGTCCCATCTACACCAGTCCCACCTGCCTGCGTTGCGGCTTCTAAACCTGTTCTATCCTTAAATTCCTTGGCGAATTTGTACAAAGGTCTCGACCCGAAACGTCACCAATGAGTCTGAAGAAGGGTCTCATTTTCTGGATGTGGAGAGGATGTTTCCACTAGTGGGAGAGTCCAGGACCAGAGGTCACAGCCTCAGAATAAAAGGATGTACCTTTAGAAAGGAAATGGGGAGGGATTTCTTTAGTCAGAGGGTGGTGAATCTGTGGAATTCTTTGCCACAGATGTACTGTTGAGGCCAAGTCATTGGATCTTTTTTAAGGTGGAGATTGACAGATTCTTCAGCCCAGACTATGACGCATACCAACCTCCCTTCCATCGACTCCATTCACACCTCACGCTGCCTCGGCAAGACCAGAAGCATAATCAAGGACGAGTCACACCTTGGTCTCTCCAGAGGCTGTGCCCTCTGGTCCTAGACTCCCCCACTAGTGGAGACATCCTCTTCACATCCACTCTATCCAGCCCTATCACTATTCAGTAAGTTTCAATGAGGTCACCCCTCATCCTTCTAAACTCCAGCGAGTAGCGGCCCAGTGCTGTCAAACGCACATCATATGTTCATCCCGGGATAATTCTCGTAAACGTTCTCTACACCCTCTAACGATACGTTTACCAACTTTCTCACTCCCAAATATGGGTCAAAAGGTCAAAATAAGGGATAAAATTCCCGGCGGCAATTCGTTGACCGACTCGGCCGTGGCTGGGTGGATGATGAGTTGGCCCGGGTGCTGGACTGCACACAAAGCCCAGCCGGCGGGCCAGCTGAGGAGGTTTGGCCCAGCGCGATGCCGCGAGCAAAGTCCGGCGTCCCGTCCAACTCATGAACCGATGATGGGCCGTCAGAAGGAGGGGTGCTGGTGGTGTCGGCGGTAAGCGAAGGTACGAAGGTCGGACAGCTGGCCGGGCTGCCGACCGACGGGGCCACGGGCGAGGCGCTGCTGCTGCTGCTGCTGCACTCCATGGGCTGCACTACGTCGGGGACGGGTGAGGCGGGGCCGGACGCAGCGCTCTGACCCGATAGTCCCCTCGACCCGAGTAGTAGCGGTCAAATACGGGACAAGGACAAACTAATTTAGCCCAATATGCGGGATGTCCCGGCTAATATGGGACAGTTGGCATCCCTACTCATGGCTGACCTATCTTTAGATTAGTTTAGTTTAGTTTATTGTCACGTGTACAGAGGTACAGTGAAAAGCTGTTGTTGCGTTCTAAACAGTCAGCGGAAAGACAATACATGATTACAATTGAGCCGTTTACAGTGAACAGATACATGATAAAGGAAATAAATAACATTTAGTGATCATAGTTAAAGTAAGAAATCATAGAATTATAGAAACATAGACAATAGGTGCAGGAGTAGGCCATTCGGCCCTTCGAGCCTGCACCGCCATTCAATATGATCATGGCTGATCATCCACAATCAGTACCCCGTTCCTGCCTTCTCTCCATACCCCCTGATCCCTTTAGCCACAAGGGCCACATCCAGCTCCCTCTTAAATATAGCCAATGAACTGGCCTCAACTACCTTCTGTGGCAGCAAATTCTACAGACTCACCACTCTCTGTGTGAAAAAAGATCTTCTCATCTCGGTCCTAAAAGACGTCCCCCTTATCCTTAAACTGTGACCCCTTGTTCTGGAGTTCCCCAACATTGGGAACAATCTTCCTGCATCTAGCCTGTCCATCCCCTTAAGAATTTTGTAAGCGTCTATAAGATCCCCCCTCAATCTCCTAAATACCAGCGAGTACAAGCCGAGTCTATCCAGTCTTTCTTCATATGGAAGTCCTGACATCCCAGGAATCAGTCTGGTGAACCTTCTCTGTACTCCCTCTATGGCAAGAATGTCTTTCCTCAGATTAGGAGACCAAAACTGTACGCAATACTCCAGGTGTGGCCTCACCAAGACCCTGTACAACTGCAGTAGAACCCCTTGCTCCTGTCCTCAAATCCTTTTGCTATGAATGCCAACATACCATTTGCTTTCTTCACAGCCTGCTGCACCTGCATGCCTACCTTCAATGACTGGTGTACCATGACACCCAGGTCTCATTGCATCTCCCCTTTTCCTAATCGGCCACCATTCAGATAACAATCTACCCTCCTGAAAGGTTGTGTAGGAGTAGAGATTTCAGAGAGTAGTAAATCTGTGGAACTCATTGCCACAGAGGGCTGTGGAGGCCAAGTCAGTCGATATTTTTCAGACAAATTCTTGAGCAGAACGGGTGTCAAGGGTTATGCGGAGAAGGCTGGAAAATGGGATTAGGAGGCAGAGATCTGCCATGATTGAATGGCGGAGTGGACTCGATGGGCCGAATGGCCTAATTCTACTCCTATGACTTGTGAACGTGTGAGATATAAAGTGTGGAGCGATTGTAAACGTGTGATGGTAGATAGTCTTCTATGGCTAGCGCACATATAGTCGCCTGGGTTGCACACCATCTTAGAGGCCACTCTTTTCCTCCCAACCCCATTCTCCTGCCTTCTCCCCATAACGCCTGACACCCGCACTGAGCAACGTATGCAAAGTAGGTATGTTACAATACTTACCTTCAGCGGCGCTGCAGTTCTGTCACTGGCCGTGCGCGCGACTTTGGCGCCTTTGATGAGGGGGGTGGCGGGATTAAAATGCCGTTTTCTCCTGCCTGTCTGAGATATATTTTCTCGGGCTGCCAGCTGATGCCGAAAAATCGTTCCGACTGCCGTTCTTGGAAAAAAAAAACCGCGGGACAATTAAATCGCTGGAGTAAAATAAAAATCTACTTCAACGCCGACAATGGGACGGATCTCACATACAGGACAAAACATAAGGTAAGTCATTTATTTTACATATAAACTTGCTTCTTACTTTAATCAAAATTTAATCGGCGAAAATGTGATTATGTAAATCTACGAACCGGCAGTGTTTTTCCTGCCGATATCGGGGTTTAAATTCACCGCAACCGCAGCGTTGCAATCGATCGCATTCCACAAAATCTCACTCGCAAGATGATTAAAACGCCCATTAATCTACGGGAATTAAACACTAAATTCCTTCCATTTGGCCAATAAATTAATTGCAATGAGATTTAAAAATCATGTTATATTGTGAATTCTTGTGTGAATGTTATTTGGACACTTAGGCTATTTAAAAATGTTAACCTTGTCTTAAGAAATGGATAGATGTTTAGATCTAGTAATTGAATTTTGTAATAAGTTTCAAGTAACTAACTAATTATATGCTTTATTTTCAGTTCATCCAAGTAAGATTGTTCCATATTTGTTTCAGAATGCTTCAATCTACAATAACTGAAAATTTCACACAGTTCTCTTAATTTTTAAGAAAGTTATGGGCTTTTGACTGTCCTAGATCACAGCTTTTGTGTTAAGTCAATGGAAAAGCAATGGGGAACAAGATGCTAATTTCCGAGTATGAAAATGGCCATAACTTTTTTAATACTGAAGATATGAAAGTGAATTAGGTGTCAAATTAAACTTCTTTTTATGCTTTATCTGATGGGATAAATTGCAGACTTGATATTGTAACATTGCTATGCAAAGCACCTGAAGATAGACGCAAAATGCTGGAGTCACTCAGCGGGACCCGCAGCATCTCTGGAGAGAAGGAATGTGCGATGTTTTGGGTCGAGACTATCTCTTCACCCCTTCACTTTCAGCTCCTCGTTGACTGCGACATGTTTTTTTGCATTTGTTTTCCTGCATGGTGCCAACTTTATGACCTTGGTCTGCGTACACACTGGGGCATTGGGATCCAGTTTATTCCTAGCAAGGTGGTTACTTCTAGTCTACATTGGGAGCAAGCTAAGGAAAAGCTATGTTTAAAGTAAACAGCGGATCACGGGTGGTCTAGTGTTTCAATGGGACACCTAGCTGGAGCCTGAATCATTTATCTTGGCGACACTTAGATACTGTATGTGGGACACTCCCATCTATTGTTCTGCTGCATTTAGTGCCTCTGTGTGTGTTTACCCTTCAACTAAGTCACTGGAGCCTTTCACCAATTCGCATTGTATCTCGCTCAGCTTTCATTTTCTCCACAATCACCACAGATAACCCGAAACATTGCCTTTTGTCCCATGAGGACGGATTTAGAATCGTTTTACTTCAATGTTCGCAATGTGAAGGAAGGGGAGGACTCTTGAGAGGAGCGGAATGGGCATATGCACAGAGTGTCTTTGGTCCCCTAATTTGAGGAAGGACATTCTTGCTATTGAGGGAGTGCAGCGTAGGTTTATAAGGTTAATTCCCGGGATGGCGGGACTGTCATATGCTGAGAGAATGGAGCGGCTGGGCTTGTACACTCTGGGGATCTCATTGAAACATGTGAGATTGTTAAGGGTTACACAAAAGCTGGAGAAACTCAGCGGTTGCAGCAGCATCTAAGGAGCGAAGGAGATAGACGACGTTTCGGGTCGAGACCCTTCTTCAGACTGGGCTAAGATTATTAAGGGTTAGGACACGCTAGAGGCAGGAAACATGTTCCCGATGTTGGGGGAGTCCAGAACCAGGGGCCACAGTTTAAGAATAAGGAGTAAGCCATTTACAACGGAGACGAGGAAACACTTTTTCTCACAGAGAGTGGTGAGTCTGTGGAATTCTCTGCCTCAGAGGGCGGTGGAGGCGGGTTCTCTGGATGCCTTCAAGAGAGAGCTAGATAGGGCTCTTAAAATGGGGGATATGGGGAGAAGGCAGGAATGGGGTACTGATTGGGGGATGATCAGCCCTGATGACAGTGAATGGCGGTGCTGGCTCGAAGGGCCGAATGGCCTACTCCTGCACCTATTGTCCATTGTCTGTTGTCTATTGCCTTGCCCAGGGTGAGGGGAATCGAGGACCAGAGGCGGCACGGCACAGGCACTGGCCACATGGTGCTCATAGGTAGCACAATAAACCGAAATATGTTGAATAAATGAGAAAGAAAACAATATTAGTGTGAAGTTGGCGTGGCAGGGTGTCGCAGCGGTAGAGTTGCTGCATTAGAGCACCAGAGATCCGGATTCACCTCGGACACCAGAACGAACCTGCAAACCTCGACGTCTGCGGAGCGTGGGAGAACGCACAAACTCCGTACAGACAGTGCCCGTGGTCAGGATCGAACCCGGGACCTAAGCTGAAGATAGGCACAATAAGCTGGATTAACTCAGCTGGAGTAAGGCAGCATCTCTGGAGAGAAGGAATGGGCGACGTTCCGGGGTCACGCTGTCACCTCCAACGCCACCCCACCACTTGCCACATCTTCCCATCTCCTCCCCAGTCTGCTTTCCGCAGAGACCGCTCCCTCCGTAACTCCCTGGTTAATTCGTCCCTTCCCACCCGTACTACCCCCTCTCCGGGCACTTTCCCTTGCAACCGCAGGAAATGCGACACGTGTCGCTTTACCTCCCCCCCTCGACTCCATTCAAGGACCCAAGCAGTCGTTCCAGGTGCAGCAGAGGTTCACCTGCACCTCCTCCAACCTCATCTACTGCATCCGCTGCTCTAGATGCCAGCTGATCTACATCGGTGAGACCAAGCGGAGGCTCGGCGATCGCTTCGCCCAACACCTCCGCTCAGTTCGCAATAACCAACCTGATCTCCCGGTGCCTCAGCACTTCAACTCCCCCTCCCATTCCGTATCCAACCTTTCTGCCCTGGGCCTCCACCATGGCCAGAGTGAGCCCCACCGCATATTAGAGGAGCAGCACCTCATATTTCGCTTGGGTAGTTTACACCCCAGCGGTATGAACATTGACTTCTCTAACTTCAGGTCGTCCCTGCTTTCTTACCTTCTTAGAATAAAGGGGAGGTCATTTAAGACTGAGGTGAGAAAAACACTTTTTCACCCGGAGAGTTGTGAATGTGTGGAATTCCCTGCCACAGAGGGCAGTGGGGGCCAAATCACTGGATGGATTTAAGAGAGAGTTAGATAGAGCTCTAGGGGCTAGTGGAGTCAAGGGATATGGGGAGAAGGCAGGCACGGGTTATTGATAGCGGACGATCAGCCATGATCACAATGAATGGTGGTGCTGGCTCGATGGGCCGAATGGCCTCCTCCTGCACCTATTGTCTATGTTTCTATGTTAACCCTCCCCTTCTCAGCTCTCCCTCTGTCCACTGGCTCCACCTCTTCCCTTCATTCCCTCGCTCGCTATCCTCTCCCCCAACCAAGTCCACTAGCTTCACATTTTCGCCCTACAAGTATCTAACAACGGCCTGTTTCCTTTATCATCGTTACTTTTTTGCCCATTTTTCATTCACCCTTCTACGTCTCTCCACATCACCGTCTATATCTCTCGTTTCCCTTATCCCTAACCAGTCTCTTGACCCAAAACGTCACCCATTCCTTCTCTCCGGAGACGCTGCCTGTCCCGCTGAGTTACTCCAGCTTTTTGTGTCAATCCATTGTTTGAATTGCAGCTAAGTCAGAAGCACTCCTTAACCATATAACCATATAGCCATATAACAATTACAGCACGGAAACAGGCCTTCTCGGCCCTTCCAGTCCGTGCCGGCCATTCATTTTCCCCTAGTCCCATCTACCTGCACTCAGACCATACCCCTCCATTCCCTTCCCGTCCATATACCTATCCTTGATTCCGAGCCAGGAAACTGTCGGATCATGCTCCCCTCTCCGGGCCACAAGGAACTGCAGGTGCCAGTTTACAAATAAAGACACAGAGTGCTGGAGTAACCCAGCAGCTCAGACAGCGGGTCCATTGACTCCATCTACACCTCACGTGGCCTTGGCCAGACTAGCAGCAGAATCAAGGGCCAGTGTCACCCAAGCTCCGGATTAGAGTGGAGATGAGTGTGTTTAATATATCAACATCAACTGAGGATTATTAATTGATGAATGAGGTCTCTCCTCAAACTCTGGTGTTCCAGAGTGTCCAGTTGTGGGCACCATGTTATAGGAAAGATGTTGTCGAGCTGGAAAGGGTGCAGAGAAGATTTGCGAGGATGTTGCTGGGACTAGAGGGTCCGAGCTAGAGGGATAGCAGTGGGTGGTTTTGCAGATAGTGAAGATGGTTGTGAAAAATTGCAGCAGGATCTGGATCGATTGGCCAGGTGGGCTGAGGAATGGTTGATGGAATTTAATGCAGAAAAATGTGAGCCATTGCTTTTTGGGAAGTCTAACACGGGCAGGACCTACACAGTGAATGGTCGGGCTCTGGGGGAGTGTTGTAGAGCAGAGGGATCTAGGAGTACAGGTGCATGGTTCCTTGAAGGTCGAGTCGCAGGTAGATAGGGTGGTCAAAAGGGCTTTCGGCCTTCATCAGTCAGAGTATTGAGGTCATGTTGCAGTTGTATAAGACGTTGGTGAGTCCGCATTTGGAGTATTGTAGATAGACAAAAGTCCTGGAGAAACTCAGCATCTAAGGAGCGAAGGGAAATAGGCAACGTTTTGGGCCGAAACCCTTCTTCAGACTGATGTATTGTGTTCAGTTCTGGGCACCGTGTTCTAGGAAAGATGTTCTCAAGCTGTAAATGGTGCAAGGATGTTGTCAGGACTAGAGGGTACAATCGATCCATTTGCATATGATTAGGAAATATCAGAGCTAAAGTCAGAAGTGTTGATGCAGGAGTAGAGAATTAAGAGCGTGGAGAGATTATAAGACGTGACTGTAGATCTGCTTCTGTGGCCAGCGCGCAAATAGTCGCCAGGGTTGGCCGCCATCTTGGAAGCCAGTACAGCTAGGCTGGGGGAGGGGCGGAGAGAGAGGGGGTGCAAGGATTACTGGAAGTTAGGGAAATCCCATTTTGTCTGCTCCACTGCGACATCTCATAGAAACATAGAAACATAGAAATTAGGTGCAGGAGTAGGCCATTCGGCCCTTCGAGCCTGCACCGCCATTCAATATGATCATGGCTGATCATCCAACTCAGTATCCCGTACCTGCCTTCTCTCCATACCATCTGATCCCCTTAGCCACAAGGGCCACATCTAACTCCCTCTTAAATATAGCCAATGAACTGGCCTCAACTACCCTCTGTGGCAGAGAGTTCCAGAGACCCACCACTCTCTGTGTGAAAAAAGTCCTTCTCATCTCGGTCCTAAAGGATTTCCCCCTTATCCTTAAGCTGTGACCCCTTGTCCTGGATCTCCCCAACATCGGGAACAATCTTCCTGCATCTAGCCTGTCCAACCCCTTAAGAATTTTGTAAGTTTCTATAAGATCGCCTCTCAATCTCCTAAATTCTAGAGAGTATAAACCGAGTCTATGCAGTCTTTGTTCATAAGACAGTCCTGACATCCCAGGAATCAGTCTGGTGAACCTTCTCTGCACTCCCTCTATGGCAATAATGTCCTTCCTCAGATTTGGAGACCAGATTTGGAGACTCCTCGTGGTATGTCTACTTTGAGAACGTTCTCCTCCTCTCTCTCCTCCTCCCTCACTGATCCCCCTCTGGTGATTCCTCCTGGCTCTCTGGTTCTTTTAACCCAGCCTCGCTACCACGGCCATGTGTGTTTTACTCGGTTCTTGCCTGCGCCTCCATCTTCCGAGATGAGGAAAACATTCTTCACACAGAGAGTGGTGAGTCTCTGGAATTCTCTGGCACAGAAGGTCGTTGAGGCCAGTTCATTGGCTATATTCAAGAGGGAGTTGGATGTGGCTCTTGTGGCTAAAGGGATCAGGGGGTATGGAGAGAAGGCAGAGAAGGGATACTGAGTTGGATGATCAGCCATGATCATATTGAATGGCGGTGCAGGCTCGAAGGGCCGAATGGCCTACTCCTGCACCTATTTTTCTATGTTTCTATGTTTCTATGTTTCACATTGGCCTGTTTCCTTCATCTCGGTCTGAAGAAGGGTCTCAACCCTTCAGCCCACCGAGCCCGTGTTGACGAGCATTCAATCCAGCAGTATGAACATTGGTCTCTCCAACCTTTGGCTTTTCCACTATCCCAGAGGAGGGAGTTGAGGCCGGGACTATCCCAGCGTTTAAGAAACAGTTGGTCAGGTACATGGATAGGACAGGTTTGGAGGGATATGGGCCCAACATGGGCAGGTGGGACTGGTGTAGCTGGGACATGTTGGCCCGTGTGGGGGCAAGTTGGGCTGACGGGCCTGTTTCCACAATGTATCACTCTATGACTCCAATAAAATGTATTGTTTATAATATATTGCAGGTTACACAGCACTACACATTTGAGATATTCAGATAACAAAGCAGCTGAGGTTACCCAAAAAGCTGGAGAAACTCAGCGGGTGCAGCAGCATCTAAGGAGCGAAGGAGATAGGCGACGTTTCGGGTCGAGACCCTTCTTCAGACTTTTCCCTCCAACTCCCTTCCATCGACTCCATCTACACCTCACACTGCCTCGGCAAGGCCAGCAGCATCATCAACGGCGAGTCGCACCCTGGCCACTCCCTCCTCTCCCCTCTCCCATCAGACAAAAGGTACAGAAGTGTGAAAACGCACACCTCCAGATTCAGGGGCAGTTTCTTCCCAGCTGTTATCGGGCAACTGAACCATCCTACCACAACCAGAGAGCAGTCCTGAGCTAACATTTAGAAGGGTCTGAAGAAGGGTTTCGGCCCGAAACGTTGCCTATTTCCTTCGCTCCATAGATGCTGCCTCACCCGCCGAGTTTCTCCAGCATTTTTGTCTACCATTTACCTGGTTGGTGACCCTCAGACTAATTTTGATCGCATTTTGCTGGCTTTACCTTGCACTAAACGTTAATCCCTTATCATGAGTCCATACACAGGCCCTTGCTCCTCGTGTCTGACATCTCCTGCGGATTCCTCCCAGTTTATGCCGATCGACCGACGAGCCACCGGGTCCTCCGCGGCCACCTGGCCTCAGGAAGTGCAGCCCTTAACCTTTCTATTAATTTAGTGATCCAGCCTGGAGATGTAAGTCCACTAGGGGCGCCGGGGAGATGGCTGCCCTGCCGGCAGTCTGTTCGTATTTTCTTTCTTTTTGCTGCTTTTTAGTGCATTGAAAGTTTGCTTTAATGTTCGTTGGTTTGTTTTATGTGGTGGGGGGGGAGGGGATCGGGGGAAGGTTTTTCTCAAGCTCTTACCTTCCCGGAGATTAGATCAATTTTCGGATCACATTCTCCGGGCTCTGCGGCCTACCATCGATGGAGCTGGAAGCCTCCTCGGACTGTCGTGAGCCCCACGGGAGTCACGGAGGGGTCGAGGCCCACGACCGAGGAAGAACAAAAGGAAGGGGCTTGAACTATATTTTGCCTTCCATCACAGTGAGAAATGTGTAGGAGTCACTGTAGTGGATGTTCATGTTAAAATGGGTTTTTGTTTAGCGAGTCTGTTGCTTTTAATTGTATGACTGACCTGGCCAGTGAAGTTCCTCGTATGTTGCAAAACATACTTGGCGAATAAAGTGTGATTCAGATTCTGATTCTGGTAACAGGCCCTTCAGCCCAGCGAGTCCGAGCCGGCCAGTGATCACCCATGTACTCATTTTATCCCCCACACAAAGGAAGGTTATTGCGGAAGCCAATTAACCTACAGACCTGTACATCTTTGGAGTTTGGAAGGAAACTGGAGCACCCGGAGAAAACCCACGCGGTCACGCGGTGAACCTGCAATCTCCGCAACAATAACTGTATATTTTTCACATTGAAGTCTGGCTCAGCCAGTGGCACCTAGGAATAGACTGGGTGACAACCAAGAATAGTTTGGTGACTACTGGAGAGACAGTTGACGGCACGGAAAGACGGCACCCGGGAGAGGCTGGGTTAGCGCCCCAGTCTGTGTCTTTCGTGAGAAAGACGCCCAACAAAGCTACGGAAAGGCCTAATGAACCACCGTGGCCTAAACATCCATCAGGCGAGAATGGAATGCTCGGAGAAGGAGAAAGAGGTGCAGCGTACGCACAGGCCTTGAACCTGGTGAGACGCAGGAGGAGCTCGGCCGGGAGTCACCCCACAGAGCCCAGTCCCTCCACGCACTAGAGTCTCCCAACCCCTGCAGAGTGGTTACTAAGATGGCTGATCCGTGGGCGGTTGCTGCTGGGACGCAAGTCGGGGCCTGATCAACCCCGGCTGGGTCGCCTGGGCGAGGGTGTCTGATGTTGTGAGACCCGAAACACCTGATGACCCCAGGTCACATCACTGAGGATGTGTCCCAGCACATCTAGATGATGGATATTTTTCACATTTTTCACAATCTCCGCAACAATAACTGCTCACTGTTTAGTTCAGTTCAGTTTATTGTCACGTGTACCGAGGTACAGTGAAAAGCTTTCCATGCGTGCTAACCAGTCAGCGGAAAGACAATACGTGATTACAATCGAGCCATTTACAGTGTTCGTATACAAGATAAAGGAATAACATTTAATGCGACCCACCACTCTCTGTGTGAAAAAAGTCCTTCTCATCTCGGTCCTAAAGGATTTCCCCCTTATCCTTAAGCTGTGACCCCTGGATCTAGACTCCCCCGACATTGGGAACATTTTTCTTGCATCTAGCCTGTCGAATCCCTTAAGAATTTTATATGTATCTGTAAGATCCCCTCTCATCCTTTTAAATTCCAGTGAATGCAAGCCCAGTCAATCCATTCTTTCATCATATGTCAGTCGCCCCATCCTTGGAATTAACCTGGTGAACCTACGCTGCACTCCCTCAATAGCAAGAATGTCCTTCCTCAAATTAGGAGACCAAAATTGCACACAATACCCCAGGTGCGGTCTCACCAGGGCCCTGTACAACTGCAGTAGGACCTCCTTGCTCCGAAACTCAAATCCTCTCGCTATGAAGGCCACATGCCATTTGCTTTCTTCACTACCTGCTGTACCTGCATGCTTACTTTCAGTGACTGGTGTACAAGCACACCCAGGTCTCCCCTTTTCCTAATCTGACACCATTCAGATAATAGTCTGCCTTCCTGTTCTTGCAATCAAAGTGGATAACCTCACATTTATCTACATTATACTGCATCTGCCATGCTTCTGCCCACTCACCCAGCTTATCCAAGTCACCCTACAGCCTCATAGTATCCTCCTCGCAGCTAACACTGCCACCCAGCTTTGTGTCGCCTGCAAACCTGAAAATGGTACATTTAATTCCTTCATCCAAATCATTAATATATATTGTAAATAGCTGGGGTCCCAGCACTGAGTCTTGCGGCACCCCACTAGTCACTTCCTGCCATTCTGAAAAGGACCCGTTAATTCCTACTCTTTGCTTCCTGTCTGCCAACCAGTTCTCTATCCATGTCAATACCCTACCCCCAATACCATGTGCTCTAGTTTTGCACACTAATCTCTTGTGTGGGACCTTGTCAAAGGCTTTTTGAAAGTCCAGATACACCACCTCCACTCCCTTATCTATTCTACTTGTTACATCCTCAAAAAATGTCAGAAGATTAGTCAAGCATGATTTCCCCTTCATAAATCCATGCTCCATCCTCTGGCTTTCCCACTATCCCAGAGGAGGTAGTTGAGGCTGGGACTATCCCAACGTTTAAGAAACAGTTAGACAGGTATTTGGATAGGACAGGTTTGGAGGGAAATGGGCCCAATGTGGGCAGGTGGAACTAGTGTAGATGGGACATGTTGGCTGGCGTGGGCAAGTTGGGCCGAAGGGCCTGTTCACACTGTGTGCCTATGACTCTATCTGTGACTATCACTCTCTCCATCCCCCCCACACCCCTCTCCCAGCCAAGTTATCTGACTAGTTTTGCTGTCCTGATTAATTTTACCGATTATAAATTTTACCGATCACCTTCCCCTGAGCTAACAATGAACCTTTCCACATCTCCTTATCACCCTCTGCTCTGATGTGCCCACTTCACACCTTACCATTCCATATCTCTAGGTTCCCTCCCCACTGACTCTCAGTCTGAAGAAGGGTCTCGACCCGAGAAACGTCACCCATTCCTTCTCTCCAGAGATGCTGCCTGTCCCGCTGAGTTACTCCAGCATTTTGTGTCTATCTTCGGTGTAAACCAGCATCTGCAGTTATAGACAATAGACAATAGACAAAAGAGGGTTACACAAAAAGCTGGAGAAACTCAGCGGGTGCAGCAGCATCTAAGGAGCGAAGGAGATAGGCGACATTCCGGGTCGAGACCCTTCTTCAGACCCAAAAGAGAATAGGTGCATGAGTAGGCCATTCGGCCCTTCGAGCCAGCACCGCCATTCAATGTGATCATGGCTGATCATCCCCAATCAGTACCCCATTCCTGCCTTCTCCCCATATCCCCTGACTCCGCTATTTTTAATAGCCCTATCTAGCTCTCTCTTGAAAGCATCCAGAGAACCGGCCTCCACCGCCCTCTGAGGGAGAGAGTTCCACAGACTCACCACTCTCTGTGAGAAAAAGTGTTTCCTCTCCGTTCTAAATGGCTTGCCCCTTATTCTTAAACTGTGGCCCCTGGTTCTGGACTCCCCCAACATCGGGTACATGTTTCCTGCCTCTAGCATGTCCAAACCCTTAACAATCTTATATGTTTCAATGAGATCCCCTCTCATCCTTCTAAACTCCAGAGTGTACAAGCCCATCCGCCGCATTCTCTCATCATATGACAGTCCCGCCATCCCGGGAATTAACCTTGTAAACCTACGCTGCACTCCCTCAATAGCAAGAATGTCCTTCTGCAAATTAGAATCCTTATTCCACACATGCACTGGAAGGGCTTCCGATGGGCAGAAGGGCCAGTTTCCACGCTGTGTCTGCAAAATCTAAACAGTCTTAGGAGAGGAGAGCTCTTTGTTGTTTGAATCCAGGTTCACCTGTCATCAATCTGTTAACAGGTCACATCTTCACTGTTTGTTCTTGATTCACCAGCCGTCCTTTTTTCCAAAAAAAAAGTGACTTCAAAGAGCATCGTTTCAAAGACTCCCAGAGCCAAAAGTTACCTCATGAGTGGGAAGTAAATTGGAGATAGTCACGAAGGGCCCGTCTCCCTGATGTCCATCACTGTCAACAGTTTGTGTTATCACCACACCTCGAGCAAGTAGGAAAACAGCTGGAATGCAAGATACCCATCCCAGTTTAACATTGGCGAGCACGGTGGCGCAGGGGTAGAATTGCTGCCTCACAGCGTCAGAGACCCAGGTTCCACCCTGAGTCTGTACGTTCTCCCCGTGACCGCGTGGGTTTTCTCCAGGGCGCCCCGGTTTCCTCCCACACTCCAAAGACGTACGGGTTCATGCGTTCGGTAGTCGGCTTCGGTAAATTGTCCCTGGTGACTCGGATACTACGTGATTGCTGGTCGGCACGGACCCTTATCCCCCTGTCCCACTTAGGAAACCTGAACGGAAACCTCTGGAGACTTTGCGCCCCACCCAAGGTTTCCGTGCGGTTCCCGGAGGTTTTTGTCCTCCCGCAACCACCTTCAACTAGCATCGCAACCGGCTTCGACTAAAAAATGACCGATTGTTAAAATGCAGACCACTTTCGACCATTAGGGAGACTGACAAAAACCTCCGGGAACCGCACGGAAACCTTGGGTGGAGCGCAAAGTCTCCAGAGGTTTCCGTTCAGGTTTCCTAAGTGGGACAGGGGGCATTAGGGCCGAAGGGTCTGTTTCCAGGCTGTATCTCGAAATTTAAAAGAAAACAAATGCAGATTTTTTTAGTTTCGAGATACAGTTTCAAAACAGGCTCTTCGGCCCACAAGTCCATAGCAACCATCAACCCCCCCCCCCAGCCCCCCCCCCCCCCCCCCCCCATTCAAACAAGTTCTATGTTATCTTGAAGAAGGAACTGCAGATGCTGGAAAATTGAAGGTAGACAAATTGGCAACCATGAAAAATAGGCAACCCGTAACGTTGCCTATTTCCTTCGCTCCATAGATGCTGCCTCACCCGCTGAGTTTCTCCAGCATTTTTTGGTCTACCTTAGTTCTATGTTATCCCACTTTCTCATCCAATGTCTACAAAATTAAGGAGGGCCAATTGACATACAAACCGGCACATCTTTGGGATTGCGGGAGGAAATCCACGCAGTCACAGGGAGAACGTGCAAACTCCACACAGACAGCACCCGAGGTCGAGGTCGAGGTCGGGATCGAACCCAGGTCTCTGGCGATGTGAGGCAGTGGCACTACCGGCTACGCCACCGTGCTGCTGCGCTCGATGACACAGTTTAAATCGAGAGAGAACGCAGTTTTCCGTGCTTCAAAGGGCGGCACGGTGGCGCAGCGGTAGAGTTGCTGCCTCACAGCGCCAGAGACCCGGGTCCGATCCCGAGACCCGGGCGCTGTCTGTACCGAATTTGTACGTTCTCCCCTTGACCGCGTGGGTTTTCTCCGGGTGCTCCGGTTTCCTCCCACATTGCAAAGAATGTACAGGTTCATAGCTTAATTTGGCTTTGATAAAATTGTAAATTGTCCCAAGTGTGTAGGATATTGCTAGTGTATGGGGGTCGCTGGTCGGTGCGGACTCGGTGTGGACTCCGTGGGCTGAAGACTCCAGTTTCCACGCTGCATTTTGAAGAGTCTAAAGTAGAGGTCACGTCATAACTTCTTCACCGGGGAGGTTCCAATGAATATGTTCGTGCCCACGAAATTTTAGTTTACTTTTGATTAAAGATACAGTGCGGAAACAGGCCCTTTGGATGACTGAGAGCTCGCCGGCCAGCGATCCCCGCATATTAACACTGTCCTACACAAACCAGGGACTATTTGACATTCATACCTAGCTAATTAACCTGCAAACCTGCACGTTCTTGGAGTGTGGGAGGAAACCGGAGATCTCGGAGAAAAGCCACGCAGGTCACGGGGAGAACTGCTCTCTTCGAACGGACAGGCCCGTAGTCGGGATCGAACCCGGGTCTCTGGCGCTGCATGTCCCGCTTAATGTTAATAAGTTAGTTTTGTTTATTGTCACATGTACAGTGAACAGCTTCTGCCGAAAGGGCAAGACATGAGTCGATAGACACACGGTAAAGGGCCTGTCCCACTTGGGTGTAATTTGCGCGTCACGCCGATGGCGCACGGAGATTCTGTGCATCCGGAAGTCTTGGGGGAGCCGCCCGCGACCGCACGTCGCTGCCTACGCCAACATGCACCATGCGCGCGTAATTTAATGATGTCGCGTAAATGATGCGCAAATGACACCCAGGTGGGACAGGCCCTTAAGGGAATAAACTAAAGCCAATAAAGTCCGTTCAAAGAGTTGTCTGAGGGTCACCAAAGAGGTGGATGGTACCTCAGCTCCAACGCTGCACCAACGAGCCACTAACAAAATTAATAGTTTTTACTTTTTTATTTTCTACTTTGCTTCTAATTTAAAAGACGAAGGACCGTTCCTTCCCCTGTTGTTTGAAGTGCCTTTGCTGTAAAGGCAGCAATTGCTGTACATTCAGTTGATGTATTTACAGCCTGGCTCCTCACCTGCTGTTTACCAACTTTCCCCAACTTTAAATGTACATGTTTAGCTCCATCCCATTCACCCCATCTGACTACCCCAGCCAGTAATTACTTAGCCAGCGCTACTTACTGCAGCTACAGATGTCACGGGCAAATTACAGACACACTAATTATAGAAACTTGTTGTGACGGCTACCTCCCTGGCTCCCTTCACACGCACCTATCTCCCTGTGTTTTTGTTTTCAGTGGGTGTGATATCCTCGTATATGTGTGGCTACGTTTGTTTTTCACTTGAACCCAAACCCGACTGTTTTCACAGGGACCAGTACACGGAGCCAGCCTGATGCGTTCTCTTGTAATAATCTGCAAAACGTGTAATTATTCTTGTTTGGCCTGATCTGCCGCGCACTTTGCAGGCACGGACGTGGCCCCCGCCTTTGGTGTGGCGCCTGTTCCCACTACCTCCCATCCCACCTCCTCACCCCACCGCCTCCTCTTCGCCCTTCCCTCCCCCCCTCCTCCGCCCCACCCCCCACCCACTGCCTCCTCTCCCCCCCTCCCCCACCTCCTCCTACCCCCTCCCCATCCCCGCCTCCCTGCCCCACCCCCCACCCACTGCCTCCTCTTCCCCCCCTCCACCACCTCCTCCTACCCCTCCCCCACCTCCTCCTACCCCTCCCCCACCTCCTCCTCCCCCTCCCCCACCTCCTCCTACCCCCTCCCCCACCTCCTCCTACCCCCTCCCCCACCTCCTCCTACCCCTCCCCCACCTCCTCCTACCCCCTCCCCCTCCCCCTCCCCCTCCCCCTCCCCCCTCCCCCTCCCCCCCCCCCTCCCCCCCTCCCCCACTGCCTCCTCCCCCTCCCATGCCTCCTCCCCCCACCCCCACCCCCACCCACTGCCTCCTTTTCCCCCCCTTCCCCACTCCCTCCGCCACCTCCTCCTCCCCCTCCCTCCTCCTCCACCACCTCCTCCTCCCCCCCTTCCCCCTCCCCCGCCTCCTCTTCCCCCCTCCACCCCTCCCCAAGGCTTTACAATCGCCATCTCGTCAAACTTGTATCGGAAGGAACCTCAGATGCTGGATTACACCAAAGATAGACTCAAAGTGCCGGAGTTACTCAGTGGGACAGGCTGCATCTCCGGAGAAAAGGAATGGTTGACGTTTCAGGTCGAGGCCCTTCTTCTGACTGACAAACGTAGTTGGGGATATGATGGTTTAGTTTAGTTTTGTTTTGTTTATTGTCACGTGAAAAGCTTTATGCTGCGTGCTAACCAGTCAGCGGGAAACATAGAAACATAGAAAATAGGTACAGGAGTAGGCCATTCGGCCCTTCGAGCCTGCACCGTCATTCAATGTGATCATGGCTGATCATCCAACTCAGTATCCCGTACCTGCCTTCTCTCCATACCCTCTGATCCCCTTAGCCACAAGGGCCACATCTAACTCCCTCTTAAATATAGCCAATGAACTGGCCTCAACTACCCTCTGTGGCAGAGAGTTCCAGAGACCCACCACTCTCTGTGTGAAAAAAGTCCTTCTCATCTCGGTCCTAAAGGATTTCCCCCTTATCCTTAAGCTGTGACCCCTTGTCCTGGACCTCCCCAACATCGGGAACAATCTTCCTGTATCTAGCCTGTCCAACCCCTTAAGAATTTTGTACGTTTCTATAAGTTCCCCTCTCAATCTCCTAAATTCTAGAGAGTATAAACCGAGCCTATGCAGTCTTTGTTCATAAGACAGTCCTGACATCCCAGGAATCAGTCTGGTGAACCTTCTCTGCACTCCCTCTATGGCAATAATGTCCTTCCTCAGATTTGGAGACCAAAACTGTACGCAATACTCAAGGTGTGATCTCACCAAGACCCTGTACAACTGAAGTAGAACCTCCCTGCTCCTATACTCAAATCCTTTTGCTATGAAAGCTAACATACCATTCGCTTTCTTCACTGCCTGCTGCACCTGCATGCCTACTTTCAATGACTGGTGTACCATGACACCCAGGTCGCGCTGCATCTCCCCTTTTCCTAATCGGCCACCATTTAGATAATAGTCTGCTTTCCTATTTTTGCCACCTCACATTTATCCACATTATACTGCATCTGCCAAACATTTTCCCACTCACCCAACCTATCCAAGTCACCTTGCAGTCTCCTAGCATCCTCCTCACAGCTAACACTGCCCCCCAGCTTAGTGTCATCCGCAAACTTGGAGATATTGCCTTCAATTCCCTCATCCAGATCATTTATGTATATTGTAAATAGCTGGGGTCCCAGCACTGAGCCTTGCGGTACCCCACTAGTCACCGCCTGCCATTGTGAAAACGACCCGTTTACTCCTACTCTTTGCTTCCTGTCTGCCAGCCAGTTCTCTATCCACGTCAATACTGAACCCCCAATGCCGTGTGCTTTAAGTTTATATACTAATCTCTTATGTGGGACCTTGTCGAAAGCCTTCTGGAAGTCCAGATACACCACATCCACTGGTTCTCCCCTATCCACGCTACTAGTTACATCCTCGAAAAATTCCACAAGATCCGTCAGACATGATTTACCTTTCTGCGGTATTTCCGGACTGTGTAGGAAGGAACTGCAGATGCTGGTTTAAACTGAAGATGGACAATAAAAGCTGGAGTAGTAACTCAGTGGGACAGGCGGCAAAATCTGGAGAAAAGGAATAGGTGACGTTTCAGGTCGAGACCCTTCTTCAGATTGACTGCTCTCGAATTGTCGGTAGGATCATTGCCTCGGCTATGATCTCCTTTAAGATAGGAGTGGTGTAAGCCATGTTATATGTCCTGTGTGTGTCTGGGCAAGTGTTTGGGACCCACGATGTTTACATATTCTATCGTGCTGCTGCATGTAAGAATTTAGAAATAGTCAATAGACAATAGGTGCAGGAGGAGGCCATTCGGCCCTTCGAGCCAGCACCGCCATTCAATGTGATCACGGCTGATCATCCCCAATCAGTACCCCGTTCCTGCCTTCTCCCCATATCCCCTGACTCTGCTATCTTCAAGAGCCCTATCCAGCTTTCTCTTGAAAGTGTCCAGAGAACCGGCCTCCACCACCCTCTGAGGCAGAGAATTCCACAGACTCACCACTCTCTGTGTGAAAAAGTGTTTCCTCGTGTCTGTTCTAAATGGCCTAGCTCTTATTCTTAATGTAAGACTCCATAGTACAAATGTAAATAGGAGTTGGAAATAAGTGTGGGACTTTGGTATGGTACTTAACCATGTAACATATAACAATTACAGCACGGAAACAGGCCTTCTCGGCCCTTCCAGTCCGTGCCGACCATTTATTTTCCCCTAGTCCCATCTACCTGCACTCAGACCATACCCCTCCATTCCCTTCCCGTCCATATACCTATCCACTTTACTTTTAAATGTTAAAATCAATCCTGCCTCCACCACTTCTGCTGGAAGATCATTCCACACAGCCACCACTCTCTAGTAAAGAAGTTCCCCCTCATGTTACCCCTAAACTTCTGTCCCTTAATTCTCATGTCATGCCCTCTTGTTTGAATCTTCCCTACCCTCAATGGGAAAAGCTTATCCACGTCAACTGTTTATCCCTTTCATCATTTTAATGACCTCAATCAAGTCCCCCCTTAACCTTCTGTGCTCCAAAGAATACCATTCTAGTAAATCTCCTCTGTACTCTCTCTATTTTGTTGACATCCTTCCTATAATTAGGCGACCAAAATTGTACACCATACTCCAGAATTGGTCTTACCAATGCCTTGTACAATTTTAACATTGTTCCCTACTCCTATATTCAATGCTCTGATTTATAAAGGCCAGCACACCAAAAGCTTTCTTTACCACCCTATCTACATGCGATTCCATCTTCAGGGAACTATGCACAGTTATTCCTAGATCCCTCTGTTCCACAGCATTCCTCAATTCCCTACCATGTACGTCCTATCTTGGTACACGTGGCAATCATAAGCCCACACCAATACCATATTGGGTCGAGACCCTTCTTCAGATTGGACTGAAGAAGGGTCTCGACTTGAAATGTCACGCATTCCTCTTCTCCAGAGACGCTGCCTGTCCCGCTGAGTTACTCCAGCATTTTGTGTCTTTCTTCGGTGTAAACCAGCATCTGCAGTTCCTTCCTATGTGACACCATCTTGGCTGCCCGGATCTGATTATACTTCAGGAAAGACACCAAATGCTGGAGTAACTCAGCGGGACAAGCAGCATCTCAGCGGGCTGGAGAGAAGGAATGGGTGAAGTTTCGCATTGAGACTCTTCTTCAGACTGAGAGTCAAGGGGGGGAGTGAGTCACAGAGATAAGGAAGGGTGAGGTGTGAAAACGAGACATCAAAGGGGAATGTGGTTCAAGGAAAACGTAGATTAGATAATTGTTAGCAGGGGGGAGACGACAACGAAGCAAATAGGGGTAACATTCAATCGATTTCACCCTTCTCAAACCCTCAAAATGTAATTAAAGATGATGACAGGGGATCTTATTGAAACATACAAGAATATTAAGGGTGCGGACACGCTAGAGGCAGGAAACATGTTCCCTATGTTGGGGGAGTCCAGAACCAGGGGCCGCAGTTTAAGAATAAGGGGTGAGCCATTTAGAACGGAGATGAGGAAACACTTTATCTCACAGAGAGTGGTGAGTCTGTGGAATTCTCTGCCTCAGAGGGCAGTGGAGGCAGGTTCTCTGGATGCTTTCAAGAGAGAGCTAGATGGGGCTCTTAAAGATAGCGGAGTCAGGGGATATGGGGAGAAGGCAGCAACGGAGCACTGATTGGGGATGATCAGCCATGATCACATTGAATGGCGGTGCTGGCTCGAAGTAATGCTGTTGGAATGCATCACCACAGAATCAACTTTGATAAATATCGCCCTGGTTATTTTGGAAAAGTTAGTGTGACACATTTCCATTTAAAGAAGAGCCAGTCCTCCGATAAATCTGGATAAATGGTGCTGGCTCGAAGGGCCCACTCCTGCACCTATTATCTATTACTTCAGACAAACTGGCCAAGTTATTACTGAGGCAAAATATATATTTGCGTACTCTACGACTAGCAAATCAACCGAACGACTTATTTTCATGCTATTATTTTTTCATATTCATTCACAGGCGAATGTTTCTGTGGAGCACGTATTTTCTTTCACAACTAATTTACCTTGAGAAGATGTTGAACCGGTTTCTTGGACCAGAGAGGTGCGGGTTGAAGTGGCGTTACGTCGAGTGCATGTTTAGTAAAGATTATGCCAGCAGTATAATCAAGGACCAGTCGCACCCCAGCCACCCCCCCCCCCCCTTCTCCCCTCTCCCATCAGGCAAAAGGTAAAAAAGTGTGAAAACGCACAGCTCCAGATTCAGGGACGGTTTCTTCCCAGCTGTTACCGGGCAACTGAACCATCCTACCACCAGCGTCTTATGCCCCTGTCCCACTTAGGAAACCTGAACGGAAAACCTCTGGAGACTTTGCGCCCCACACAAGGTTTCCGTGCGGTTCCCGGAGGTTTTTGTCAGTCTCCCTGACCTTCCTTCTTCTATGTTCCGGCGATTACGTCAAAAAATTCAAAAAAACGGCCGTGGTTAAAACATAGAAACATAGAAACATAGAAAAATAGGTGCAGGAGTCGGCCATTCGGCCCTTCGAGCCTGCACCGCCATTCAATGTGATCATGGCTGATCATCCCCAATCAGTATCCCGTACCTGCCTTCTCTCCATACCCCCTGATCCCTTTAGCCACAAGTGCCACATCTAACGCCCTCTTAAATATAGCCAATGAACTGGCCTCAACTACCTTCTGTGGCAGAGAATTCCAGAGGCTCACCACTCTCTGTGTAAAGAATGTTTTCCTCATCTCGGTCCTAAAGGAATTCCCCCTTATCCTTAGACTGTGACCCCTTGTTCTAGACTCCCCCAACATCGGGAACAATCTTCCAGCATCTAGCTTGTCCAACCCGTTAAGAATTTTGTAAGTTTCTATAAGATCCCCCCTCAATCTTCTAAATTCTAGCGAGTACATGCCGAGTCTATCCAGCCTTTCCTCATATGAAAGTCCTGACATCCCAGGAATCAGTCTGGTGAATCTTCTCTGTACCCCCTCTATGGCAAGAATGTCTTTCCTCAGATTTGGATGCCGTTTTAAAAATGGGTAATTTTTTAGTCGAAGCCGGTTGCGATGGTAGTTGAAGGTGGTGGCCGGAGTTTGGAGGTAGTGGACCTTTTTTTCATCCAGTTTTATTCCACCAGGGTTTTATTCCACCAGGGAGGTCAACCGCAACATGACCTCCCAACTTCTATACTCAATACTCTGACTGATGAAGGCCAAAGTGCCAAAAGCCTTTTTGACCACCTTATCTACCTGCGACTCGACCTTCAAGGAACTGTGCACCTGTACTCCTAGATCCCTCTGCTCTACAACACTTCCCAGAGGCCGACCATTCACTGTGTAGGTCCTGCCCTTGTTAGACGTCCCAAAAATGCAACACCTCACACTTCTCTGTATTAAATGCCATGAACCATTCCTCCGCCCACCTGGCCAATCGATCCAGATCCTGCTGCAATCTTTCACAACCACCTTCACTATCTGCAAGACCACCCACTTTTGTATCATCAGCAAACCTACTAATCTTGCCTTGTACGTTCTCATCCAAATCATTGATGGAGATGACAAACAGTAACGGGCCCAGCACCAAACCCTGAGGCACACCACTAGCCTCCAGTCCGAGAAGCAACCTTCCACCATCACCCTCTGCTTCCTTCTATGGAGCCAATTTGCTGTCCATTCAGCTATCTCTCCTTTGATTTCAAGCGATCTAACCTTCCATGTGGAACCTTGTCGAACGCTTGACTGAGTTCCATGTACACAACATCTTCAGCTCTGCCCTCATCAACGTTTTGGTCACGTCTTCAAAAACGTTCTCCAGAGATGCTCCTGACCCGCTGAGTTACTCCAGCATGTTTGTGTCGTTCCTCGGTTAATCAGCGTCTGCAGTACCTTGTTATTACAGTAATTGGTCAAGAGTGAAGAGTGTTTTATTGTCATAAGTCCCAGATAGAACGATGACATTCCCACAGAAGATAGGCACAAAAATGCTGGAGTAACTCAGTGGGTCCGACAGCATCTCTGGAGAAAAGGAATGGGTGACGTTTCAGGTGGACTTTCTGATTTAGGGGTCAAGAGTGCGAGTGCGTGGAACGCACGCGGCCTACAGCGGTGGAGCAGTGGCGGAGGACACCACTTGGCCAGGCCCACCCTGCAACGTCGCCATGACAACGGGCCTTCATGGTCGGATCAAGATCCCTGCACTTACAACAACTGGGACTTGAAAATGGCCCCAAACTGGTGACTCTGTACACTGTCTCAGTGTACTATTGCTGTACACTTGTACTGTATCTGCGATGCTGATCTAAGATGTATCTGAGTGCTTATGTATCATGATACTTGTACTGAACTGTACACAAAAATAGATTTCACTGCACCTCAGTAGGCGTGGCAAAAAAGTTAGGTCTTTATTCTTTGGAGCGACCTCTCGGTCCTGGGCCTCCTCCACGGCCAGAGTGAGCAACACCGCAAGTTGGAGGAACAGCACCTCATATTCCGCTTGGGGAGTCTGCATCCTCTGGGCTTGAACATTGAATTTTCTCAATTCTGTTAACCCTGGCTGCCTCCTCCCCTCCCCACCTCTCCCTCAGCCCTCGGGCCCTGGCATTCTCTCTATCTCTCCCCCACCCAAGTCGCACTAGCTTCTCATTTTCACACTACAAACAGCTTACAATGGCCTGTTTCCTTCATCATCCATACTTTTTTGTATATCTTTCATTCATTGTTCTTTATCTCTCCACATCACTGTCTATATCTCTCGTTTCCCTGATCCCTGACCAGTCTGAAGAAGGGTCTCGACCCGAAACGTCGCCTATCTCCTTCGCTCCTTAGATGCTGCTGCACCCGCTGAGTTTCTCCAGCTTTTTGTGTAACCCTCGATTCTCCAGCATCTGCAGTTCCTTCTTTAACACTTTGCACTTTAAATAATGGCTGCTCCCGCATGTGTAACGCAGTATATGCAAAATGAATTTTCACTGTGCGGGTTCAGATAAATAAAACACTGTTGAACCCTTGAACTATCGTAGAGGGGGATTCAACTGAATCAGACTTGCTGCCTAATATTGTAAGCATCTGATGCCTCTGTCTAAACGCGGATTCATTACACACAACAGTTCAGCATTCTGGAACCTCCCGTCTTAAGGCCTGTCCCACTTGCCGATTTTTACGGTGATTGCCGGCGTCATATCAGTGTCGCCAAAAGATTTTGAACATTTCAAAATCCAGCAGAGAGGAAAAAAAAAGTTGTAACACTTGAAAAAACACCGCGCGTCGATACGCCATCACGATTTTTTCGGGGACCTGATACATCAATCAATGATGCCGGCAGTCGCCAAGTGGGACAGGCCCTTTAGTATTTTCTTTGCTGTACCTCCGTGCACATTAACATTCCAATGCACAATGGAGCTCCTCGATTAGGTTAAATTAGATGATTTCCTTAACATGTATCTATACATTGTTAATGACTCAATTGTAATCATGTATTGTCTTTCCGCTGACTAGTTAGACACTAGACAATAGACAATAGGTGCAGGAGTAGGCCATTCGGCCCTTCGAGCCAGCACCGCCATTCAATGTGATCGTGGCTGATCATCCACAATCAGTACCCCGTTCCTGCCTTCTCCACATATCCCCTGACTCCGCTATCTTTAAGAGCTCTCACTCTCTCTTGAGAACGTATCCAGAGAACCGACCTCCACCGCCCTCTGAGGCAGAGAATTCCGCAGGCTCACAACCCTCTGTGAGAAAAAGTGTAAAGTATAAAGTATCCTTTTTTGTCATTCAAACTTTTAGTTTGAACGGAATTACAGTCACGACAGAGAACAAAATACCAGAACACGCAATGAACACAGTTTAACATCCACCACAGTGAGTCTACCAGGCAACTCCTCACTGTGATGGAAGGCAAAAGTCTTAAAGTGTTTCCTCGTCTCCGTTCTAAATGGCTTACTCCTTATTCTTAAACTGTGGCCCCTGGTTCTGGACTCCCCCAACATCGGGAACATGTTTCCTGCCTCTAGCGTGTCCAAACCCTTAACAATCTTATATGTTTCAATGAGATCCCCTCTCATCCTTCTAAACTCCAGAGTGTACAAGCCCAGCTGCTCCATTCTCTCAGCATATGGCAGACCCCCCCACATTCCGGGAATTAACCTTGTAAACCTGCGCTGCACTCCCTCAATAGCAAGAAATAAAATGAGCATGCCATAAAGGATTTTCACTGTACCTCGGTACGCGTGACAATAAACTGTTCTCTGATTCTACTCATGTCAAACATTATCTGATTTGACGGGACAGCTTGCAAACAAAGCTGCCCACTGTATCTTAACCATATAACCATATAACAATTACAGCACGGAAACAGGCCTTCTCGGCCCTTCCAGTCCGTGCCGACCATTTATTTTCCCCTAGTCCCATCTACCTGCACTCAGACCATACCATACGGATACGGAATGGGAGGGGGAGTTGAAGTGCTGAGCCACCGTGAGGTCACGTTGGTTATTGCGGACCGAGCGGAGGTGTTCGGCGAAACGATCGCCAAGCCTCCGCTTGGTATAGATCAGCTGGCACCTGGAGCAACGGATGCAGTAGACGAGGTTGGAGGAGGTGCAGGTGAACCTCTGTCGGACCTGGAAGGACTGCTTGGGTCCCTGAAAGGAGTGGAGGGGGGAGGTGAAGGGACAAGTGTAGCATCTCTTGCGGTTGCAAGGGAAAGTGCCCGGGGAATCTGTTGTATGCGCTGGCTGCTGGGGTGAAAGGTGAGGACCAGGGGGACTCGACCCTTGTTGTGAGTGGGGGAATGGGGAGAGAGGGCAGTGTTGCGGAATATGGAGGAGACCCTGGTGCGAGTCTCATCTATAGTGGGGGAGGGGAAACCCCGTTCTCTGAAGAATGAGGACATTTGTGATGACCTGGTGTGGAACACGTCATCCTGGGAGCAGATGCGGCGTAGACAGAGGAATTTGGAATAGGGGATGGAGTCCTTACAGGAAGCAGGGTGGGAGGAAGAGTAGTCCAGGTAGCCGTGGGAGTCAGTGGGTTTATAATGGATGTCGGTCAGGAGTGTATCACCTGCAATAGAGATGGTGAGGTCAAGGAATGGTAGGGAAATGTCAGAAATGGTCCAAGTATATTTGAGTGCCGGATGGAAGTTGGTGGTGAAATGGATGAAGTCAGTCAGTTGTGTGTGGGTGCAGGAGGTGACGCCAAAGCAGTCGTCAATGTAACGGAGGTAAAGGTCGGGGGTGGGGCCCTGGTACGCCGAGAACAAAGATTGTTCGACGTGCCCGACAAAGAGGCAGGCGTAGCTAGGGCCCATGCGTGTGCCCATAGCTACGCCTTGTGTTTGGAGGAAATGGGAGGAGTCAAAAGAGAAGTTATTGAGGGTAAGGACCAACTCCGCTAGGCGGAGGAGAGTGTCAGTGGACGGGTATAGGTTGGTTCTCCGGTCGAGGAAGTACCGGAGGGCTTTGAGACCATCCTGGTGGGGGATGGAGGTGTAGAGTGACTGGACGTCCATGGTGAAGATGAGAGGATGGGGGCCTGGAGAAAGGAATGCGTGGAGCCGACGGAGAGTGTCTGAGGTGTCTTGAACATAGGTGGGGAGGGATTTAACAAAGGGGGATAGGATGGAGTCAAGGTATATGGAAATGTGTTCGGTGGGGCACGAACAGGCAGAGACAATGGGTCTGCCGGGGCAGTCGGGTTTGTGGATTTTGGGGAGAAGGTAAAATCGGGCCGTGCGGGGTTGGGGAACGATGAGGTTGGAGGCTCGGGGGAGGTAGGGAGCCGGAGTTGATGAAGCCGGTGATGGTGCTCGAGATGGTGGCCTGGTGCTCGTCAGTGGGGTCATGGTCCAGGGGTAAGTAGGAGGAGGTGTCCGAGAGTTGGCGCGTGGCCTCCGCTTTGTAGAGATCGACGCGCCAGACTACCACGGCACCTCCCTTGTTGGCGGGTTTGATAACCCAGTCTGGGTTGTTGCAGAGTGAGTCGATGGCAGTACGTTCGGGGGGGGGGGGGAGAGATTGGAGTGAGACAGGGGAGTGGAGAAGTCGAGGCTGTTGATACCCTGACGGCAGTTCTGTATAAAGAGTTCTAAAGCTGGAGGGCCACGAGGGGGGGTCCACGAGGAGGGGGTACGTGGGAGACAGGGAAAGGGATCATCAGTGGGAGGCGAGGACTTATTCCCGTGGAAGAACGCTGTGAGGCAGAGGCGACGGTAGAAGAGCTCCAAGTCCTGGGATGTCAGGACTTTCATATGAGGAAAGATTGGATAAACTCGGTTTGTACTCGCTGGAATTTAGAAGATTGAGGGGGGATCTTATAGAAACTTACAAAATTCTTAAGGGGTTGGACAAGCTAGATGCTGGAAGATTGTTCCCAATGTTGGGGGAGTCCAGAACAAGGGGTCACAGTCTAAGGATAAGGGGGAATTCCTTTAGGACGGAAATGAGGAAAACATTCTTTACACAGAGAGTGGTGGGTCTCTGGAATTCTCTGCCACAGAAGGTAGTTGAGGCCAGTTCATTGGCTATATTTAAGAGGGAGCTAGATGTGGCACTTGTGGCTAAAGGGATCAGGGGGTATGGAGAGAAGGCAGGTACGGGATACTGAGTTGGATGATCAGCCATGATCACATTGAATGGCGGTGCAGGCTCGAAGGGCCGAATGGCCTACTCCTGCACCTATTTTCTATGTTTCTATGTTTCTAAGTCGTGGTGGGCGCGGAACTCATTGAGGCGGGGACGGAGGGGGACAAAGGTAAGACCTCTGCTGAGAAAGAGCAAAGATGTACTGGAGCAGTTCCCGTGAACCGACGTCCCTCTCCTCTCCTCTCCTCGCCCGGCCATCTTTGTGTCCTGGGGGCGTCTCCTGCAGCCGCCCGTGAAGGCGCTGGAGTGATTACCCCGGTTCACCCTCCTGCTGGCCCTCGCTCCTCACACCCGACGTCTCCAGCTACCTCCCGGTTATGCCGACCGACCGACGAGACTTCGGGCAGGTTACTTTGGTACTTTCGATCCCATTTTCTTCAACCACCCCCTAATTTATTTATTTTTTATTTTTTTTTCAAGGGGAAAGACTGTTTATTGGTAAGAGAGTTTAATTATCAAGAATATGTACTGTCAATGGAACAATGAGATTCTTACTTGCTGATGCTTAACAGCATTAATGCACCAACACACATAGATAAATATATGATCAGTAATGCAATAAATGAATGACCATAATACACAGTAGCCATGATGGTGCAAAAACCAGCGTCTGTAGAGCAAATAAAGAGAGTCCATAGATCATAAACAGACACAAAGTGCTGGAGTAACTCTGCGGGTCAGGCAGCATCTCTGGAGAACATGGATAGGTGACATTTTAAGTCAGGACCCTGTCTCAACTTCCCTGACATAGAGTCATAGAATTGTTGAGTCAGATGGCACGGAAACAGACCCTTCAGCCCAACTCGTTCATGCCAGCCAGGTGCCCCATGTACACTAGTCCAATCTGCCTGCATTTGGACCATAGCCCTCTAAACCTCTCCTATCCATGTACCTGTCCAACATGTACATGTACCTGATGATGGACAGTGTGCCACAAGCCTTCTTCTACCTGTAGGATCCTCCAGTAGTTTGGCATTGGTTTTATCTGTGCACTGGGAGGGCCATTTTGGATCGGAGACTCAGGTCTCTGGTCTGGCACTTGATCTGCAGTTGAATCTTTGTCACAGCTGATATCTCCATAACATCTAATAACATCCATCGACGATCTCCACGGCCGTCTGCGGCAATTAATTCCACAGGTTCACCACCATTTTGGTTTTATTTTTTATATTTTTTAATTTTTAAATTATTTTTTACAATTAACTTTTATTAGAGGCATGTACATATCCTAGTCCAAACCATTACAAACGTTGTTAAACGGTTACATATTAAATATTCAGGATTCCAAGGACTCCTCTCCCAATGTAGCAGGAGTCTGCACTTATCAGTTACATATTAACATTGACTCTAATTAAGAATAATTAAGCATAAAAGAAACTATCCATAATACAACTTATTATCGGGTCTGAAGAAGGGTCTCGACCCGAAACGTCGCCTATCTCCTTCGCTCCTTAGATGCTGCTGCACCCGCTGAGTTTCCCCAGCTTTTTGTGTAACTATCCATAATACAACTTAGGAGATAGGTCCGTAGGTAAGAAAGCAAAACTATTCGTCCAGTCCTGGGTTCAAGCTTCCGTCAAGCCTCAGCGCCGGCCCATTCTACCCCTTCAAATAATCAATGAACGGCGACCATATTCTAGTAAATAATTCTGTTATTTCAATTAAGACAAATCTAATTTTTTTCCAGATTTAAGGTCTCCGACATCTCCATAATCCACATTTTAATTGTAGGGGATGCAGGGTTTTTCCAAAATTTTAATATTAGTTTTTTCCCAGTTATTATACTATAATCCAGGAAATGTCTTTGGTTTATTGTCAGTTTTAGGTATTGTTCAGATATGCCCAATATTATTAATTTAGGATCGGGATCCAGTTGAATATTGACCACTATGGAAATAATTTTAAAAATATCCAGCCAAAATGTTTTAATTTTTATGCAATTTACAAAGGTTAAATTAGCCTCAGAGTTTTGACATTTATCGCAGATAGGAGAGATAGTAGCAAAAATTCCATTTAATTTTGTTTTAGAATAATGCCATCTGTGTAATATTGTAAATTGTATTAAAGAACGTTTTGTTTTTAACATGCTTGGGGCGGCACGGTGGCACAGCGGTAGAGTTGCTGCCTCACAGCGCCACAGACCCAGGTTCCATCCTGCCTGTGCGGAGTTTGTACGTTCTACCCACGCGACCCGCGCGGGGGTTTCCCCGAGATCTTCGGTTTCCTCCAGCGCTCCAAAGACATAGAAACATAGAACATAGAAAATAGGTGCAGGAGTAGGCCATTCGGCCCTTCGAGCCTGCACCGCCATTCAATGTGATCATGGCTGATCATCCAACTCAGTATCCCGTACCTGCCTTCTCTCCATACCCCCTGATCCCTTTAGCCACAAGTGCCACATCTAACGCCCTCTTAAATATAGCCAATGAACTGGCCTCAACTGCCCTCTGTGGCAGAGAATTCCAGAGACTCACCACTCTCTGTGTAAAGAATGTTTTCCTCATCTCGGTCCTAAAGGAATTCCCCCTTATCCTTAGACTGTGACCCCTTGTTCTGGACTCCCCCAACATCGGGAACAATCTTCCAGCATCTAGCTTGTCCAACCCCTTAAGAATTTTGTAAGTTTCTATAAGATCCCCCCTCAATCTTCTAAATTCCAGCGAGTACAAGCCGAGTCTATCCAGTCTTTCCTCATATGAAAGTCCTGACATCCCAGGAATCAGTCTGGTGAACCTTCTCTGCACCCCCTCTATGGCAAGGATGTCTTTCCTCAGATTTGGAGACCAAAACTGTACGCAATACTCCAGGTGTGGCCTCACCAAAACCCTGTACAACTGCAGTAGAACCTCCCTGCTCCTATACTCAAATCCTTTCGCTATGAATGCTAACATACCATTTGCTTTCTTCACTGCGGGTGCCGTCTGTGCGGAGTTTGTACGTTCTCCACGCGACCCGCGCGGGGGTTTCGCCGAGATCTTTGGTTTCCTCCCGCGCTCCAACGACGTACAGGTTTGTAGGTTAACGGGCTTGGTATAAATGTAAAATTGTCCCTGGTGTGTGTGGGATGGTGTTAATGTGCGGGGATCGCTGGTCGGCGCGGATTCGGTGGGCTGAAGGGCCTGTTTCCGCGCCGTGCCTCTAAACTAAACTGAACTAAACTTAGGTTGGTAGTTTCCCTGGCAATCACTGGAGGGTCAATCAATGATGTGGTGGCTTTGAATTCACAATAAGGCCAGAACAGGAAAGGAGGCCAGATTTGCTTCCATAAAGAACATCTGCAGGCCAGATGTGGTAAGCAGAAGTCTCATGTGCATATTTGGTGAGTCTACTGATAGAGTCATACAGTGTGGAAACAGCCCCTTCAGCCCAACTTGCCCACACCGGCCAACAATGCCCCATCTACATTAGTCCCATCTGCCTGCGTTTGGCCCATATCCCCCTAAACCGGTCCTATCCATGTACCTGTCTAAATGTTTCTCAAACTATACAGACTTACTTAATTTAGTTTAGAGATTCAGCATGGGAAACATAGAAACATAGAAAATAGGTGCAGCAGTAGGCCATTTGGCCCTTCGAGCCGGCACCATCATTAAATATGATCATAGCTGATCATCCTGAATCAGTACCCCGTTCCTGCTTTCTCCAGGTATTCCTTGATTCCGTTAGCCCAAAGAGCTGTATGAAGTCACGCGCGAACTTAGCGCGTACTTAGCACGAACTTCGCGTGAACGCCGCTTCTGTTTGGTCGCGCCAAACACATGCAAGTGGGACAGGCCCTTAACTCTTGCTTGAAAACATCCAGTGAATTGGCCTCCCTTGTCTTCGATGGCAGAGATTCGGTTGTTGGATCCCAATCCGTGTCTTCAGCGCTGTGAGGCAGCAACCCTGTCGCTGCGCCACTGTGCAGATGTCTATCTAAGCTTTGTCCCACACTTACCTGCATTTGATCCATAGCCCTCTAAAGCTTAACACAAAGTGCTGGATTAACTCAGCGGGTCAGGCAGCGTCTCTGGTGAAAATGGACAGGTTAACGTTTCAAGACGAGTCCCTTCATCGGCTTTAGAGTCATAGTGCGGTACAGTGTAGATATGTTACAAAACTTGCCTTGAGCGGCGCTGCAGTTCTGCCGCTCCCCGTGTGCGCGCCTTTGGTGCCTTTCAGAGGGGGGCGGTCTTAAAGTGCAGTTTTTTCCACAGACAGGGCAAATCGATCCATGTCAGGGGATTTCGTCGCTGAAGAAAAATCGCTCCGACATTTGAATTATGAAGGTATTTTTAAACTACGCTAGATCATTTATTAGCTAGAGTAATTTAAAAATCATCTTCTAAAGCCGTGAGCGCCGACAACGGGAAGGATTTTGTGTAGGGGAGAAAATAAAGTGCAGAGTTTATTTTCACATTAAACGTGCTTCTTAGGAAGGCTTTAATCACATTTTCATGTTGCGAAATGAGGACAAAAAAAATATATGAACTGGCAGTATTTTTCCTGCCGACTTCACCGCAAACCGCAACGTTCCAATCCACCGCGTTTCACTAAAACCCACTCGCTAGTTGATTTAAATGGCCATTAATTTACAGGAATTAAACACTAAATTCCTCCAATTAGGCCTATAAATTCATGAAAATGAGATTTAAAAATCATGTTATATTGTGAATTATTGTGGGAATGTTATTTGGACACTTAGGCAATTTAAAAATGTTTATCTTTTCTTAAGAAATGGATAGATGTTTAGATTTAGTAATTGCATTTTGTAATTAGCTACAATTGGGTAACTAACTAATTATATGCTTTAATTTCAGGTCATCCAAGTAAGATTGTTTCATATTTGTTTCAGAATGCCTCAATATATAATAACTGAAAATTTTATTGAGTTCTCTTAATTTTTAAGAAAGTTATGGGCTTTTGACTGTCCTAGATCACAGCTTTTGAGTTGAGTCAATGGAAAGGCAATGGGGAACAAGATGCTAATTTCCGAGTATGAAAATGGCCATAACTTGTTTTAATACTGAAGATATGAAAGTGAATTAGGTGTCAAATTAAACTTCCTTTTATGCTTTATCTGATGGGATAAATTGCAGGCTTGATTTCTAAAATCTCAAAATTTTGTAACATTGCTATACAGTGTGGAAACAGGCTCTTCAGCCCAACTTGTCCAATAATGTCCCAGCTACACTAGTCCCACCTGCCTGCACTCGGTCCATATCCCTCCAAACCTGTCCTATCCATGTACCTCTCCAATTGTCTCTTAAACTATGGGATAGTCCCAGCCTCAACTACCTCCTCTGGCAGCTCGTTCCATACACCCACCACCCTCTGTGTGAAAAAGTTACCCCTCGAATTCCCTTTAAATCTTACTCCCCTTCACCTGGAACCTATGTCCTCTGATCCTCGATTCCCCTACTCTGGTCAAGAGACTCTGTGCATCTACCCGATCTATTCCTCTCATGATCTAATATACCTCTATAAGACCCCCCCCCCCCCCCCTCATCCTCCTGCACTCCACGGAATAGAGACCCAACCTGCTCAACCTCTCCCTATAGCTCACACCCTCCAGTCCTGGCAAAATCCTCGTAAATCTTCTCTGAACCCTTTCCAGCTTGACAATATCTTTCCTATAACATGGTGCCCAGAACTGAACACAATATTCTAAATGCGGTCTCACCAACGTCTTATACAACAGCAACAGCACCTCCCAACTTCTGTACAATACTCTGACTGATGAAGGCCAATGTACCAAAAGCCTTTTTGACCACCTTATCTACCTGCGACTCGATCTTCAAGGATCCATGCACCTGCACTCCTAGATCCCTCTGCTCTACAACACAACCCAGAGGCCGACCATTTACATTATTCCCTCTGAAGCTTTTCTGTCCAAGTACCAGTCCAAGTTGCCCAAACTTGAGAGACTGAATCTGCCGTTTTAGGATTTAATCATATAACCATATAACAATTACAGCACGGAAACAGGCCTTCTCGGCCCTTCCAGTCCGTGCCGACCATTTATTTTCCCCTAGTCCCATCTACCTGCACTCAGACCATACCCCTCCATTCCCTTCCCGTCCATATACCTATCCACTTTACTTTTAAATATTAAAATCGATCCTGCCTCCACCACTTCTGCTGGAAGATCATTCCACACAGCCACCACTCTCTGAGTAAAGAAGTTCCCCCTCATGTTACCCCTAAACTTCTGTCCCTTAATTCTCATGTCATGCCCTCTTGTTTGAATCTTTCCTACCCTCAATGGGAAAAGCTTATCCACATCAACTCTGTCTATCCCTTTCATCATTTTAAAGACCTCAATCAAGTCCCCCCTTAACCTTCTGCGCTCCAAAGTATAAAGACCTAACTTGTTCAACCTTTCTCTGTAACTTAGTTGCTGGAACCCAGGCAACATTCTAGTAAATCTCCTCTGTACTCTCTCTATTTTGTTGACATCCTTCCTATAATTAGGCGACCAAAATTGTACACCATACTCCAGAATTGGTCTTACCAATGCCTTGTACAATTTTAACATTACTTCCCTACTCCTATATTCAATCATCTGATTTATAAAGGCCAGCACACCAAAAGCTTTCTTTACCACCCTATCTACATGCGATTCCACCTTCATTTGGTTTGAAGTGTGTCTGGGTTTTAATCCCCTGTCCCACGATGCAAGTTCACCCAAGAGCTCTCCCGAGTTTACAAAAAAATTCAAACTCGTGGTAAGTACGTAGAATGTGCGTAGGACCTCGTGGATGTCCCGTGGCGGCTCGTAATGCGAATGGCAGGTACTCGGGAAACGTGATAACTAACGGCAGGTACTCTGGGAAACTCTTGGACCTTTTTCAACATGTTGAAAAAACTTCACGAGTTACCGCGTTTCCCGAGTACCTGGCGTTAGCGTTACGAGCCGCTACGAGACATCCACGAGATCCTATGTACCCGCTACGTACATACCATGAGTTTGATTTTTTTAAACTCAGGAGAGGAACCAACCAAGAACCAAGAGCTCTTGGGTGCACTCGCATCGTTATACAGGGGCTTTAAGGGCCTGTCCCACCAACATCCGACTCTATGCGATGAACGCGATCAAACTAGAAGCGGGGGCCGCGCGGAGGTCGGGTGATCCCCTGTACAAGGCCGTTCCCACCAGCATGCGCCTGCATGCGGCAAGCGCGGCCAAACCGGCAGCGGGGGCCGCGCGGTCGGGTGAGTGGCGCAACGCGGCGCAAAGTGAGGCGAACTTGGAGCGAAGTCTTAAGGTAAGTTCGCCAGGACAGAGAGGGACACACAGAGAGGGGCACAGAGGCACACACACAGAGGGCCACGGAGCCACACACATAGAGGGTCACTGAGGCACCTACAGAGAGGGTCACGGAGGCACGACGTCGAGGCGGTGTGTAATGCATCGAGGTGACTGCGAGCCGACAAGCTGTTGCCGCGCGGAATTTTTGAACGCGGTCAGCTTTTCGGCGCCCCGCGCGATGTCGGGACGAACTCCGCACAATTCCGCACGGCTCCGGCGATCAAAGTGGGACCGGCCCCGCGACGCCGGACGGCTCAAGCAACCACATTAGGTCGCGCTCATCGCATAGAGTTGCATGCTGGTGGGACAGGCCCTTTAAGGTACTGATTGGCTCTGAAGAATCACTAGGGACAATTTTTACCGAGGCGATGCGGTGGCGCAGCGGTAGAGTCGCTGCCTTACAGCGCCAGGCAGGGGCGGAAAACCCAGGGGGGGGGGGGGCCAAAGGGGCACGTCCCCTCCATGTCCTGAGAGGTGGGGGACATCCCCCCCCCACGTTTTTGTCATCAGGATTTGGGGGAGTCCAGGACAAGGGGTCACAGCTTAAGGATAAGGGGGAAATCCTTTAGGACCGAGATGAGAAGGACTTTTTTCACACAGAGAGTGGTGAGTCTCTGGAACTCTCTGCCACAGAGGGTAGTTGAGGCCAATTCATTGGCTATATTTAAGAGGGAGTTAGATGTGGCCCTTGTGGCTAAGGGGATCAGCGGGTATGGAGAGAAGGCAGGTATGGGATACTGAGTTGGGTGATCAGCCATGATCATATTGAATGGCCGTGCAGGCTCGAAGGGCCGAATGGCCTACTCCTGCACCTAATTTCTATGTTTCTATGTTTCTATAGACACAAAAATCTGGAGTAACTCAGCGGGACAGGCAGCATCTCTGGAGAAAAGGAATGGGTGACATTTAGGATCGAGACCTTTAGGATCTTCAGATTTAAATTTCCCCCAGTGTGTGTGGGATAGTGTTAGCGTTAGAGTATTGTTGGTCCGTGCAGTCTCGTTGAGCCAAAGGGCCTGTTTATGCGATGTATCTCTAAACTAGACTAAACTAAACTAAACTAAACTAAACTAAGACCACTACAGTGTAAGGTTTGTTTTCTGTAAATGCATTGCCAGAGCGTTCAATACTTTATCAGCATAGTTGTTTCAGAACGAGCATAGTGATTCATTATCATACTCTTGTGAAATGGCCACTGACTGATCCAGGGACTTGCGCTACCATAGCAATTGATGCAGGTTGGTGAAGTTCTGACCATACTGCAGGAGAATGAATCATTGACCAGGCAATTCATCACCGACCAGAGGAAATGGGTTCCTTCAAACTATGCCGAGACTTTATTCCCCAATCAGTGGCACCGGTGAGTTGAATACGTGTGTAGGAAAGGATCTGCAGATGCTGGTTGAAACCGAAGATAGACACAAAATGCTGGAGTCACTCAGCGGGACAGGCAGCAGCTCTGGAGAGAAGGAATGGGTGACGTTTCTCGGGTCAAGACCCTGCTTTGTCTGAAGGAAGGTCTCGACCCAAAACGTCACCGGTTCCTTCTCTCTCAAGAGAGACATGTTGCCTGTCCTTTTATGTCACACCAGCCTTAGGAAACGTCGCCCATTCATTCTCTCCAGAGATGCTGCCTGTCCCGCTGAGTGAAATATCTGTGTGGGTGTATGTGTGTGTGAGCCCTCATGTGTGTGTGCCCATGTGTGTGTGTGTGTGTGTGTGTGTGTGTGTGTGTGTGTGCGTGCGTGCGTGCGTGCGTGCGTGCGCGTGAGTGCGTGTGTGTGCGCGTGTGTGTGTGTGTGTGTGTGCCCTTATGAGTGTGTGTGTGTGTGTGTGCCCTTATGAGTGTGTGTGTGTGTGTGTGTGTGTGTGTGCGTGCCCTTATGAGTGTGTGTGTGTGCGTGCCCTTATGAGTGTGTGTGTGTGTGTGTGTGTGTGCGTGCCCTTATGAGTGTGTGTGTATGTGCGCGCGTGTGTGTGGGTGCCCTTATGAGTGTGTGTGTGTGCGCGTGTGCGCGTGCGCGTGTGTGTGTGCCCATGTGTGTGTGTGTGTGTGTGTGTGTGTACATACGTGCACGTGTGTGTGTGTGTGTGTGTGTGTGTACATACGTGCACGTGTGTGTGTGCTCATACATGTGTGCTGACTTTCACTGGCCTTATCTTGCACTAAACGTTATTCACATTATTCCCCTATCATGTATCTGTACACTGCGGACGGCTGGATTGTAATCATGTGTTGTCTTTCCACCGACTGGTTAGCACGCAACAAAAGCTGTTCACTGTACCTCGGTACACGTGACAATAAACTGACCTGAATATGTGTGTGAGTGTGTGAATATGTGTGTAGGCTTGTGTGTAGTTGCACATCTGTGTGGGTGTGTTTGTGAGAAGACAACAGACAATAGGTGCAGGAGTAGGCCATTCACCCCTTCGAGCCAGCACCGCCATTCAATGTAATCATGTGTTGTCTTTCCACCGACTGGTTAGCACGCAACAAAAGCTGTTCACTGTACCTCGGTACACGTGACAATAAACTGACCTGAATATGTGTGTGAGTGTGTGAATATGTGTGTAGGCTTGTGTGTAGTTGCACATCTGTGTGGGTGTGTTTGTGAGAAGACAACAGACAATAGGTGCAGGAGTAGGCCATTCACCCCTTCGAGCCAGCACCGCCATTCAATGTGATCATGGCTGATCATCCCCAATCAGTACCCCGTTCCTGCCTTCTCCCCATATCCCCTGACCACTATCTTTAAGAGCCCTATCTAGCTCTCTCTTGAAAGCATCCAGAGAACCGGCCTCCACCGAATTCCACACACTCAACACTCTCTGCGTGAAAAAGTGTTTCCTCGTCTCCGTTCTAAATGGCCTAGCTCTTATTCTTAAACTGTGGCCCCTGGTTCTGGACTCCCCCAACATCGGGAACATGTTTCCTGCCTCTAGCGTGTCCAAACCCTTAATATTCTTATATGTTTCAAAGAGAACCCCTCTCATCCTTCTAAACTCCAGAGTGTACAAGCCCAGCCGCTCCATTCTCTCAGCATATGACAGTCCCGCCATCCCAGGAATTAACCTGGTGAACCTACGCTGCACTCCCTCAATAGCAAGAATGTCCTTCCTCTAATTAGGGGACCAAAACTGCACACAATACTCCAGGTGTGGTCTCACTAGGGCCCTGTACAACTGCAGAAGGACCTCTTTGCTCCTATATTCAATTCCTCGTGTTATAAAAGCCAACATGCCATTCGCTTTCTTCACTGCCTGCTGTACCTGCATGCTTACTTTAGTGTGCAAGAGAGTGTGTGTATGTGTGTGTCTGAGCACATATGTGTATATAGTGTGTATGTATGTTTGGATATGTGGGTGTGTGTCTGTATGCATGTGTGTTTGTGTATGTGTGAGTCTTGTAATGTGTGTGATAGGTTTGCACACAGATTGCTCAGTCACCCAGGAACAGCTTCTTCCCCTCTCTCGTCAGACCAGTGAATGCTCCCCCCCCCCCCCCCCCCGGTAGTTTTGTCTTTGCTCCACCTGATGCACTTATGTCCAGCTAGATGCACTAGTGGATGTGGAGAGGGCCATTGGGGATGATCAGCCATGATCACGTTGAATGGCGCTGCTGGCTCGAAGGGCCGAATGGCCTACTCCTGCACCTGCTGTCTATTGTCTATTGTTGCCACTAGTGGGGGAGTCTAGGACCAGAGGGCACAGCCTCGGAATTAGAGGACGTTCCCTTGCGAAGGAGATGGGATGAGGAGGGATTTCTTTGGTCAGAGGGTGGTGAATCTGCGGGATTCATCGCCGCCATCGTAGGCTCCCTCCCTCAGTCCTCCTCTCCGCTCCTCAGGTTGACGAGCGGGGGCTGGAGCTCAGCTGCTCCCTCGACAGGCCATGGGCCCACAGGTCCTGCCCCATTAGAACTTTGCAAACCCCCTGCGTTCCTCTCAACTCCAGCCTCCTTCGCCCAATAGGCGACCCTACTCGCAGAGCGATTTGGGCCATTTGGAAAAGTGGGCTGAAAGATGGCAGATGGAGTTTAATGCTGATAAGTGTGAGGAGCTACATCTTGGCAGGACAAATCAAAATAGGACGTACATGGTAAATGGTAGGGAATTGAGGAATGCTGTGGAACAGAGGGGTCTAGGAATAACTGTGCATAGTTCCCTGAAGGTGGAATCACATGTAGATAGGGTGGTAAAGAAAGCTTTTGGTGTGCTGGCCTTTATAAATCAGAGCATTGAGTATAGGAGCAGGGAAGTAATGTTAAAATTGAACAAGGCATTGGTGAGACCAATTCTGGAGTATGGTGTACAATTTTGGTCGCCTAATTATTGGAAGGATGTCAACAAAATAGTGAGAGTACAGAGGAGATTTACTAGAATGTTGCCTGGGTTCCAGCAACTAAGTTACAGAGAAAGGTTGAACAAGTTAGGTCTTTATTCTTTGGAACGCAGAAGGTTAAGGGGGGACTTGATTGAGGTCTTTAAAATGATGAAAGGGATAGACAGAGTTGACGTGGATAAGCTTTTCCCATTGAGGGTAGGAAAGATTCAAACAAGAGGGCATGACATGAGGATTAAGGGACAGACGTTTAGGGGTAACATGAGGGGGAACTTCTTTACTCAGAGAGTGGTGGCTGTGTGGAATGAGCTTCCAGCAGAAGTGGTGGAGGCAGGATCGATTTTAACATTTATAAGTAAAGTGGATAGGTATATGGACGGGAAGGGAGTGGAGGGGTATGGTCTGAGTGCAGGTAGATGGGACTAAGGGAAAATAAATGGTCGGCACGGACTGGAAGGGCCGAGAAGGCCTGTTTCCGTGCTGTAATTGTTATATGGTTATGTGGTTACATGGATGTGGGCCAAACGCAGGCAGGTGGGACCAGTGCAGATGGGGCATTGTTGGCCGGTGTGGGCAAGTCGGGCCGAAGGGCCTGTTTCCACGCTGTATCACGCTGGGATTCTGTGTCTGCTTGACAATAGTGGGCATTATTGGTTCTTCAGAGTGGAGCAAGGGAGAGAAGGCACGGTCGGATTGGACAGATCAAATAATAGTGGAGAGAATAGAGGGTTTCCGAACGAACAGAAACAAAGGAGACTGCCCTTGTGGAAAGCTGACGGTTCTTCGCCACAATCAGCGCTTATTTTTAGCATTGTTTCAAAGAAACTCAGGCCTTTCTCAATGCTTGTTTGTGGACAGCTGCAGCCTTGTCTCACTGCCCACAACATCCGTGGCTGCTTGACGCAGCTCTCTCTCTCTCTCTCTCTCTCCCACCATCTCGCTCTCTTTCTCTCTCTCTCTTTATCCCTCTTTCTCCCTCTCTCTCTCTTTCTCTCTCTTTCTCCCACCATATCTCTCTCTCTCTCTCTCTCTCTCCCACCATCTCCCTCTCTCTCTCTCTCCCTCTCTCTCTCTCTTTCACCCACCATATATATCTCTCTCTCTCTCCCACCATCTCCCTCCCTCTCTCTCTCTCTCTCTCTCTCTCCCTCTCTCTCTCTCCCTCTCTCTTTCTCCCACCATATCTCTCTCTCTCTCTCTCTCTCTCCCACCATCTCCCCCTCTCTCTCTCTCTCTCCCTCTCTCTCTTTCACCCACCATATATCTCTCTCTCTCTCCCCCACCATCTCCCTCTCTCTCTCTCCCTCTCTCTCTCTCCCTCTCTCTCTCTCTTTCACCCACCATATCTCTCTCTCTCTCCCACCATCTCCCTCCCTCTCTCTCTCCCTCTCTCTCTCTCCCTCTCTCTCTCTTTCTCCCACCATATC